>VZTH01005144.1:0-42841 GCA_013397815.1 Aleadryas rufinucha
TGCCGAGCTCTGAGGAGATCATCTCACCCGCATCCCGGGGCGGTGTCCCCGGCACCGGGGGAGGGAAGGGGGCTCGAGGCCGCTCCAAGGAGCGAAAGCCTCGGCCGCCCTTCCCCCCCCACCTCCTGCTGGAACGCCAAACCCCAAAGAGAGAGAGGAACTTCCTGTCCCTTCAGCCTTTATATATGGAAATTTCGAAAAGCGCCACTGGTCAAACGAGCTGTCCATCAGCTCAGGCTCAACCCATCACAGTTTTGAAAGTATGTAGGTCTCAATTGAAGCAATTTCATATTCATATGTGGTATAAGACTATAAATTTATTCATTTTGTCATAGAAATTTTTTTTTCATTAAATACCCATATTTCTAGAGATTAAATAGAATCTCTTTTATAAAGTTGTTGACAAAAAATGAAAAAATGCTGATAACTTTTAAAAACGTTCTACTACACTGGAATTATTTTCAATACTTTAAGTAGTGAAAAACAAAGCATGTGTTTAGAATTTTCCATTTACAGGAAAATATGTAAATGGCATAGTAACTGTATCGAATTAGGAACTCAGCTAGTAATAAAAGAAGAACCTTTGGAACCATTTTAGCAGGTAAAGGTTTTGGGAAAGAAAATAATATAAAGTGAATTATGAAGTGACATTCTGCAATAGAAATATCATGTGAGAGTTTTTACTGTCTTTGAGTATTATTTACAAAGTATTCTTTATGGCAAAATAACCCTAAAGCAAATAAAAAAACCTTGTAATACTGTGTATTTCACATGGTACAGTACTACATTAAAATTACAGAAACTTTAAATATTATGAAATTTAAATTAAAAATGTTATTTATTCAAGAACATATATTACCATATACTTGTATTTTACTTTGTTTTGTTCACTTTTCTTATCACTTGAAATATAATTTCCACAGTATTTTACCTGAAGAAGAAAATAACCACAGTTGTTTCTTTTTTGAGAAAAAGAATACTTGAAAATGCCTTGAAGCTTAAACTAAAAACAATACGAAAACAGCAAAATTAATTTACAATGTAAAGGACAGGTTGAATGAGGACCTTGAGCAACCTTGAAACCTAGGGAAAGATGTCCTGCAGTGGTGGCTGGGGGCATGGGGTTAGACTAGATGAACTTTAAAAAGATCCCTTCTGACCCAAACCATTTTATGATGCTATGACTCTTAGGACTATAATATGACATACCTTTATGTGCAGCTGTGTGTGAAGCATGATATAGTTTTTGAGAGTCCCTTCATGCATAGTTATGCCTAACACTCCAGCACTTATAATAACAAATTTCTTTTGGTTGTCCATGTTGAAACCCCTCACAACAGGTATTGTACAGTCCCCCATAAGTTGCACAATTATGTCATCTGAAATCCATGTTTAACTTTCTGAATATTTCTTTGGAAGAAAGAAATCTTATCATAGCAGTAGTAAGTATTGTGGCATTTAAAATATTTTGGAGGCAGCATCCACCTGACTGCTACCTGTCTCCATAGACTGCTATGACTCAGTATCTGTTGTATCCTGCAGGGATACTGAGAAGGGTCCAGCAAAGCCCACAGCAGAGAAGGACCACTGGTGGGATGGCCCCAATCCCCAAGGAGCCCCCTAGTCCGCACCAGCCAGCGATCGGTCCCCATATTCTCCACCCTTATGTCCCATAACTGGAAGTTTCCTTTTGAATCATACCCCCATTGGCTCCTCCCCCTCAGTCCCTCTCTAGCCCCACCTATGTACCGCCCCATGTCCGCGCCCCCGCAACCCCCTGTACTTAAGGGGAAACACATGGGAGGGTTGCCGGTTCGTCTCCGCCCCTGCTCCCGTTCACCACGCCTTTGTTACGAGCTGCACGCCGGAATAAAGCCGCTGGAGGACACGCAAACGGGGAAGCCCTCCTGCCTCCTTCATTGCCTGCTGCTACTGTACTCTTCATAGCGTGAGTGTGTTCCTGTGCTCCGCAACACCGGGTTGTGTGTGTGTGGCTGCGCCCTCAGATAGCCCCTCTGCGCCGAAGTGGCTTCTCCTGGCTGGGGACCCTTCCGAGAGAGGCTGCGGCCATTCACCATCGCCACGCGCCGCTGCAAATATCTTCCAGGTTACTTGCTTTAAAATAATCTTCTGAAAATATTTTCATGGTCAGACTATGGTTTCCTCTGCTTTGAAAGACTGCTAGAATCCTAAAGGAACTTCGTGACTGAAAAAGGGAGATTCAACCATCTTACTGTTGATACAATCTTCCTAATGTACACATGCAGGAACCAATATTTTGCCCCTAATATTTTGGCCCAGGAGGACTGCAATCATCATTTAGAAATTCAATCACCAACTGTGTTCAGTGAAAAATATGTTTTCAGTAATTCGTATAACAGTATAATATACCTCGACTACTTTTACCTCAACCACCAAAATGCTATTGTTTCTTTTGAATTCTTATTTACTTTTTCTTGTGCAGTTTCTTCTTAAAATAAACCTGATAATTTCCATAGGAATTACAAGCCTGTGTGTATCAAAGCTAGAGTTCATGAAGTGAAAGGATATTTAAGTGAAACTAATTTATTTTGCAATTTCTTTCTGTATCAAGCCCCCCGTCCTGGAAAGCACAGGGATAATTCACAGTCGGCTTGATGAATTCTACACTCTTAAGTTTTGGAGTCATACAAAGGAGAGCAGAAGCTGTTGCCAGTTTTTAATAAAATGTAATAATCACATTATATAATTGTACCATTTATTTATTTATTGATCTATGTTATTTTTTAATCACTAAAGAATGTAATTTTACATATCCTGAAACCACCTGTAATCTAAGGTCTATTTAAAGAAACAGCTTCTTTTTGTTATGTTTATGGGGATTTGAACTTTTATATCCTAGGAGATGTCCAAGTTGTAGAGTCTTCAGTGGAACTGTTATTTATTCTCCTTACAGCTGTGATAGGTTGTACAGACCTATTTCCTTTTCCTTCCTATAATACTAAATAATCTTTAGAGTTAAAAGAAAAAAGAGTTAAAAGAAAAACAAAACAAAAGCAAGAACCAAACCAAACAAACACAGATGTAGCACTTGTCAGACAGCTGTTGCATTTACAATCTTTGATATTTTATCTGAGCACAATTTAAGTCAGAACTTTGAACAAGTATTTCTACAATTAGCATATCCACTACCCATATTGCACTTCTTTTATAGCCAGCATTTATCAAATTATTACATATTCTAAAGAGAAAAACCTCAATGGCTGTAGATATAGAACTGGGCTGAGAACACAGAATTGTTGAACCTCTAGGAGAAAGAATTACTCTCCAGGGTATTGCCTGAAATGTTTGGTCTCTGATCTCCTGACCCAAAGGACAGGTATTTACTACCTATTTGATGTGACTCACTGGTAGAGCTATTACCCTACAATACTCCATATTTAGATGGTTAAAGCAGACCAGGAAAGAAAATTTTATGAGTGAAGGAATAGATAATTTTACAAGTGAATTATTTGTTTATGAAACTGAATTTTTTTCAGGGGTAACAGAAAAGCTAGGACAATTAAATAACTCTTCTAGAAAAGTAGAGTTTGGAGTTATACCACTTCACAGAATAATGGAAAGATTGTGATTTATGTTCAATATTTGTTTTTGTTATTTATGCATATCTATACATGTTTCTGTTAAAAATGTAAGTCTGTAAATCCTCAGACAATGCATTACCTTAACTGTCTTAATTCTGTTTTTGAATGGGAAGAGTAATTTTTGCAGAAGTGGATCTGATGAAAGTAAAAATTATATTAGTGTGAAATGACAAGAAAATAACTTCCTACCTCCATATAATCCAGCTGCATAACGTTTTTCTTTTTCCCTCCACCCCTTTTTGAGGACATTATAGGAATTGTTCTTTGTACTAGCACAGAATCACTGAATAGTCTGGGTTGGAAAGAACCCAGAAGGATCATCAAGTCCAGCTCCTAAGTAAATGGCCCATACGGGGATCAAAACCATGACTTTTGCATTCTAAGTACCATGCTCTAAACAACTAAGCTAATCTAAGGGTCGTGTTCTTCAAGCACTTATAATTGTAAATTTAATGTAAATTTTTCACTCAAAAAAGATTAAAGGCATAATGGAATTAGATAATCCAAAGTGGGATTATCTCACTCTCACACTGAGAAGAGTCTTACTGAAACTCAGATTGGCCATGTGCAATTTCTGTCTTGTCAATCAGAAACAATGTTTTTGTGACAATGGGAGACAGTTGAAAATCAAATACATGCTTCTCGGTATATTCTAAGTCCAAGGCTGTTCCTGTCAAAATAAGATTCATCTACTCATTTGGAAAACCAGAACATTTTCCTAATGTGACTGTTAGTTTTCTATTTCAACCATTAATTGTTCAGTTGTAACTTTTATATTTACTGAGCTTTTGGGGTTATCCGCCTTTTGGTTTTGTGTGGTATGTGCTTTATGAACGTTGCCCTCTTACTTGCCCCGAATAAAAATCTTCATATCTTAAGTCACAGTTTCCACAAACACTGCAATTTCAGAACCATTTTTAGATTGCAAGTTTGCTTCAGTCAGGAGTTTCTTTTCTACATATTAAGCAGAGTTTTTACATACTAATCTGTCTTTCAAACCTTCCACAAATTAATGTTATTCTGACCTTCTGACCTTTCTTTTTTTCCTCTTTTTTCTCTTTCTTTTTATTTTTCTTTCTTTTTTTTTTAATTCTCCATACAAAAAATACTTCTGTGTTAACTGTAATTCTCTTAAAAATGAGAACCTTTTGATGTAAGTTTTTCAGGTGATAAACCCTACAACAAAATGCATCTCTTTTTTTCCTTTTTTTTGAGAATATTGTTTTCTGTGAGGTTCTTGATGGGCATAGGTAACTGTTTGACTTGTAACTATTGCTGTAAGTGGAAGATGAATTTATTTCTATTTTGCTGTATCAGTAACTTGGAAGTATTGTTTCAGTGTCTTCAGCGTAAAGAATGCAGGTAAATTCTTATCTGTATTGCCAAAACCATAAGTATTTCCTGAACTGAACGGCTATTTGATTTCAAGATCAAAGTGATCTGAAACAATCTAAGTCTGACCTGGAAACATTAATAGAGTCTTGGAGTCCTAACAGTGGCCATCTGACATTGCCATTTAGAATCAATTACCTTGCAGAGTTATTTCCTGTAAGAAGAGTGAAATTCTAAAGTTACACAACAAAAATCCTACTATTTTTGTGATACTCAATAGAATATAAAACAGGAGAAGAAGGATTGCTAATTGGATTAATGGCCAGAAACATTCACTGTTTAATGGGTGGATTATTGTAGAAAGAAAATTTCTGTGTTGTAGAACTACTGGGTTTTATTCTTTAGATTCTTTTCTTGTAAAAATATGTGTACAAATACTTGTAAATGTAGCAGACTAAATATTTTATGTTCACTAATATGGCAAATATGAATGTTTTGAAGCAAATATATACTTTTATGTTTATCAAGGTACTGTAATGTTTTTAGTTAGAAATGGTATATAACAAATTCAATGTGCAATTTCTGCTTTTGCTCGTTGTTTCTAGTAGTAATAATCAAATTTAAAGATTGAGCAATTACCTATAAAATACCAAACATTTAAAAACATGAGAGCTTATGTATATGTATGTGTGGCTAACCTAGATAAAATATTAGAAGGAAAAAGATTAAAAATAAACATATGAATGGGGAAATTGCATTGTATAGTTGAAGCTTTATATGAAAGCCCAACATTTTAGGCTGGACAAAAGGCAAAATAAAATAACGTAAAGAAAGTGCACCTTTGACCACTTCTTCCTTCTCTCCTTGTTCATATTTTCTTTACCTGTGCAGAAAACACTGGCAGTCACCCTGGTCTAAAGTCGTCCTTGAATAAAGAAAAATAACAAGGTGAACTACAACTTCAGGTTAGATATGCTTTTTTATCTTGGAAGAGAAATTGCAATTTTTTTCAGATTTTTCTTGCAAATGTTAAACTCGCAGAACAAATTTATCTAAAAAAAAAAAAAGAAATAGAAAGAAAAGTCAGTCAGGATAAAGCTGAAAAAAACTACCAGAAAAACCCCCTGTATTTTAATCAAGCATCTTGGGAGTTAAAACCTTCACACTGAAGGTAAAGACCCTAGCTTTAATTCTCTCTCCTTTCTGTGCCGCGCTGACCACTAGCCGCCCGGTGGCATGGCAGGCGGCGACTGCTGTCCTCTTGCTCTGGACACTCCGGGAGGTCCCGGTGTGACAGCAGGGTGCAGGGTTCTTTGCAGCTCAAACCGCAGATGTTTNGGAAGAATTGATTCACCATGCATTTAGCTTCTATATTCTACTAGACAGAAATCCTTACTCCCACACAAACATGGCTTCTCTTTGTGTTCAGATGTCAGTGAGCTGAGGCAGACAAAAGTCAGCAGAGATAACTACACTTGAGAGAAGTTTAATGTTTCAGTGTAAAATTGTATCCTAACCCATAGGGCATTAAGAATTTAATCAGTTTAATTACTCTAACGCTAATTTTTGTGCTTCCATATATCTGCAGTCCATATTAAATGTATGTAGAATATCACTACCATTACTGGTGTTCTGACACCTTCTAAGAAAGCTACAGGAAAATTCAGTAGGGAGAGTCAATGCAAACTTCCATGTTGTAAAGCAAAGCACAGAGCGAAAATTTTTCAGAACATTATGACACTGGAATGACAATTTTCAGGATGTAGCAAATAAAACCTTAATCCTTTACTGCAATTTTAACAGACTAATTTCTATAAATTATCAATGATTTAATCATCCAGATCTCTTTTTAAATGTACTTTCCTCAAACCAGCAACATTACCTTAGGATTTAGAGTCTAAAGAGTTGGGAGTGAGAAGGATTTTATATACATACATAAAATAATCTTTAAAATAAAACTGGGGAGAGAAGCTTTTTTCATATTATATTGTTAACCATTATATTTTGATACAGAATTTAACTTTTTTCGCCATATATGTGTATTGTATGTGCAGAGCTGATTTATGCAATGGTTTATGTGAAGCACCCTCTGCCCTTTGCGCATCTTTTACATTCCCAAGGTGCTGTAGCACTACTGCTTTGGGCTTGACACTAAAGTAGTTCACTTAGTCATCTCACATCTCTAACTGTGAGCATTGAAAATTTCTGCTAGGTATACAAGCAAAATAAAATTGATGCTATTCTTGCGCTTTGTTATAAAACACTTTATACCATTTCCTTATGAAAGCTTCCAAAAGTTTCTTTATTCTTTCATGTTACTTCTTCAAAGATTTAATATACTTTAACTAAATATATTTTCCACTTAGTGATAAGCAACTAATATTCCTTATATTCACTAGCTTTTCTAACAGTCTGTTTTGCTGAAGGATTTAGCAACAAATTCCAAACAATTAAAGATCAATTATGATGTCCTTGCAGGGGAAACTTCACATGTAAGTTTCTAATTTAAACACATGTAATCAATTTTATGTGATCCTTTGACTTTCCCTTCTAAACACCTTCCATTTATGAGTGGACAAATGTCTAATGGATGATAGAAAAGTTGCCCTGGAAAGGATGCAGTTAGCAGCAGTACCTCATCTACATGATGATGATCTATATCTAAATTCTAGTATTTGTGCTAAAAAAAAATGTAGTTGTAGCTGCAGAAATCTGTCCAAAACAATTAATTGCCTTTTACAAAAAAAATAAAAAAAGCTATTTTAATTAGAAAATAAAATTAAATAGTAGAAGGTCTTTATGAGCCACTCTTTTGTAATGGGTGCCTCTTCATGAGAGTCATAGTTAAGAAACAAGTCCATTTACTCATTATCTTCACCTACACCCGGGGGTGCCATATGGTCTGCTTCCAGAGTGCTGAAGCTGAGTTCCTTTTAGATAAAAATAACATGGAAGAATGATTCCAGGGGATTATATCTAATGGACATCAACTGCTGACAACTACTACTTTCATTGGACCAAACTAGAGACTGTTTAAACTAAGCCTCTAACATGGATAATGGAGATACCAGTTCCGCCAGTACCTGTTGTTTTGCTACAAAAAATTGATTCTGTTTGCTTGTTGATGCAAACATAGTCATACAAAAGCATATTCTATAAATTTCAGCAGTTGTTCTTGTCTTTCAAATTAATTTTTAATCGTAGTTAATGATGGTTTCTCCTTTTTATTTGTCGTGTTCAGTAATGCTGCCTCATCTGGAGCTTGTTGTTATTTGTGACATTACTAAACACTTAATATTGATTGCCTTAAAACATCTTTTATGTGTGTGTGTAATACATGTGAATGATGAGGTATCCCTCATTGTTCAGAATCCCAAGTACAGCACAAGGGAAAAAAAGTACTTTGATAAACATTGGAGTGAGACCAGGAAAAAAGAAGACTGGTCAGTCTGAAGTGAAGCAGTGTCACAGATTCATGGAAGTCTTTAATACCAGTGGGGAAGATTCCTTGGAACACGAGGAGGAGGCAGTCACCCTGGTTAGGCACTGCCAAGCATCTCATTATGGCAGTCCCAGTCTTGCCTGGGCCAGATCCAGCAAATCCCCATGGGGCATGAGAGCAGCCTTCACCCATCCAGGCTCCATGGCACAGTGGTGGGGGAAGTCTCCTCCAGATTCAGAGGGGATCACGTGGGGCCATATGTCCGTGCTGGTGCCTTAACGAGGTGCTAGTTACAGAGATATATTTTGAAATTTCTAGGTGTATTGTAACATTTTCCTACTGTCTGGGATTGTGTTTTATTGGTAGTATTGCTGATGTGGAACCTGAATGTATAGCTGTCTGATTGCCAAATAGTTATGTGTCGTTTACTACCTCTCTGGTCCTGATCTGATTTGAGCTATGTGAGTTGAGCAGTATTTCTCTATGACAACAATGAGGTAGCTTTGTGGGTAGTTATGGGAGCTTAGAGTGGGAAAAACTGCAGAGGAGTTTGTTTATAAATTTAACCAGTGAGTGATAAATTCTGATATCATAACCATACAGATGTAGAAGTTGACCTTTCATCATTTTGTGACAGATTATGGGTAAGAAGAGCACCATGAAAGTAAACAAAAATAACTCATACTCTATATGATAAGGGAATGAAAGCCAGTTTAGAGATATAGAGAAGTTAAAGATTTCAAGCTTATGAAAGCTACTCTTTTTAATATTATAGCAGCTGAATGGAAAACTGAAACCATTATAATGAACATTTTTCACTTTGCCTTCATTACTTCATTCATTAAAAGCTGTGTTTTTTCTGACAATAAAGGATTTAGATGAAAAATATCCTTTCCTTTCTGAGTTTGTCAGCAAAACATACAAACTCAACATTTTCACTGAGTTTTAACACTGTACTGCTGAATACTTGAATATACATTAATTAGTCCTAAAATCTGGATATCGAGAGGTCCCTGAAATTTATGCTGAGATCATTCCCAAAGGTTTGTAAATTCTAACAGTGTAACAGTTCCAATTTTCTAGTTTAAGTTTCAGTTTAAGATATTGAAATGGATCCTCTTCTTCTACATAGCCATCCTTTTTGTAGTCTACTCCGAGAAATAATAAAATTCAGGTTCCAGTAAAGCTATTTTACTTTAAGTCAAAGAATTATATTCTTAAATGTAGATTTACTTGAAGTCCCCAAAGATTACTTTCAATTTAATCAATACCTTGCCGTTATCTCTAATTTTTGCCTATCAATCACAATGTTAATAAGCAGCTGAGGCAAATTATCCCATATGATTCCTCTCTTTGCTTCAGACAGACCCAAATGTTTAGGGCCCCATTTTATGAGGGATAAATTTTCCTTTGGATCAATTTACCTTTTCATTTATAAAGTAATAAAATGTTTTAAACCTCTTTTCAATTTTACACTGTAGCCAAGATCTTGATTTTTATCAGTTGCTATCCGGATATCAAATTTGTAAATAATACTTCAATTTTGTCACAGAAAAGTGAAACTGTGAAGTTTTCTTGTCTTCTGGGATTTTTGGTGACTTTCTAAGTTGATCACTAGCTTACTTCTTCATTTCAGATCTGTGCCACACAGAACACAGAACTATACTCAGTAGGACTGGGAAGAGATCTTCGACAATCTCAAAACAAAACAAAAAAACCAAACAAACAAACAAAAAAACCAACCCCTTTGCAATATCACAGATGTAGTGAAAATTTCCCATTGTTATTATTTTAAAAAATCATTCCCAGAGCATCCTTGTATTTATGTATGCCATGTCCGACTTTATTGTCATGTACATTATTTAAAAACTCTGGTTTATTTCCTGATGATTATCAGACAGATAATGTTCCTTTCCTGATTTCCTTAATAACAAGAGTTCATCCACAATTATCAGGGGCTGTGAGGATGCATCCTGCAATCCTTCCATTATTCTGGGGTAACAAATTTGGAATGAGACATTATCAGTGCTCTAGCATTACAAATTTAAGGCTTGGTTTGAGTGAGGAGTAGTTCATGTCCTAACTGTATTCCTTTGAAATGTATGCAACAAACAATATAAAGCCCTCTTTCAGGGTGATTCTGAAAAAAGAATGTTGTAAAATCTGCTTTACTTGTAAAAATCTTAATTCTTTCTTTGTCACAGCTGAACAGTATTGTACTTCATGGGACCTCTAGGGAGGAAGTATATTTCTCTCTCCTGCTTCTTGTTAAGACTCTCTGATCAATTACCCTAAAAAAGTTTTGCTGAAAACACAAGGTAAATATTTATATTTGACATTTTGAGAAACAGTGAAAAATGTAATCTTCTTAAAGACATGTAAGCCCTCTTCCATAGAACTTCACTTAAAACAGTGTTAATCACAGTATCTTGTGAAAGGATTTTTAAATTAAATTGCACCTCATTTAATCTTCTTCGATGTGTCTTTGGGACACATTTTTGGGACACATTTGGGACACATTTTGGGACACATTTTTGGGACACATTTTCTCAAATTCTTAAATATAATTATGGTAATTTCTAACCATCCAATGATTAGAAATCTGTACATTCATATATACATTCTTTCATGTGAAAATGCATTTCTTCCTTCATATCTGCGCTATGCTGCCTAGGTGTTCTGCTTATATGTTGAAACAGTTAACTACTCCAACAGAGGCACTGGAATAAATAACTTTGTGACAGTAAACAAGAAAATGAGACAAACATTATTTGGAGAGACTGTGAGAAAAAACTTATTTCATAAGTTATTTTTTCATTGTCTTATTTTCTGTGTAGTTTTACAAGACTTCATACCTCTTTGCTCATCTGAATATATATAAGAATTGCCCTGACTTAAAGAAAGTACAGATTACTGAAGCCTAGATATTACTCAGGTTTTTTGATGTACAATTTAATTGATTATTTTCTGTTATTTCCTTAAAAGTTTTAGCTGTCAGGAAGGCTGTCTGTTTCTTTTTATTTGAGTAATTGGGTATTTTAGTTTCCAGAGGCAACTAATAGATGAATATGGATTTAGTTCTATAATTTATTCTTTCTTGCATTGCCGTTATAAAGGATATAAAATGCAGTTGAAAAATTTTCTATGGAAAATATCCCATGAGACCATTTATTTTCATGGTGAGTGATAATTTTGTTGGTGTATTTTATGTAGTAAAACATGCTCATTGGTAACCAGCATTTCATTTTAAAGTTTATTTTGTTATATATTCCTAAATTTAAAAAAACCTATACTTTAAAGAAATATTTGAACCATCAAAAGTTGTGAAAACCGAGCCACAACTCTCTTGCTGCGAGCCAGAAGATGTTTATTGGTAGCAGCAAGCGTCCGAGGAATGTTCAAAAGAAAAGCCAAAAATAAAAAGAGCAAAAAGAAACCGGGTACGCGGCGATCGGACACCCGGGCGCCACTGCACGGCTGCCCTAGGACAGGGAGCTGTATGGTGCTGGGGTGAACTCCGGCTAGTCCGAGGTTCAAAGCAATTATAAAAGTCTCTAAGAGAGGAGAGGCCGACTCCCAATACCAGGCTTCATCCCCACTAATTGGAGGAGAATCACCCCAGAGACTGCCTGCGCAGCCTCNGTGAATTCAATGCCAAATCTATGAAAGTTTGCAATCTCAGATATTTTAACAAATCAATTCTGATGTCTAGACAATGAAACACTTTAATTTAAAATTTGCATTTTATAATGTGAGCTGTTTGACCATATTTCTTACTCAGCTTGATAAACAGTGTATGAGTAATTAATAAATTGATCTCTGAAAGTCACAAAAATGATGTAATTGTAGAATATTTCCTTTGTAGTTAATATTCTAGATAAATAAATAGAACCTTTAGGTCTAACATACCGATTGGATTACTCAATTGAAAGAAGAGAAAAAAAAATTGTAATTTTGCTTTTTGACCTGCAAATTGCTTTTTGACCTGCAGTCTCTTTTACACTATGTAAATCTCACATAATTTTTGTAATGATACTATGGTTGAAGTGGCTAAAACTGGCCACATGACAATAATGATATTATTTAGAAAAAGTACTTGCATACATTTTATTATACGTATTATATATTCCACATGAAACATATGCATTTTATTTTCCTCCCATTATTACCAGTGTAAAAACTGGCCCCATAGCATAATCATTGTAATGGGCTATATTTTTCAAATAAGTTTCATAGATTTTCAAAAACCTGACATACTATTGCCATCCCAAAGTATTTATCAATTCTTTTAGAATTTGTTTTTTTGGTTAGTTTGGTTCTTTTTTCCATTCCAGGTCTTCCTGCTCTCGTCCTTGAAGGACTCTAATGTCTCCCCTCCAAGACATCTGCAGTCTGCTGCTGCACTTCTAGACTGTCAACATCAAATTTTCTGCTTTATTGGTCTCCCCAAACTTCTCAATGTTGTAAATACAATCTGCTCCACAACCTCAGATTTGCATACACTGTCTCAGAAACTTCTAGCTAGTGATGTTGCTCTTTTGCAGTGCTGCCAGTACTTCCAGGCTCTCTGAGGTGGCTGCTATTTATTACAGCTACCCCCCAAATTGCTGTTTTCCCTTTTTCTTTGCTTCTTAACTTGCATAGTTCTCTTCCCCAGTTCTACTCACCAGCTATAGTTAAGGTCAAGCAGAAGGTGATATTTCAGCAATATTGATATTTTATATTTCATGGTGACTTATATGTAAAAAATTCAGTCTAAATTTTAGTCAAGTTATGTTATTGAGACCTACACTAGCAATAGGTTCAATTATTGCAATTTTAAAGTTAATGCTTAGACATATGACACCTGTTTATTTCTGTCTAGATGTTTGCCCTCTCTACCCTCTTCATGAAAACTGAAATATGTGTTTGTTCTGTTGAAGTCCATGTATACAATTATCCTATTTTTGCTGTAAGGGAAAGACATATGAAAGATATGAGTGATTTTGCTTAGGTCACATAGGATAAACAATTTCCTCAAGAAGTTTGTCAGCTCTTAGGACCTCCTTTTTATTGTTTTCTTTTTTCTCAGGGGGCTATATTTAATCTGAACTATGCATATATGAATGGCAGAGTAGCTGCTGATGGCAAAGATCAGTGTGCTTCACTTTAAGCATCAAATTTTTTTTTCCCTTAACAGACACAAATACTAGGATTACAGATGAAATCCAATAAAAGGGCAGTAACTGCATGTTTCTACTGCATTTGTCTGCAGTCACAGTTGAAAATATAGGGACAGTGTGAGAGATAATTTTATTGCCTTGGGGAATATTAGAATTTTTTTATTACATAGTTTTATAAAAAGTTTTATTTGATGATTTTTTTAAATTGAAAAATCATTCAGCTATGAGAATAATATGTATTTTAATACTGGATTTTACAATGCTGGAAAGTTTATATTTCCTGACTTCAGGAAAAAAAATATTGTAAAAAATCCCCAAACCACAGAGCTACATGAAAATAGATAAACCTGTACTGAAAAGCATTAACTTGAATCAATATTCTGCAATACACAAAAATGAAGTAAGACGCAAGAAATAGTGCAGCTGGGAAGGAATAATAAGACTTTCTGAAGGAACAGTGCATGAGTGGGGAAAAGATATAACTGGGAATTTTTTCAGCTATGTGGTGCAGTTGGTTTTCCCATTCCCGAATTCAGAGTTTAACTGCATCCTAAATTACCACAGTCATTAGGTTACACAGAGGGAGTAGAGTTTTCTAACTTGCTAAGGAAAATCAATAACCTGTGTCAGGTGTGAAGCTGCACTTAGTTTCCCTAAGCAACTGCCATTTTCAGATCATTTGCTTTAGTAAATATTTTTTCATGGCATATTGAAATTGCCCTAAAGTTTCCACTTTGAGAAATTATTCTATTCTTTTGGAGTTGCTTAAAAATATCAGTCATTAATGTTTGTGGCACATTAGCCACTCAGAAAAGTTCATATCTAAAAAACCGAGCATAAAACAAATGAATTAATTTGATTTTCTAGTATCAACTCTGATTGTTTTAAGATGTCAGAGCAGTGGAGAGAACCATAGCTGTCTTATCACTTATGTCCAAAATTACTGCATGAAGTTAACATGGTTAAGTTCAGATAACCATGCCAAGTGGAAAGCACTTAGGAGGAAACTGGTATCCCAGCTGAGTACTCTAACTGCTGCTACTGAGCCAGTGTTGCAAGTTCCAGATGTAGCTTATTCAAAGAAAGGTCAAGAAGTACTTCATGGGCTGTACTGTGTTCTATATACTTACTTTACAACCTCAAAACTATATTTTTATTTTCCAGATGACATTCAGTGTAGTTAAAGGCTATAAACAAATTGCTATAGATAAGAGCCAAGCAGCATTGGGCAATAAAAGCATTAATTAGGTAGATTTATATGCTAAATCAAACAGAGAAATCAAGAAAAACCTTCCAAAAATGGTAAGCAGCATCAGAATGCATAAGCATTTACATGAAAACTCATTTAAATGCTGGAAATTTTGCTACTGTTCATGCCCTGAAGTCTCACTGTCTGGGCTGAGTTTAGCATCAGATGCTTAGTCTGAGTTAATCAGCCTCATAGAGCAGCAAGATACATGAACTTGAGGTAATACAGTTGTATGGCTTCCTGGCCATATTTGTTTCAGATCTAGCCAACTCTCGTCTGACTGTGACTATCTGCTATGTCAGAACAGTCAGCAAATAGTCAGGTTGAGACACAGAGGAATACCACCAAGCATCTGTCTCTCTCACTCGAGTTATGTACTGGTGTATTGCACGGTTTTTCAGTTCTATTTTCCCTTCTATTTTCTGTTTTAGACTTCAGGGAATGTGTGCTCCATAGCCATATAAAGGTTTCAGTAAAACTTGGCATTCCCTTCAGGAGTCACCAAGCAGACACAGGTTTATTTGGAGGAGAGAATGTCAGAAGTATAGTAGCAATCTCTGCAGCCACAGCAGCCATGATAGGAACAGGGGCCAAAATAATCCCCACTGAGGTCATCAGACAGGAGGTGTCACCTTGGGAAATGGATCTCAATGTCACAGTGCTTCAGACTGCTATAAGATTCCTGTCCTTCCTGACAGACAGGAAGACAGTAGTCATATGTGCACAGCACAGCCGGCCCTACACAATCCCTGAGGAATCAGAGATTCTCTAGTGTAATGCTACATGTGTGAGAAATGCCAGCAGTCTGTCAGGAAGATGGGGACCTGTCAGTTTCTCCATAAATCCTTCCTTGCTGTGAAGCCTTTTGACACATTTTTGTCCTCTGCAGTAGGTCTGTGCTGACAGCCCCTTTTGAAGCCATATCACCTGTTTTTGAGTAATATTATCCATGGATTTCCAGATTCTTCATAGACACTCTTATTTCCCAATCAGTTGCTTAAAGTCAGAGCTGCTGACGTTTTAATATTTTCTTCATTGTTGTTCACTTCACTGCTATACAGCACTAGAACCAGCAAACACACAGCTGTGATCAGGGAAGGGCAAGACTCTGTTTTACACTTGGAAACCTGTTCCTGCAGTTGCTGTGGTTGCAGTTCCAGTTTTGTTAAAAATCTAAAGCTTTAGAAAGGCACATCATAACCAAGAAAGCCAGCATGAATCCAAACTTAATAACATTTCTAAACCCATACCCTCTGTGATCCACCTTTCTCAACCCGCTCATGAAAACAGTCTAATTAACTCCACTGTGCCTTAGATAGCTGAACAGAAGACAAGACTGAGAAAATGATGATGTACACTTTCTCCTTTCACCTTTTGTCTTTCGATAGTGAAATACTTTGCTGATACATAGTTCCTTTCATAAAAATATTTTGCTTTTCCAAATACTGCAATATATCTTCAAGAAAAACAGCATACCAAACAGAGAATAAAGATTCTCTCATCTCCATCCTTCATGTCAAGTCTGAGGGAAAGGAAGGGGACATTTTTTTTCCTCTGGCATATGTCTAATGACACATATTATGTTACATATCAAAACCACTGAAGTTATTTGCCATCTCTTGGATCCTATTATGCTGTATCATACTCACGGGTCTGATTGAACACCAAATTTAGATCATTGCTCTCTAGAGCTTCCAGAGGAGGGAAAATGGAGAGGGAGGTACCAAACTCTTCTCCCTGGTATCCAATGACAGAATGTGTGGGAATGCTTTCAAGCTGTATCAAGGGATGTTCAGAATGGAGATCAGGAAGCATTTTTTTTAGCAGGAGGTTGGTCAAACACTGGTCAAACATTCTAGGCTTCCTAGAGGGGTGGTTGATGATCCACGCTTGTTAATGTTTAAGAGGCATTACAACAACACTCTTAATAATATGCTTTAATTTTTGGTTAAAAACTCAGGCAGTTTAACTAGGTGATTGTTTTAGGTCCCTTGTAACTGAACTATTCTATACCATTCCATTCTATTCTATATTATTCTATTCTATTGTCTTCTATTCGAAACTTGCAAAGATGTAATTTATCTGTTTTTTCAGTTGTTTGTGAACATTTCTGTAAAATGTTTATTTTCCCTAAATGTCATTACAATCCTAAGTGAATTAAGACAACTGGAACTTCAGACCACCATATTTTATCCTACATTCTTCTTGTACCATCAGAGTAAAAGTATTGTAAACTGCAATATTAAGAAAATTATTCAATATTTTGTTTACATTTTCATGAATGATATTTGTTATATTTCAAAGAAGCAATTAATCCAAAGATAGTGAATATAAGAATGAGTCATAAAATTTCTGAACACACTAACTCTTTTTATTTCTGTCTTACTGTACTCACAAATAAGATAATACCTGTCAGGGTGACACTGGAATTGTTTTGACATTGAAGTGTATTGCTTAAATTTAAAACGTGCACTCTTCAAATCATTAATGAGTTGGGAGGCAAAGAAATTCTAAATTAGTTATTGGCTTCTTGTCATTTTTTGAACAGAGGAGAGTAATTTAATTGTGAGCTACAGAATTATTAGCTAGGTATGTGGCACTTGTAAATTTATGGATTTCAAGGAACTGTGACCATACTCTCAACCCAAACAGATCTCCAGTTCATTTAAAAAAATATAGGCAACAAAGGTATTAGTTTTTAGTAGAGCTGAGCAGGAGATATGTTCTCTTTCTGTGAACAGATTGTAAATGCTTTTCTGTTGTCCACTGTGAGGAAAAAAAATATTTCAGAAGTCTTCTGTGAAAAACTCTTCCAAGAAAATATTCTTAGAATAGCTCAACATATAGGGCACTTGTAGATTTATGGAAGGGGATGGGTTCCATTCTGTATTATAATAATTCTTTGACTATCCATTTAAATTGAACAGATTTAATAGAAGAGCTTTGGAAAATGGACCTAGATGAGGGAAATATTTGAAAACTTACATGGCATTTGTAAAACTGTAACCCAGCCCATATTCTACAATGATTTTTTTTCTTTATACCGAATAAGAGTCTAGATATATGGCAACTACAAAATCAGTCTGGTTTTGATCATATTTCTTTCCTGGTCCTAGGAAACACCTAAAAATCATTTTCTATTCATCAGAATTTTCCAATTAAAAAGACCATAACAGTTTTCAATAGTCCCTAGTTTCCACAGAAGATGTATATATGAACTCATTTCTAAAATATAGATGTTTAAGACTTGCAAATCTGATGTTGACGGTTTGTGTGAATTCTTTTACTGAAGCTATTAATGCAGGTGGAAAAGCTATCATGCATTTTAAATGTAATTTTTTTTGGTTTTTTATGAGGAAACCATATTCAATTA
This sequence comes from Aleadryas rufinucha, assembly GCA_013397815.1. Lineage (NCBI taxonomy): Eukaryota > Metazoa > Chordata > Aves > Passeriformes > Aleadryas > Aleadryas rufinucha. The sequence continues at coordinate 18,182 of VZTH01005144.1, forward strand.
ATTTTGAACAAAGTAAAATGCACCCTAATATTTTCTGATTTTTAATAACCCTAATGTTCAAAATCAGAGATAACTATCCAAGTTTTCTAAATATTTCAAATACTTTATATTATTCTTAAACATCACATAACCTTTAGCAATCAACAGAGCTGCAACCCTCTAACTAGAAAACTCAATGTCTGTTTGGGTCTTTGCTCTTTGAACAAGATAGCCTGGGGCAGACTCTGAACTTATCCTGATTAACCTAAAGAAATTATGGACACAAGAACCACTTAGCAGTTTCTTCTTAAGTCTTGTTCCCAGAAAGTTATTTTCTGCTCTTTTTAATCCCCTCCTCTTCACACACAGTAGTATGGAACTGAAAAAAATGTAACTCAAAGTTTATTAATAAACCAAAGGATAGAAACTCCATAAGATATTTTAAGAGCAGGACGGACTCATTTTTACGGATGAAAGGCTTGGGTACTTGTCTTTAACATTTAGAGAATTATAAAAGGCATTATTTTCTCACAAAGATGTATGAATACACTCATGGTCCTCACAAATTCCTAGAGAGATGAAATCAAAAAAAGCTTTCCTAAAATGAAGAGGTAGAGAATGAGTTCTGAAATTTCTCAGGTTATTTCTTGTCCTTACACTGATGGTTGTTACTGAATTGGAATTGTTGCAGATTTCAAACTGGGTATGATCTCTCAGATAGAAGACTGGTATAATTGAACACCACAGCCTTTTAATTCTCCTTTCTCCTACTGAGAGATACTTTTGCAGTCCAGATAAGGGTATTTCTTTTCTGTATGGTCTCGGACTTTAGACATGTTACTGTGCATATATTTCTCTCTCCATGTGTAGTGACTTTAGCTCTGAATTCCTTGAAATGTAAACAAAGGGATTAAACATTATGATGATTAGAAATGTACTGCCTAGAAATGAAAGATCCACCTCCCAAAATGAAGCACGTAATACTGGCTTAGATACCCAGGTGTTCCTGTAGCCATAATACTAGATTTGCTCCCATATGGGGAATTGACAGCAGCATTGTCCTGAGTGGGAGGGACATCTGAGTCAGACAAAGGACAGTTGAAATTGCACTGTGGCCTCTGAAGACTATCTCAGTAGGTGCTACTGTGAAATGATAATTTTAGTTTCTAATCCTAGAATCCACAAATTAGGGTTCTAAATTTAGAAGAATTTAATAAATTCACACAGAGACAAAAATAAAATCATTAAAAACACTTATCAAGCTCTGATACTTCAGACAATTTAATATCTAAGTGTTAAATAAACAATTAATTGCCTTTAGGGTCTGGTGTTCTTTTATCGTACAATTACTAATTGACACCTCAGTTCAGTAATTACTAATACAGAGTTTAGTTAACTAGAGTCTGGACACATCAGTCTTTCCATCCTCATTTGTAACCATCTGAGTTCTTCAATGGAGTGGAGAGCTGAAACTCTTTGCTTGTTCTATAATGTAGTAGTTCGGGAACATGTCTGGGATTTCAGAAATTATTTAGGTTAGTGAATCAAACTCTTACACTGAAGTGGCTTACAGTTTGCTTCAGCAACTACACTGGCAAGTGCTCTCCAGTATGGGATGAAAAATGCCCTTGAGAGATAGGTGCTAGGAAGTTATTTCACAGTGACAACAGGGATTATAGTCAGAAAGATTTTGCCTGAAATGTTAGTTGCCAATTTACCCAAGGCAGCTTATCAGGGCTGGTGGTATGTGGGAGGTGAGCAGCAGTATTACAAAGAATGGGTGAACTTTCTTTTCTAAATGCCTGAACACTTAGCTAAGAACAAATACAAGAAAAATAATGTGAAAAAAACCCCAAATCCAAAACAACAACAAAAAAAACCCCAACCCAACTCAAACAAAACAAAACAACAAAACCAAACTCAATGGATTCTTGACTGTAGATTACCATATCATGAATAAGCAGCACACAATGTCCAAAAACACGCCACAGAAACTGTGTGAGAAACCTGCAGCAAAGGATCTCGTAACTTATTTACAGATAACGAACAGGTTACTTACATGTTCATTCTCATTAAGATAATCCTTTAAATCAATAAGTTTAATTCCATTTCTGAGACTTGAAAATTTGGAAGGTAATCATGAGACTCTGTTTCAGAAAATAGATAAAGAAGTAGATCGGTGGCTTGCATAAAAAATTCTGCTTTCACATCTGTATTGGAATATGTTTGTTTATTTATTTGAATACAGGAGTGAGGATGAGCTCGCAATTTCCATAATGGTCTTATCCTTGATTAATGATAAATTGATGAGGGACATCCAGCAATCAAGGTCTCAAAAATGAAGCTAAAAAGAATTCTAATGTCATTCATTTTGAATGTGGACAGCTATTCATATTTAAGTCAAAGCCTCCACTCTCCATGGTGGGAGAATTTTTGATGGAAGTTCTAAAATAAATTTCTTAAGCTTTTTCATTTTTTTCCTGTATAACTTGCCAAATTCAGACTTTAAATGTTAAATATTTCATTTATAGATATAGATCGCATATTTTAGTAAAATTAAAGTTGTAGCACTGCTGCTATTCCACACACTTTTCTCCCAGGAAGAAAAATGACAAACCTCCTACACACAGGAGCAGATAATTTTTTTTCTTCAAGTAATTTTGTATCCTTTCAAATCTAGCCCATTTTACACGTGTGTTTTTTCAGTATTTTTGCAAGTATAATTTTATAATAAGCCCGACATGCACTACATGAAGGCCATTTTGCTCCTAATAAAGGTATGAATTTCAAAGAGGCAGGGTCCTGACTCCTCTCTACTCCTCACCAATTCTCCAGCTCAGGCTCCTCTCTGGAATTCAGTGACAGTACAGTCACAAAGGTAATGAGGTAGTCTCTTGAGGAAAGGATTTTCTCCAGACTCTAAGGTACTCCAGTTAGTTTCCCCAAAATGCATTGCTTGAAGAGAATGATTCTTTGACTCTTCATTGCCCTGAGGCATTTACCAGGATAATGAGACCAGTCATTCATTTCCTAAGGCAAACTAGAGTCTGTGGAGTGACAGTGAACCATGGATCACTTGATACTGTCCCAGGGAGAGGCGACTGGTTACAGGATGGCAGCTTTCCTCCTCGTTTCCAGCTGCTACATTGCACTAAAGACAGATAAAAATACATTAGGTACTTCTCTAACATGATTTGCTCTTGTAAGCAATTGCTGCTGTTGCTACAGGGTTCTTAAGGGTTCTGAAGTGAAAAAACCAGTCCAACATGTTTATAAAAAGTTGTAGAGGTTACTGAGACAATGTCTCCATTACCAAGAGTTCTAATAAAAATGAAAAAAGGCAGCTTGCAAGTTTAGGCACAAACACATAGCTAAAAATACAAGAATAGCAACAGCTTTCCAGGTCTGTAATCTATTAATAAGGGAAACTGATTTAAGAAATGAGAGGTGTCATCTTCCTGGTATTACCTGTCATGCACTGGGGTGTAGAATTGGAAATCCCTTGAGAAAGTTTTCTCTCCAGTTTTGAAATAGTGTCAAAAAACCCGGTCATTAATTGATCATTGTTTGGAGATTTTTTGAATACATTTTTTATTCAATTTCTGAGAAGATTTCTGCAGCATATTTGTGAAGGTGGCTTAGCTGTGGTGACTTCTGGATTGAGATGATGCTTTCCCTGCTGTCCACATTGGAAAGAGCACAAAGTACGGCATTTGCTTCAGCATGCTCATAATACTTGCAGCTTTACATTACGATAATGATAATGATTATAATTAAATCTAATGCTTCAGCTAGGTACTAGGAGTGGGGCAGTCTATTTTCCAAGGTGAACAATTAGAGAGAATTTTTTTCTTCATGTCTCCCAGAGCATCAATGATTTACTGTATTTGAAGAAAGACAAGACCTGGTGGGAAATAGTCAGGTATTTTTGTTTTGATGCTCAGCTGGTGAAGTTTTCTGAGAGACTGGCAGGAAAAATATTACTTAGACTGGAAAATGGAAGCAAAGTGGATCCAAATAAGTTTGGAAAGGCTCTTGATATTCTTGGCTTACTTGGCAAGAATTTTTAAGTGAGTTGTAAACTTTTCCTGGAACGAATTAAAAAAACGAAGGTGCCGAAAGTTTAACTAAAATTGTATAATTGCAGTTAATAACACAAGAGTTTCTTTTGTTTGCTTTTGCTCTTATTTTCATTTCTATTAAGCACATTTGAATAAAAACAATAATCCATGTGTTCATATATGTAACTGTGTGTCTTCACACAAGTCTTTTGACTCAGCAAATCTTAAAGAACCAATTGTTTATTACTCTAACAACATTCTGATTTGGTTTTGGCTGAGGTAGATGTATTTTTCTTCACAGTAGCTGACACGGGACTATTTTATGGATTTGTTCATTGTTGATAACACCTGGATGTTTCAGTTATAGCTGAGCAGCCCTTACACAGTGTCAAGTCCTTTTCTACTCTTCATCCCACTCCACTGAAGTCTATGGCATCACCACCTGTAAGGGGGCTGGGGCGTACAAGGAATTGGGAGGTGACAGAGATAGGACAGCTGACCCCAAATGCCTCAAGGGATATTCCATACGTACCATATTCCATACATACCATACAGCATCATGCTCAGAATATAGGTGGAAGGAAGAAGAAGAAAGCAGGGGGTGTTTTATGTGATGGCTTTTTTCTTCCCAAGCCCCTGTATTGTGTGATGGAGCCATCCCCACGTAGGGATGGCTGAACACCTGCCTTCCTATGGGAAACAGGGAATTAATTCCTTGTTTGACTTTGCTTGTGTCTTCCACTTTTGCTTTTTTTGTTTTTTCAAACTGTCTTTATCTGAACATGAGAGCTCTCTCGCATTTTATCCTTCCTCTTCTCTCCCCCAACCCACTGCCATGTAGTGAGCAAACAGCTATGTAGGGGTTAGCTGTCAGCTGGGGTCAAACCATGACAACTCTACTAACTTTATATGTACAAAGAGGAACAGATTGAGCAAGATTTTGATCTCAGTGTACTGAGGTGCAATCATGATAAAAGCTGAAAGCTTTAAATACTATTTATTAATATATAAATATGAAAACACTTGAGAATTTCAAAACCTATAAACACTATCATGAAAATAACCTTGTTAAGACAACAAACCTGATCAAAATTAAATACTCTTCTATGGAAAGGAGAACTAAAACAAACTAAACAATCAAAATTACACAGAAAATACATTTTGTCTCTTAATAGTCTTTTATGTGGTTTTGGTTTTTTTTTGGAAAATGTATGCGTTATTTAGTTTCTTCTAATTCTGTTTTCAATGAAAGCCAAAATGTTATTTATGGATTTCTTTTGTCTATTTCCTCTTCTAAAAATTGAATTTTACTGGTAGTGCTATAAATAATTTTCAAATAGCTATAGGTGAAAGGGCTTTTACATGACTGCAAAACTTTTTCTTGCACAGTCCTGAACATTCAGGGTTTGTTTAGCAGGTTTTTGAATGCCTTCATCCCATATAAGTATTGTACTTAATAGATGCTCTCATCAGCTCTTAGGCAAAGACTACATGCTACACATATATGCTTAAACTTTGGAACCTATTTAATGCTAAATTACTTGTTTACTTTAAATATAGTTTGCACAAGTTTTTACTTAGTGAAAATACGTTTATCTAATACTGAAACATGAAAACCCCCATTTAGCTTTGCTAGTTTTTCATATCAATATTTTTAAGTGTGCCTTTTTTTTCCCATTCATTTGCAAGAATTTACAGTACAGTAAATTTTCAGTAACAGTTATGGGTTAAGTTCTAGGGTTGTGTAAACCTTCCAGGATCATTCTCACCAGTAAATGAAATAATCATATACTTTTGTTTTGTTCATTGACACCTCTCAGGCAGGGATTCTTTATGACACATTCTTAGAAATAATTTATTTTAAATACTTTACAGACTAATTTAATTGAAAACCAAAGAAACTAGCAAGTTACAGATTCTATGGGTAGGAAATTGGATAACAGGCCACACTTTACAGGGTGATGTTTAATGTTTTTTACTGAGACTGGCAGTCTATCAAAAGGGGTCTGCATCGAGAACTGGAAGTATCCTCATCATATCTACTGATGTCATAAAGCTGGGTGGGGAGGTGGACGTGCCAGAAGGGAAAGCCATCTTACAGAAAGACCTAGATGGGCTGAAAGAACAGTGTGAAGTGTAACAAAGACAAAAGTAAAGTTCTGTACCTGAGGCAACATAACTAGAGATCAAATTACAGGCTATGATCTGTGTGGCTGTGAAGCAGACTTGCTGAAAGGGTCATAGGAGTCCTGGTAGACAAGTTGAACATGGGTCAGCCATGCAGTGCTGCAGCTAAAAAGACAAATCAGTTCCTGGGCTGCACCTGCAGGCTTGTTGCTAGCAGAGCTAGAAATGTGACCATCCCACTCTACTCCGTGCTAATCAGGCTGTACTTGGAGTGATGTGGCTGGTTTTGGTCCCCACAATTCAAGACAGGTACAGTCAGATTCTTTCCTCACAAGGAGCCACATGGGGAAGACAATGGGTACAAGTTGCACTGGGAAAGGTTTCATCTCTACAGAAGAAATAAATTGTTTTACAGTGAGAACCGTCACTCCCTGGAAGAATTTCTCTGAGGACAGTGTTGAACCCATCATTGAAGGTTTTCAAGACATGATTGGACATGATACTAGATAATCTCATCTAGGCTCCCGTTCACACAGAAAGTTGAACCAGATCATCTTTTGAGGTTCATTCCAATGTGGGGCATTCTATTCTATGAAAAAAAACAAATAAACAAATGAAACTTTAGTTGTTCCAAAATTTCTCACGGTCTAAAAATTTTAGAGGCAAAAATATTTTATATGAAACCTTGTCAAGGCTCTTTTTTTGCTGCCACATTTTCTTATTTTAAAGAGTTGCACAAAGGCTCTTTCAGGCAAGGAAAGGAGTTTTGAAGAAACAGGTTTTTCTGCTGCCACATAGTCACTAAAGCTGTTAAGCTACTTAGGATGGGATGGAAATTGAAATTTTATTGAAGCTGATGTATTTTACAGACATAACAGTTTCAACAAGAATTGTAAACAGGATGATTTCTTAGCAAAACTGTCAATACCCAAGTATTTCTCAAGAGAGTACAAAACAAGAATCCAAAGACAACAGACCAAAAGAAATTGAATTTAAAAGGCAATATTTTCGGCCTGAAAATGGATATTCTTACAAAACTGATCCTCAGATGAATTTAATGTTTTTCTTGTTGTTCCAATGTAACAATATGTATTTTAAAACATAATTTTGTGAAATTATCTCAAGATTGAACACTTGTTCTCTCAGGAGCTCTAATACTTTATTGAAACTGTCAGCTTAGCACAGAATAGATAATATGAGACAAGAATTACCTGTTTTTAACATAGCTGTGATTTCCACTCTTATGAAGCTGTGTCATAGCCTGAGATTTCTTTTGGAAGGGGAGTAGAGGGGAGACTGTTTCTGCCTTGACTTTGCATAAAATTAATATGTCCTTCTACATAAAAGAAATATTTTAAAAACAAAAATTGCTGGTTTTGCTATTATCATTAAGAGAGGTTATGTCATGTTAGCTAAACCAAGGAATATGAGTCTTCCCCAGCTCACCGTTTCTGTCCAAGTACTTCCACACCCTAACAGGTTAGGAGATTGCAAAGATTCATAATATGTATGTGGCATCAACTTCCAATTATTTCATTCAATGTGGCTAGAAATCTGTAACGACTTTTTTTTTTAATTACAGAAAACTGACATTTGTTCCCTATGTTGACACAAGGACAACTCTAATGTTAATTTTCTGTGTCTTTACGGACCTGGCTTGCATAACCCTGCTGCCTGTTCTAGCTTCTGCAGAGTGGAAACTTGCCCCATCATCTACACTACCAAAGAGTCATGACTTTACCAGCTTCAAAGGTAAAGCCCAGGAAAGTGGAAAGATGGAGTTTCTTTGGCAACATGCCCACAGACTCAGTACTGATTTTGGGAGATTGGAGGGGCCAGATATTTCCCATGCTTCAGAGCACAGAAGCAAAGTAATTTCTTCAACTGAACATTTCAGCAGATGCAATTTAATACAGAAGTACTAAGTAGCATAGGGATTAGGAGGAAAAAAAAAATCAAGGAAATGCAAGGCTCTTGCCCTTTCTCCTTAAAAGGAAAAAACAGGGATGGAGGAAGAAGGGCAGTTGGTATCCTTTTCTTAATGTGCCTGAATACCAAGAGGTAAAAGAAGAAAAGGAGACCATAAACATTTCTGGATTCAAAATCTATACAAAGGGCACAGCCACTCACATGTCATCAAATTGGAATTTGAAGGTTTAAATTAAATTATCACAATTTTGTAATTTCATAATAATAATCTAAACACAAAGATTTTGTGAAGCATTATCTCACTAGTTAGGCAAGGCTAATTTACAAAAAGTACAGAAACTGAAGAAAGAGATACCTTCTCTAAGTTTCCCTTTCTCCCTTGAAGTCAATCACTTAGAAACCATATACTCAATGGTTTACCAAAAGGTCATGAAAAGAAGAGATAATAGATTAGTTTGAAGTAACACTGATCTTTTTTCCTAAAAATCTTTTTTCTAGATGGTGTTCAGACACCACAGATGGATTTTTTTATTCACTTATTTTTCACTGCTTGCCATAAGAAATGTACTGTGTATCTGTCCTAGGTTTCAGTGTAAGACGTGCCCAAAACCATGTATTCTATAACCATCTGGCNAATATACCGGCTTTGATTATGCAATCTGTGTGATCCAGGCAGTTAGATTAATCTCTCTGATGGTAAAACATTATAATGTATCTTGACTGATACCTAAGAAAAAAGCATTCTTGGAAAAATGCAAGACTCTTGAAGCTTTGAATTTCAGCTAAGATTTTATGTAGTCAAATAAAGCAATTAAGCTTCCGTGAAGGGTTATAAAATCAACTGATGATGCCGTGAGTTTCAGTGATATTATTTGCAGGTGGCATGAACAATATGCTCTGCACAGTTGGTAGCCTGGATAGACCAAATGGAAGAAAAGAGAAGCTAATGCTTTTAAGATAAAAATAATATAACTGAATATAACTATAAATAGAATTGTACTAGGTTGGGAAAGTGAAGGATAAATATCAATCATTTGGATAATTGTGCTCTTCATGGCAAGATCAGTTACATCCATCAGAGTCTTAGGGCAGCAGACCTTTCTATTAAAGAGCTTATTTGACACATTCCATGATAAAATTCATTTTAGTTGTGTATCTGTTTTCCATATGTTAATAATTCAGAATTATCAAAATTTGTCCATTTGATATCCATCTCAGGTCAACTATTCTCAAGCATTTTTCAAAAAGAGGGCCAGTGAGCATGTTTCAACAATATTCTGTTAATATTCCTGTAATGAAAGTTTCTGTGTAATATTACATTTTGTGATTAGGTATAGTACTTGCTATGCAAAAATAATACAATTTTTACTGTTGTGCATTGCAGGATCAGTATGTTGCTCAAGGAGCAGCTTGTGCAGTTGTTCCATCGACTATTATTTATATGATGCAAAATTCCCTTGACTTGAAAAAGGGACTTGCATCATTGACTTCGATGGGATTTGACAACAATGATACAACAGAATGTTGCATATTCAAATGGGTCAGAGATAGAGCAATCTGTTTTGCTCTCAGCTGTGCAGTTACCACATTATTGCTACACTGACTAGAATTCATTCCCTTCCAAACAAAACATGTCTATATGAGCCAAAATTACATCTTTCTCTTAAAAAAACCCCGAGAACCTCTACCCTCGATTTCTCTTTAGGATCGTGTAATAATTAGTAAAAAATAAATCTGATTAGTTTTGACAGCAAGAAGAAATTTTATAGTTCCAAACCACACGAAGATATAAACCAGTTGACACTAGAGATTATTTTGACCAGGTCAAATAAACATATTGTATACATAATTATTTTATATAATAATTATATGTGAATATACATATTTACATAAATCCAAAATATTTTGTGCTGAAGTTATGTCCTAATTAGGACAACACAGACACAGACACATATTATGGGTTAAGATAGTCTTATTGGAGGGAGGTGAAAATAAACCGGTTGAGTTTCATTTCTATCTACCTGCACTTAACCAAAGATAGAAAGATGGAGTAAATGATGGAAGTTGTTATTGTACATGCACAATAAAATACAATTCATTTCAGCTTTGTGACAAAACATAAGTCAGAAAAATCAGAACTTGTTATAGGTGCCAATTGATGTCAACACTGTACAACACTGTACATGACAAGCAGTCAAAGGACTTCTTAAACAACATGTTGGCAGACTTACTGACGCAATGTTTTGTCCTCCTAAAGTTTTAAGAAAAGGAGGAAAAGTAATTAAAAAGACCTGAAGTTCATTTTCTTTGTTAAAAAGCACTATCTAATTAGAACAAAGACAAATTTAGAGCATTTTCAATGCCCAACATGTAGGTGCTACCTACCCCAGATTTCTGAAAATAAACAGGCTTTACAAAATGGAGAGTAATAAAAATTCTCAAAGAAAGAAGGAAAAATAATGAAAGTAAGAAACAGAAAAGAAAGAAAAGAATGAGTTCACTAATGCTTTAATCAGAAAAAGCCACACTGCAAAATAACTGCTCTACATGAAAAATTTCTGAGCTCACTTTATACCAGACTTGAATAGGAAGTCTAGAGAAAACATTAGATGAAGGGAATCTTCCTCAATAGCCTATAAAAAAACCTGAACTTTTAATTCTGCCCCATCTTTGCTGAACAACAACAGTACCCAGTTGACAAAGAATTCCTACAAAAACCTACTCGATTATGTATGATCTCTTGGAATGAAGTCACAAAAGCAGACTACATGCAGTGTATCTTAACCCGTTCTCTTGTTAGCTGACCCACTGTTTTCACAGTGGGGAATAACATTTTCTGCAACAATGAGTAGAACCATCTTTACATCTTTTATAATTGAAGTCACTTTGGCCTTCTATCACAATTTTTTTTCTTTTTAATTTAAGAATCCAGTGATGTTGCTTAATTTGTTTCATTTATTATTCACATTTATTTGGTTAAAACAGAACACCTGAATATTCATTCATGTGTTTAGTTTAGCTATCTCTTTCTCTTTTCGTCATTTACCATGTTGTTGCGCTGTTCACCTCCTATATTTCCCCTTCTTCTGCTCTTTCTCCTCATTCCTTGCAGTTATTTTTTTTTCTTTAATCAGTGTATTTAAGAGGTGATAATTAGATATAAAAAAGTACTCTCTTCTATGACTTACACTGCTATCAGAACATTATAAATCCTCCTCGCTCTGCAGTTAATGCTAAAACTTAAAAACAGATTTTAAAAGTCTCAAATGGCAAAATAAGAGAATATATTTTTAGAAACACCTGATGTTAAAGGAATAAAGCCAGTAAAAAAGTTTAAACGTGACTTATTCATTTAAACATCAGAAGCTAACAGATAATGCATGATTAAACTGCATCAGGAAAGTCACTCAATTATGTTATTAATTTCCCTCAAAGGAAAGGTTTGATGCCATGTACTGCTTAAAATTCATAAAGACCATATGAATTCCAAACTATGAAACATTGTGCAGCCTGATAGAAGTCAAACTAATAATTAGTTCTAAAAGAAGCCAGCAACTGATACAGAAAAAGACGACAATCTGTCTGATTTTCTGTTATGTTAATGATAAATTCTCTGCAAGACTTTGGACAGAGAAACCGGAAAATAAACACATATACAATTGCAGAGTCCCTGTCTCTATGAAATATCATATTTGTAGAAATTTTAATTTTCCTTATTCTCAACCAATACTTTTAACAATTTGCCTTTGTCATTGACTATTAGATGGGTGTTATGTCTCAACTACAGAAGAAAGACTGGTTTCATATATTCAACAGGAAAAAGGTTTAGAACTAGCATATAAATATATCCATACATATGTTGTTATATACATCACTAAATACATATGCATATGTAGAGAGAGAACATTCTGTGACTGTAGCAAGTTTCCTGAAGTAGGAGCTTATAAGAAAAATATAAAAACTGTCAGCCCAACTTTCAAGCAAGTTGCATATTTCTAAATTGAAAGACTCCTCAGAAATCACAATATCATCACGCACATGATCTGGTAGCTATGTTTGGCCTGAATAGAAAATAATAGCAATAGTAACGGTAATAATAATGCTAATAATGATGATGATGATAATAATAATAGTGATTTGTACCCTCACATGGTCATTGTGAGTTCATGTATATTCAGGTTTCAGGTTTTTTAGTGTAAACACTGACATAGCTGTTTTAAAAACACTGTTTCTCAAAAAGAAAGCAAGAGTGAAAACAGAGGAACACTGGTTCATTAAGCATAAACTAACAGTAGCTTTCATAGCATATATTCTGTGCAGAAGAAAAACGTGACTGACTTGATTGGCTGCACAGCTCACATGTAGGAAACACCCATATCTGGCCTCTTTGGAAAAGAGTTATATTTGAAGACATCGTGGAAGAGGATTGAAGTGTTTTTTAAGTGACATAACTAAATACCAAAAAAATATGTACAATGAGAGCTTGGTTATCATTGGATTCACTGTATATCAAGGGGATTTTTATTTTTCTAATGAATATTTTCTGGATGTTTCTGAAGTTTTTTCTATCGCTGAATAAGCCAGTAGTGATTATATAAAAAACCTCTAATCTACATTCAGAAATTAATTAAAATTCAGCATTGCAATATCTAACTGTAATGCCCAATGTCATAGGACATCAAAACACCTATTAACATCTTACATCCCTGCAGAATGAGAGGGAACACACCTGAGTAAAGCACTCATAAAAGGTATCATACAGACAAAGGAAGACCAGGAAATATCAAAGATGGGAGTATGCTTTACAGGAACTGGTGAAGCAATTTTGAAACAAAAGAAGCTCCAGTCTCTATGGAGATTTACTGCTATCATCTCTGAATTAGTCCTAAAAGTCATATCAGCCTTCTGTCACACAATTCCCCTTATGTGATCAATGCCAATGTATCTTCTAAAAAAGCAGGAATATTAAAGAAAAAATTCATCAGCATTATTCTCAAATTCCAGCAGTTAGTAAAAAAGAGGATAAAAAAGGTTCTCTGGTAACCCAAGCTTTCAAGATAAAATGTTAGACATGTTAAAACACACTAAGAAATAGATTAAAAAAATTATACTGCATTCATGGGTGGTGACAGTTTTGTGTTTGTACTAACAACAGAAGGTAACAATGGTAAATTCTTTACACATATGAAGATTGGGAGCTTTATTTTTCCCATGACCCAGTTACCAGTAATAGTGTGGTCATGTGTTTGCCCTTTTGATCAAATGCTTCATCCTTGAGACACTGCAAACATAGGAATCCCAGTATGAATGATCTAACTATATTGCAATTATTCCAGGGCTATGGTTTTTTTAAAAAATCATACCTTTTGTTCCCCCTGCCCTTTTTCATGTGACTAAACTACTCCTGTGAAATTAAATAAATGTTCTTTACAAGGTGGTCCCTTGAGACACCCAACATATAATTTAGTAAATGCTACAACTTATCACTTCTAAGTCAAAACATGGGAAATATACTAAAAATAAAAATGAATTTTAAAAGATAACAAAATAGAAACCTTGATGTCAGTGAATGCTTTAGTTACCATGGAAACATGTGGAACATCAGCTTTGAAAACAAGGTTCCTTTTTTTTTCAATTATTAGTCAGGCCACAAGACATGAAATCTCTGTTTGACATCCCTACCCAGCTCTTCTGAAATCTGCATAAGGGAAGAGCATTTAAAACACTTGTTCAGAGCAACACCAATTGCCTTCACACTAACTTCCCAGTCTCCAATTTAACCTGTTTGTGTAGGCCATGCCATGGTGGTTCAACACCAGATGGAAATTATACTCCAAAAAAGCCACTTCCCTTCCCCCACCCCATTCAGTAGGAGGGGGACAAAGGCAGAGACTACGTGTTGAGATAACAATTTACTGAAAGCAAACAGCAATGGAATAAGAAATGCACAGTAGCAGCAGCAATATTAATAACAAAAGTATACAAAAAGGGATGGTGCTTTACACAAAAAAAGGTGTTCAACACCTTGATTTAGTTCTGCATGGCTGCTGGCACAAAGACGAGATGTTGGAGAGGAACTCCCACAGCTAGTGTTTCCTGCCCTGAAAGCAGAGAAAAACAATGATGGACACATTCCCAAATGCAAGGTCATCTGAGACATGCTAGGCAGCCGCTCTGCTGGGCTCAGTTCCTTGCTGGTGTGTTATGATACAATTGTTATTAAGGTTCTTTAGAAATTTCTCTGCCCGAATTAAGGTGCAAACGAGACCATATGCCAGTGACAATAGTGTGGGTTTTATTGTATAATCTGGTATGAGAGGGAGAGAGAGAAGGAAGGAAAGTAGAAAGAAAGGAGTAGAAAATAGGTGGAAGGTACAGAAAGAGAGTGACAGGGACAGAATAAGGAAAATATCACCATTCCGTGGATCCCAATGATGTTCTGTTGATCCTCTCCAGCTGGTCTTCTTGATGGTGAAGGTCCCCCCAAAAAGCACAGAGTCCCATGGGTTTATATACCCTCGAGCCAGGTAGCAATGTCCAGGCATGTCCCCCTGGGGGAGGGGGCAGTCTCTTACAGCAGACTCTGGATCTGTTGCATCACGTGCAGTCCTGTGGTGCAAAGCCTCTCACGTGAAAGTCCCGTGGATGTGGCCTGTGGGGCTGGGGGTGCCACAGCTGGGCCAGTTTGTGTAGTGGAGGATGGATGTTTATTGCCTCTGACCAGAGGTTACGCCACACACCCAAACCTCCTCCTCCCCCCTCGACTGGGGGGGAGTCTGTGTTAACCTGGCTTCTGTGAGCTGTGCTCTGCCCCCACCCCAAAATCAGCGCAGCTGGTGGCTTTGGCCTTTGTGGATGCATACCTTTCCCTCAGCCTGAGATGACTGAACAGTAGGTTTCCTTTATCTAATCAGTAGTTTGATTTTCAGTTCAAGGTCCCAGTCTTCAGGGAGGCTTCTTCGGTTGCAGCTTCTTTGTCATGAACAAAACTTTATATCAATGAGGCATGAACTTTTCAGTCTCTGACATGGTGCCTCCAGCAACACTTCAGACTGCTCCACTGTGCTGGGGGTCAATCCTGCATGGTGCTGTCATTTTTCTACCTCTTCACTGTGCTCCTTCTGGCTCAACTAGACTGGGGCTCGTCCCGTCGGCTCTGCTGCCTGAGACAGCCTTCCCCACTGGCGCTGTCCTTCAGCACCATGTTCATTCCATGTTTCACCACTTTTCTTCAGCACCATGTCCTGTAGCTGCATCTCAGAGAAACAGGAGGGAATGGACAGTGGCAGCAGATGACGGAGTCCACAGTGCTGTTGTCAACAGCCTTTCTACAACCTATAGATTGGCATGACCAAAAACAACCTAGGTCTGTCCTCCCTTCAGATACTTATAGACATTGATGAGGTCTCCTCTCAGCAATCTCTCCTCAAGGCTGAACAGGCCTATCTCCCTCAGCTTTTCCTTGTAAGCTAGATGCTCCAATCTCTTACTCATCTTTGTTTCCCTCCACTGGATCTGCTTCAGGAGCTCCATGTCCCTCTCGTACTGAGGAGCTCAGAACTGGACTCAGAACTCCAAATGTTGCTGTACCAGGACTGAGTACAGGGGCAAGATCACCTCCCTCACCCTGCTGACAATGGTCTTCCTTATGCACACCAGGATTCCATTGGCCTACTTGGCCACAAGGGCACTGCTGGCTCATACCCAGCTTGTTGCCCACCAGGACTCCTAGGTCTTCTCTGCAGAGCTATTTTGCAGCAGGTTGGCCCCCAGCGTGTACTGCTACCTAGGGTTATTCCTCCCCAGGTGCAGGACCCTGCACTTAACTTTGTTGAGTTTCAGACAGTTCTCTGCCCATCTCTCCAGCCTGTCAAGGTCCTTCTGAAGGGCTGCACAGCCCTCTGGGGTATCAGCCACTCCTCCCAGCTCAGTGTCATCAATGAACTTGCTGAGGAGGCATCTGTACCTTCATCCAAGTCACTGATGAATAACTTAAACAATACTGATCTCAGTATTGAACCCAGGGGGACATCAGCAGTGACAGGCCTCTAACTAGATATGTTGCTAGGTTTCACTGCTGGCTGCTGATAATATTCTCATTGAAATCCATGACAGTCAACATCAAATTAATTGATATAATATGTATCAAATTACTTAAATTTCTGGTAAAACAGAACATTATTAGTTTTTTGCATGCAATACTTTGGATATAGATGGCAGTTACTGACTTCGCTCAGTCAGTAGTTTAGATCAACCTAAGCGATATTTCTCTGAAACTTAACTAACATTATACAAATAAATTGCAACATATGAGTTGTCCCTAACTTCCAAACTGAGTTCAATGAGAGTAACTTATAATATGGGTTAATATTCCCAACATTTTATGTATAAAAGGTGTAAACTTCCTTTGGTACTAGGTACCACTACAAATTCCACAGTGATCAGAAACGTACTTCAATTTTTTCCAACTATGCTTGTGGATTTCCAGTACAGATGGCAAATATTCAGGTAACAGAGATTTATGAAGAAATACAAGATTCTTTAAGTTAACAGTACAAAGAAGAACATAAAAGTAATTTTCTACTGTGTAGAAAAGAAAAAGACTATTCTTCCATAATGCCAGGGAGGGACATAAAGAATATTCACCACAGCCAAACCACATGAAAAATTACAATTGAAAATCAATATATTCTAAGAATTTATTCATATAACTTGATCTCTATCAAACAATCCACTTTAAAGATAAAAACAACCATACATACTTTACACAGCTTTAAGTTCTACACAAGTGTTTGCACAGGACTGCTTTTTCTATCCAGCTGGCAACATTGCCTGGGTGCTTATTCACAGTAATTCAGCACAGTTAGGGCCAATTACCTCACTTTCAGTGTACGAGTAGCTGCAATCTGCAGTCGCCCTTTGGTGGCCACAAATACATGAAAACTTTTTATCCTGTTGTGGTCTGCCTGTAAATTCAGCTTCTATGTCTATAACAAAAAAAAAGAATTAATGTGTGTTGGAATGTGTATATTTTCTTAGCAAACTACTTGAAAAGAATAGATCAATATTATCAACACTCATACACATCTTCACTCATTATGTCGTTTCCACAGGAGGTTATATATATTGCACCTCATTTTCTTCAGTTCTATGTGTGACTCAAATGGAGTTTACGGATTCATTATTACGGGGAAGCTTTATTATTGGTGTTATTATGTTTATTTACTTGGATGAGAACCTACAAGGAAGAAAAAAATAAGTTATACAGGGCTTCAATAAACCACACTCAGAAAATATACTATGTATATCAAAAAGCAAACAAAACCCCCAATCTGCTGCCTTTAAAGATTTCATTTTTTTTCTTCCAGTCTAGCGAACTAAAAATTTGCACAATTTTGTCATGAAGATTAAAGCCTTGGATGTTAAAAGAACAAGGATTTTCTAGCAGGAAATAATTGTTTTCCACAAAAAGTGAAGAGAGATTCATTATATTTTGTTTTCATAGCTTTGTCTGGGATGATAAAAACTTATGTTTTCCTAGGTGAGACTACACTTTGAATAAAATAAACATGCATATGGATGGTAATATTTGAGCACTGAAAACATGATATAATAGGATAGTTCAATAGAAAATTATTGGGTAGAAATTTGAAAGCACAGTTGAGAGCAGAAGGAAATATAACAGCCTTTCAGATAAACTTTCTAATTCAAATAGAAATGTATTTCTATGCAAGAGTAATAAATTATATGAAAAGCTTACATATATATTGACACAGTTGGGTTTCATAGAAACCTTGTTTCAAACACAGTGTGCTATTTCAAAAAAATAGCATCAAAATATCCACATTGAGAGAAAGTATCAAAGTGAGTGATCTACTGGATAAAAATACTTAAAAAAAAAAAAAAAAAAAAGAGGACCAGACCCTCCTACCTTTTCAACAGCCATGTATTGAAAAGAAAGCTACTAGAGAGCTCAAGATCAGAATTATCAGGGCTGAAATTTGAGTCAAGTAAAGAAACCTAGAGTTCAATATTAAGGTCTTGCAGAGGGATGGTATTTTAAATGTACCTACATTTAATTCCATTGTGTTTTATTTGATTAGCAAAGGCAGTTCTTCC
Source organism: Aleadryas rufinucha (assembly GCA_013397815.1). Classification (NCBI taxonomy): domain Eukaryota; kingdom Metazoa; phylum Chordata; class Aves; order Passeriformes; genus Aleadryas; species Aleadryas rufinucha. The sequence goes on from VZTH01005144.1 coordinate 36,397, forward strand.
TCAGTATGGTGGTTCTGAAGTTGCTGTAATAAGAATTCTTCAAGAATTTTGTGGTGAACCTACCCACATACCAATGTATTTTGCATTCCCCTCTTGGGTGAAAGATCTAGATGCATATCTTGGTATTGTAAATTTTGAGTTGTCTAGCCATCAATAGAAATGAAATGAAATAATACTTATATTACTTACCTTTCTTCAACATTGTATTGACTCAAAACCAGTTACATGCCCATTGTCAAGCAGACTAGTGCCTTGTTCCAAAAAGTCTTTATAAGGTGTGACAGCATATCTTTCCATAATTAATAAGCAGCCTGAGCTCAGACTGCTTCCTAAAATACTTGATGAAAAATGATCCAGTAGTATGGACACAGGGAGAAGGTCAAGGGAAATAGATGGCTTTAACTTCCTCCTTGCATAGATGTACAATGTATGTCTGTGCTACTTAATCAAACATGCTCAATCATGTCCTTACACTGAAGGCAACTAACACTGCAGAAAAGCAGCACAGCAGAAACCATGCTATTAAACTCTGTTCTCATTTAAAGTGGAACAAATGCATCAAAACCACTTATTCAAAATAGTACCATACTAGCAGCCAAGTAAAACTCACAGATGGGTGGATTAGTGACCAGCACTGGACAAAACCATTCCAAACACTGCTAATTTATCAACAAACCTGACACAGCTTATCTTCCCAGGATCATTCCCTGGTACTACTTTGCTTTTCTGTGCTAAGACTACACTGCATTGAGAAAACCAGTAACAAGCCCTGTTACTGAAAACAAACCCTTTATTTCTAGTAGGAACTCATCTAAGGATAATGCTCAGCAAAACTAGCAGAATACTTTTAAAGGCAAAGGGTTTTTAATGTGACGTGGAAATAGAACTCTGAAATTGGCATGAAGTTTTAATGCATTGTTAGAACAAGAAAACACTAGGAAGGGGCTAATAAGAGGCTGAAAGCTCTAAGCAAGGCATTTAAGATACAGTATATATATTTTCCTGAGGTTACTAAAAAATCCATTGATACAATAAAACCAAATGCAACAGAATTGATAACACATTATCACATATAACAGATACATTTTACCTCTCCCTAGTTAATTCAGATTCAATGGCAATGCAATGAATCATTAAGAGTCCACTTACAGAACATCTAAATAAATTGGGGAACCAGCATTGAAATTACTCCAACATAAAACTTTGGAAGATATTAGAAAAATAAAGTGAATAACCTCTCCTTCTCTGAGCATAGTTTGTATTATATGAAAGACTTCATTTCCATCTAAATTTTGTGTGCAGACCTGATATTTAATAATATATGGTTCTAATCTAAGGGGAAAAAAATTTAAAAACCCCAAAATACAGAGATTTTTGAACCTTGCAAAAGGTTTCATGTATATTTAAAGACTACATATAAAATATGTTGTCAGAATATCACAAAATTTTAAAATAATATTTACTGAGAAGGATTTTTAATTTTTTTTTTTTCTTTAATCCTGATTCCTGAGCAGATGAGACTGCTGTCCTCTTTGCTAGCATGTCTGTGTTTCTATATCCCTTTTTATGGCAGGGTCATATAATTGTAGAACATCTTGTCTCATTTCAATCAAAATTGACAGTTAAAGTCATGACCAAAAATTTCTTTGAATATTTTTAGGACATCTTAATATTGAATTGCACTCTAAACATGACAACCGTTTATATATGGAAGCTACATGTTTAAGGTGTAAATGTCCTCATCTGGCATGACAAATCCTACCAAAACCTTCAAGGAGCCAACTAAAGGAAACATTTTTACTGGCACCTTTGAGGGAATGCAACTAAGTGTTATTGTATCTTGGATTCTCTGAGTGAATTATGCTGTTTACCAGCACTATTTCAAACACTGCATATTAAAATACTCTAAACTAAAATTGAAGTATGGATAGGTTGAAGTATGGATGCACTTCCAACCTTCTTATATGCCAATAAAAGAATCTGGCTACAATTAAATACCTTGAAATCCAGAACCAGAACATAGGCATTTCTTCTTAGTATGTCATACAGGAACACAGGACAAGAACTTCTAACTTAAAGTAAGGAAAAATAATTCTGACAATCAATAACACTCTTTTGTTTTTTTTCTTTTGGGAAAAATCATCCCACAACAAAGAATATAGCATCACCTGGACACCTCTTGGTGTTTTTGTGTACTTCCACTGTCTATAAAGAACGGCAAGCTTGATCTCATCTGGAAGTTGTTAAATGGTGCCTGCCAGCTATTCCATAATACATGAGCGGCATACCACTCTCAATTTTCCTTGACAATGCTTACCTTGCACAGACAGATGAAAGGCTTGGATGCTGATAAACTCACCGTCATCCATACTGATAATATACAAAACTTACATAACTCTGGATTTTTAATGTTTAACTCTGAAACTACTAGTGTACTTAGTGGAAAATTTTGTAAGGCATTTAAAATAGATTCCAATGAGGTGGAAAGAAGTAACACAGTGCATTTCAGACAAATTGTGTCATAGGTGCAGTTCAACTCTCCTGGAAACAGTACTAGTTCACATGCCCTGGAACTATTAGTTTTCCACAGGCAACTGCTTAACAAATCTCAGATTACAAATACTGTCTTGTTAGAGCTTTAAAGACAAGATAATAACCCACAACATAACTATGAGACAGTAATTCCAATTCTGCAAGATGAGTCTTTAAAATTAGGAAAACATGTGTCTTGGGGAGACCATGTCATGTGTATCCCCTACCATCGCTCTATGCCCAAACATGAGTCCTGTGCTTTCAAACTGAGCCTGGGAGAGCAGAGAGAAGCGGCCGGGTGAACTTTTCAAAACAGTCTGTGCTTCAAGGTCGCCCTGCTCTGCGTTCAGCTGTGTGGGGAGAAGTGTGGAGGAAGCACCCTGCTTGCTTTTTCCACCCGGCTTTTCGGCTCTTTTTTCCTCGGAGAGAGATGGAGAGAAAATTTGGCTTTGTTTTCTTCTCCTCTGGACTTGCTCAGATCACCGGAGCGTCTGGACTCCACCGGGGGACCCTCCCCCGGCCTGGAGTGGGGCACCCACCTCGACCCAGCTCCAAGGAAGAGGAGAGAGACCACCCCCCTGCAGTGAGGACTCTCAAATTCTCCAGGTTTTCCTCTCCACAGTGAGAGAGATTTTGGCTCTTTGGTATCGTTGTCGTTTTCCTGTGTGTGTGTGTTTAATAAATAGTTCTTTTTCTGTCTTTCACATTCCTCCGGGGAATAGTTTTCTTTTCCCGAACCTGGTGGGGGAGGGGCGGCAGTGCCCTGCTTTGCTTTGAGGAGACGTCCTCCTGGACATCTTTCCTTGAGATTGGCCCAAACCGGGACAACATGTCAAATATTTAAAAAGGAAAAGCAGTACTGTAGGATGCAAGTAAAATTCAAGCCTTCCTGGGAGGTTTTGTTTTGGCTTTAGGTTTTTTCTTTGTTTTCTTTAACATCCTTTAACATCTGAAAGAAATTTATGGAATAAATGTGAATCTACATTAGTTTGATCATATTTGTGTGATAGTTTTTAATGTCCCTATAGAAAATCAGTTGGTGCAATGGCTTTCTATTGTTCAAGTAACTAAACTTCACCTACTGCTTCAGACTTACTTACACTAAGGTAGTGATCCCTAAAATTAGTGGAGACCACTTCTATCTTATCTGCTTACCTAGGTCTTGCAAAATTTGAAGTCTACAGCCTGACAATACAACACTACTTCTTATAGAGAAAATACCTATCTCAGTCTGTTTAATGTATCTAAACTGTGAATCTGTAACTCCATCTTCAGTCTTTCTAGATACTCTGACTGTAAAATCTTGTGAATATTGTCTCTGCTACAGAACTTAATTTTTTTTTGAACATAAAATAATAAAAGGTATTACATTTATTAAAAATGTATATTTTGTTTTCTCAAAACACTGACTAACGTAAGTTAATTGACTGTTCTGCATTCTTGGCATTGCCTTCCCATACATCATTTCAAACCCTGTGCCTGTGAGATTTTAAATATGTGTCAATGCGAACAAAATTTAGCTAACACATCCACTAGTTTGATCTGCAGGATGGGAACCCTCATTTTATTTATGTTAATCAATATGGTAATGATAGACAATTCTGCACCATACATACTTCTCAGTTGTGTGTACAATTTATCCTGGCAGCAATTATAAGGGAAGGACATGAGGGAACTTTTCGCAGTTAAATTTGAAAGTTAATTTGGGATAGCACAGCTGAATCTGAAAGGGAATTCCAATCCTGGTGGCATCTAGTTAATTTCACTTTTGACCCCACTGACTGTAAAGTCACAGCATTTAACAGTACAAGATGCTTTGGAGTACACCGAGATATGCACACCATGCATTTATACTGGAAGTTTATAGACTAAGAGTCAACATTAGATAACAGATGTAGAAACACAGTTCCCAAAATTTTTGGAAAGGGAGGACTCTGATCTCATGGTGAGGACTGTAGGTATGCCCCTTGGTTTGCAGATTGTTTTAATTCTTGAAATGAAGACATAAGTAAATTGAAAAATCAAGGTTTCACTATTTTTTTCTTTTAAAGGTATGGGAAAATCTTATTTCTAGTATCAAATGTGAATGTTCTATCCCAAGTGTAGTTCGAAAATTTGCATTGTGATGAATAATCCTTAGCAGTACATATCGGAATTGCTATCCAGCAAATAAGACAAAAACCATTCGATGGGAGGTTGTCATTAGATTTTGTAATAGTACAGTTTCTAATATTGTGATAAATAAAGATGTATGACTTTACCACAGATCTAGACTTGTTCCCTCTCAATATTTTAAAAAGGAGATAATCAGGATGCTTTGAGCCACTGAATTTGATAACTCATCATGAATACACTAGTGCCTCTTAGCTCAGATATGTGGTCCATAACGAGATTGCTCATTGCAGGATGACACTTGTCAGAAGACTTTCATGAAGAAATATTCATTTATTTCAGTAGACAAGGGTGGATCACTAATTTATAAATAAAAATTTAAATAAAATATGCATAAGACAGAGGAAAATTCAGTCTATTTTATCACCCTGAAAAGATGAGACGATTCCAAGGACAGTCTTCCTAGGTGCAAAGCTCTTGAAAGTTGTTTAGGTAACAGTAATCATCAACAAGGTATGTTTGTTCTGGGTTCTTCACAAGAGTATTGCCTTTTTGTCCCATGTCTCTGAAAGTCAGTCTGATCTATATTGTAGCAATACTTCTAACTACATGCCTTATTTTAACTCAAAACAGCTGAGGCAGTACAGTTCTTTTCAGACAGCCTGTGGTCTCTAAATAAATACTTTCTCATTTTCTTTACACTTCAAACCCTCTCAAGATTCTTCAGTATTTCCCATGGTTTTGTTAGCTGGTAGAGAAACTGTATGTTACTAAGGACACCAGATTAGCAGCTGTCAGTTTTCTTGTTACTTTAGTTAACACTATATCTTGCAGTGTATCAATTTTGCAATTTCCTTTGATTTTTCATTCAAGGGTCAGGGTGTTTTAGTTTTAGTAACATGTAATCTTGCAGTAATAATAGTATCCAGCTTTGAAATATACTGATTTAGACAACATTTATAAAATACTTTACTGTGTTGACATTTCTGCAGCCACCTGCCCAGTCTTAGTTTCCGGGCACAGTAAATTATTGACTCACACTGACTAAGGGTGCCAATTTACACTGTTTCAGCTACTTCATAGTAATTATGACATGCCTCTGTAAATAGGAAAAATTAGAGGTTTATTGTTTGCTTTCACTGAAAGAATAAGCAAGCTCTTTTTTACAACGGGTTAAAAATATTGTCTGTATGCGTCTTTCTACTACATAGCAATTTGTTGGAATTTGTGTTGCTCTCATGTCTGAAAAATGTACCCACAACAATTTGCATATTTTTAGAAGGGCTGAGAGGGACAGAGTCAGAATTTTAATTTTCCTGAATTTAGTATTCACATAGGTAATTATCTATAGAAGACACTCCAGATCTGTGACATTAATTCAGTCAAGGTTTAAGATTTCTCTTTTTTTATAAAGCAGAACACCTCTGTAGGGAGGCAATGATATCAAAGGTACTCATGGAATAACTGCTGGAAAGCCAGGCTACTATATGTAAGAGTGTAAAATTGACACACAAATGCTTGACAAGAAGCAACAGACAAGAAGGAACAGACTCTAAATTTGTCTTTCAAACCAGAATTCTCTAATTTCTTGACTGTTTATTTTAGACATACATTATTATACTTAGGAGGTCACTACTGTCAAGATATTAGTTTTAAATATGAGAATTTTTTTTAATAGGAAAGTATGTTTTGTCAGAAAATTACCAGTGATCCTAACAATCAGATCAAAGATTGAAGAAATCTATGCTGACATGTGAAAGAATCATTTGCTGTACCAGGGAAAAAAAAAAAAAAAAAAAAA
>VZTH01005144.1:42876-70118 GCA_013397815.1 Aleadryas rufinucha
AAAAAAAAAAAAAAAAAAAAAATGGAGAGTCAGAGTGATGCTCAAGTGTTGAACATCGCATGCACTGTGAAGCAAAAATGATTGCCCCGTTGTTTCGTTGTTTTCTGCCTTTAAATGCAGCATGTTTTACATACAAAAGAAAGAGCAATAGGTATTTAAAGTTTCAGTCTGTAGACTGAAGTATAGCAGTCATGAAAATATTTCAATTTTTGTATGACTAGACTATGTTCAAATTAAAATCTATTATTCTTTATAAAATGTATTTCATGAGTAATTGTTTATGTATGATTACCTACCTTCCTTTATGTTCAGAGCTATTCACCTCTGTTGCTACTGATATTGTTTAGCGACATCTGCTTTGTAATCCTGATAGACTGTAACTTCCAATGGACTAAACCAATAAAAATATTAGTTTTATACTATGAGAAATTAAGGTAAAGGGAATGAAAAGAAAGGAACTGATGCAGAGAAACAGGTTTTTTTACCGTATCTTCAACACTTCCTTTTTTTCTTTTAATTATCTGGAGAATGTTTTAATAATTTTATTAAGTATTCTGAAATTCATCTATATGTTTGGGTGACAAACAATGACTTTTTGATTCAATTATGAATTCAGTTATTGTTATAATCTGCTCTCACTGTTTTGATCCTTTCTGGTTTCTTCGGGTTAAGAAACAATATGAACAAAACAATTTACTTTCATTCAAACCCCATGGTTAATGGTATATTCCAATCAAAATATATCATGTTATCCTAAGTAAGCCATTACTTTTTTGACAGAGTCTACCGCTTTCTTACTTTTCATTAATAAGTAGTTACCATAGCAATAATCAAGTAGCAAATGGATTCCACCTAGCTTGAATATAAAATCTGTGTTAACTGATCCTCATTGATTATAACAATTAATATGCCCTAGAAGTCATCAACACAATACTATATTGTTAGGAAAAAAATCCTTTTATTCTATGTTTATTTAGAATTGTATTTGTCTGTTTAGAAAAGAAAAAAAAAGGTGTTGGCATTCAAGTTTTATCTCTGTTCCAATAATTATATATAGCATCCTAAAATAAGATAGCAATCATAAATAAACTTGGATTCATCTCCTATATGAAACTTCTACTCCACAAATCTCAACCCTAATTCCATTGTTGCCGTGCTATTTAAACAGCAGGAAAGTAGAGATAAGAGAATGAATTGGAGCTAGGCTACCAGCTTCTGCAGAAAGTCTGTCGTACTCTTAAATCCTTCCATAATTATGTTCTGCCTTCATCTAAAGGTAGACCTTGTTTGGACACAGGACCTCAAGGTACATGACTTTTGAATTTCAGAATGTCTCAGAAAAAGAAGTTATTTGATTGAAGGTGAAACTACTCTTGTTCAATTAGAATTATAAGGAAAAACAAGACAAATCTACATTTAAAGGGAGCAGAAAAAAAAAAGAAAAACCTTTAAAACTTTTATTTATCATTTCTACATCTTACCTGCCACCTAACTTGACAATGAAAAATGAGATAGATATTATTATTTCCCTTGCCTATATTTGTCAGACTTGTAGCTACTTTGTACTCTTCAAGGCCTTCTTCTTTGCCTTTTTATAGTAGGACCACAACATTGATACCAATAGTAGTCACCAAGAGCTCTACTAGAGTGTAGGAAAAAAAGATAACAAGAGTCAGGGTCTATATTTTAAGACTATACACCAGGAAAAGGCTGTTATGTGTATGTCACATTGTATAAAAATATTGCTGACAAGGTAAACTGGGATTCCAAACAATCAGTGAAAGTCAAGGGCAGGACATTTAAAACTGAAAAAAATAATATGATTTTATTTGACACATAATTGACTAATTTAATTCATTGCCACATGACAAGACTGGCATCTAGAGGAGTATTGTTACATATAGGAACTCTATACAGAATGTAAGAAAATTCACAATTACGTAGTAGGGGATAAAATATTTTTAGATTAATATACATTTATAAGCTCTAAGATATAAATTAATCAGTAGATAAAAATAATTTTTTTCCATTGGACAAGTTATTCCTTGTGTATTTCAGAATTTTCTACATCTCTCTGATTATTCTAGTTGGGCCATTGGTGAGCTGGGCAATGCATTATGGCCATTCTGAGGCATTCTGCACCCTTGACTTCCAAAAACAGTTCACTTTATTTGCTGTTTATTATATTGTTCTTGAAATGTAAAATTAATTAAGATTTGATGTGATCTGTGTGTCCAGGAAATCTCATCACAGTGTTATATATGAAATATTGGAATTCGTGCTAAAGTGTATAAAGTTATATTCTATGTTATAAAGTGAGAATAAGNGCAACACATTGAAAATTAATCATAAAAATTTACTCTGTAAAATTTCTCTCAGCACAATGTGCTTGTTCATATATAAACAGCGAGAAATTAGAGGAAAAAATTAAAAGGAAAAAATATAAAAATATTGTCTTTGATAGAGGGGAACAATTACAGAGAAGAAACTTGAAGCTCCTATATAGGACTTGGCAGCAATAAAAAATACTCCACACCGAACAGAACTTTCTGAGTTGTCAAGATAGTTCTTGACAAATATATGTTTTACCAACAGTTTACTGCACACAAGGATCATCAAGCATTACAGAATATATGGATATCTTTCTGTATATGCTCATACTGAAGACAATGATGGTTCAAGGAGACTGAAATCCTGTGAGCATATGCTTCATGTCACGCTTGAAAATATCAACTACTAGGATATCCTTTAACTATTGTTTTTCAAGCTGCATAATTTTGTGGTTGAGGTAGCAACAAAATGCTAATGTTGAACTTTTTAATTAGACTATAGAGATAAATACAATCTGTTGTGCTACAAAAAAATCTGAATTTTTGCTGTTAAATGAAATTACACGTTATTCTCTGTTTGGTGTCATCTACTTAATCACACAGTGAAGAAAATGCGTTCTTTAAACATGCAAAAGGAAGGTGAGGATTAACATTCTCTAATCAGAAATTTTGCTACATCCTCTTCTTGCCCCTTCACCTTCTACTGTCACGATTAATGGGTTACAGAAAGAAAACTACATTTTGATCTCTCAGAAGCAGGGTAGCCTGCTTGCTCAAGCATTACACTTCCACCTTTTCAATTTGGCAGCCTATCTACTGAGTAAGACCCTAATTAAATTTGATGATATCTGCTCAGTGCTTAGGACATGATTTACATCACAGGTGGAACACATCTAACAGTTTGTCTTAGTTTGCCTCTTTTGATCAGGAAAGGCTCAGAGCTGAGGTTTCATAAAGAGAGAATTATAGCTTTTTTCTTCAAGAGGAGGCCCTTTATGTTCAGGAAGGGCTTCTTAGAGGCTCCATCTTAGAACCAGTTTTCTTCAACCTGTTCATAAACAATCTGGACGCAGAACTGAAAAGTATAGTAAGTTTAACAATGATACTAAATTGAGAGTAGTTGTAGGCTCCCTTAAAGGTGGAAAGGGCCTGCAAGAGAGACCCTGACAAATCAGAGGACTGGGAAATCACCAACCATATGAAGTTCAGCAAGGGAAATGAATTCTGGATACTGCACCTGTGACGGCGCAACCCTGGATGTACGGACAGACTGGGGAAGGAGATGCTGGAAAGCAGTGCTACAGAAAAGCACCTGGGGGTTCTGGTCAGTGGCAAGTCAAACATGAGTCAGCACTGCCCTGGCAGCCAGGAGGGCCAGCTGTGTCCTGGGGTGCATCAGGCACAGCATCGCCAGCCGGGCAAGGGAGGGGATTGTCCTGCTCTGCTCTGCACTGGGGCGGCCTCACCTCAACTGCTGGGGGCAGCTTTGGGCACCACAGTGTAAGAAAGATATTAAACTATTTGGCGTCATCCAAATGAGGGCAATGAAGGTGGTGAAAGGTCTGGAAGGGAAGTCATAGGAGGAGCAACTGAGGTCACTTGGCTTGTTCAACCTGGAGACTTGAGGGAAGACATAGCAATGTACAATTTTCTCATGGAGGGAAGAGAAGGGACAGGCACTGACATCTGTGGCAGCCAGTGACAAGACCCGAGGGCAAGGCCTGACGTGTCAGGGGAGGTTTAGGTTGGATTTTAGAACAAGGTTCTTAACCCAGAGGGTGGTTGGGCATCAGAACAGGCTCCCTGTGGAAGTGGTGACAGCACCAAGCCTGACAGAGTTCAAGAAGCATTTGGAAAATGCATTTAGGCATGTGGTGCGATGCTTAGGGGTGCCCTGTGCAGGGCCAGGAGGTGGACTTAGATGATCCTAGTGGGTCGCTTTTTTTTATAGATATTCCATTATGCTATGATTTTATGATTCCATGGAGGAGGCATGGGAAGAATAATATAAGACAATTCTGTTTGGACTGAATGGAAATTTGTAGTTTTAGTATTTTATTGGTATGAAGCAATTTATTTGAAAGATCTCTCAAGAACTATAAGTAAAAGCTCAGTTAATGGCATTCAGGGTATATTCTTCTACTTTTTTCAAAATAATTAAATGTAAATTCAAGAAAGCAGAACATTAAATCAAAGTATCTCCAATGTACTCTATGAGACACTCACATGCTATTGAACAAACTTTCTTATACATATGAAATCATTTACACATTTTAAAAAAATTGTAGTCAAATGAGTGAAAAATGCAACACAAGGAATGACTTAGTCACAGCAGTGGTATTGTTCTCTTGATATTGAATTATTCACTGGAAAATACAAAAATCAAGTGATTTTCTTCTGCAAGTCCCCATGTGACCTTATTTTGACCTGTGTTGGTGGTAGTAGGCAGATGCTCCATTTTAATTTTTGAAAGATGCCCTGTGACACTCAAAACAGTACTAAAATGATCTCCCACTCTCCAAAGGCTTGCTTGTACAGAGAAGTTCAGTAAACACTAGTTACTCAAGAGCTGATATACACACTGCTGAAGTGAAGCTAATCATGGTGTGACCCAGTATCCTTTGGTTCTTTATAAGAGAATAAAATATTATTTTTTTATGAAAAGAAACAACACAAAATAACTTTAAAGCCTTTAAAATAACAAATACATGTATCAGAAGGGAGTTACAGCTACGACTTATATATATTGAGTTTTTTTTTAATTAACCAAATCTTAGAAGACCAATAAATATGGCTTTCTTGGCTTCATGTAATAGCAGCAATTAGTTTAGTCATGTCCTTTATGAGGCAAAGGGTATTACTCTGTGGCTCAAAATGTGCGAGTTTTAATACATCATGTCACAAAAGTATTCACAGTATTTAGCACAGAGTTCCATGGGGTTTTATGAATTGTGTTACTAAACTTTCTAAGAAAATTACTGTTTTCTCTAGAAGAAAGTATGATTTTAAATCTTACCTGGTATATTTGATGAAACCACTTAACAAAAGATTGAGATAGCTAACATACACATCAGTGAGTTTGGTACAGAGTTAAATTTTGAGCCATACTCAAAAGGAAGTTGAAGGATTCTGATCTTCAGAAAATAGGATCTACACCACTATTTGCTGGAACTTGACAATACTGCTTTTGCTCCTAAGTTCAATTTTTTCGAGCTCTATCTCCAGTGTCCAAGTCACTACAAAGCTCTTAAACCAGAAGGAAAGAAAATCTGTAAAAAATACAGAAAACCTATATATTGTTAAATATTGGGGGTGAATATTTAATTGTATTTAAAAATGTAAGAAAATAGTAATTGTAAAACTTAAAATTCAGAAGTAATGCCTTTTTTTAACTAACAATTTTTTATAACTGAATATTAAAATTAAAATATTTAGGGTTTTCTTTTTTCTTTTTTTTTTTTTTATATCCCCTGATAACTCTTGTTAATAGCTGGAGGAAAGAGGTGGGATGGGGAAAAGGAGGCAGAAAATGAAATTGCATCCTCAGAGATTGCTTAAAGATTCAGCACTGTTTCTGCTGCTATGGAGAAGGGAAGTTTGTTTAAGAAAATCTGCCTCTGTATGTATAATAAAGACAAAATACTCATACACATGGCCATAAGACAAAAGTTCACTAGTAAAGAATACTTAGAAAATTTGCTTAATTTTTCTGCCCTCCTCCCCAGCTTTGTTAATACTGAGATGATGATAACTAACATTGGAATATTTCTTGCAAAGTATCCAATTTATCCCCATGGGTACACCTAAAACTCAGACTTCATGAGAAAAGATACAGCTGAATTGTGTACAGAAAGACAGGATTTACTTTCAAAAACTGCATTGCAGAGAAACTTCTAGTATGGAATAGAGAAAGAAAAAAGTTCAAGAAAACTACAGACCAAAAAGATAATTTTTACTTCCGAAAGGAAAATGGGATCTTTAAGCTGTAGAGTGTTGCAAATATCCAGAGGTCGATATATGACAAACTTCACAACCACAGGTTTGTCTCTGCTCTGTGATCAGGTGAGAATGGAATTGTTAAGAGGTGTGATAACAGTTCTGTATTTGTAACACATTCATCCTGAAAGTACAGTAATGTACTATGTTGTTATGGGTTTTTTTCTACTAGTAACTCTAGACATATATAGGCTCCTGAGTGTCTATGTCTAAACAACCATAAAATAGGATATGTTAAAAGAGGAATTGGAGAAAACATAAAAATTTGATGAAGCATGTCTGTCACAAGTAAGGGAGATGAATAATTTGTTGTGTGTCACATGCACACAGCTGACAGATACAGGGGGATGCATAGTAGATGTGTTGTTTAATTAATAGGCATTATAAAAGGTATGAGTTTAATGGCTCCCCAGACTCTGGAATATTGTCTCAAAAAAGAGATAAGTGCTGCACAGAGTGTGATTTCCTTCTGTGAACTTTCTCCTCTGCAAGAAAAAAGAATAAAGTCATTTTCCGATGTGATATAGAGGATTTTGTCCCTAGTTCTAAAATTGGCAGCACTTCTTACATTCATTTGGATGGTCAGAAAAGTGTAAAAAGAGAAGGGCTAGCTGTATTCTTATCCTTCACTGTCTTCTCTGGACTATAGTCTCTAAAGAGATTGTGTTTAAGTATTTTAGATATAGAACAGCCCCAAAAGGCAAAGGGAGAGAGATGAAGCCTTATTTCCCCTCAAGCAATTAATTCCAGCTCCCAGTAGAAGAACGAGCGCAGTTGCTTCATTTTCAGGTTTGGTTGTTTTTTTTTTTCTTTGCTATCTTCCACAAAGTCCATTTAGGTCCACAGCAAGACTCTTTAGTTGACATGGATACTCATATACCTTATTGCAAATTGAACATATTAGACCATGACCTTTACGGAAAAGTGTCCAAAACCAAAATACACCATATAACCCTTTGAAAATGGTTTCTATTCTGTACCTGACATACAGAAAAAATAAGCTGAAAAGAAAGACTAAACAAAGATAATATTGTTTTCAAAAGCTGTAATTTATTTACCAACATACCTAATGCATGAGTGAAAAAAAGGAGAATAACAAACACATTTGTCTCATCCACTCGTTTCCTCTTTATTCTATCCCTTTTGGGAAAGAAACCCAAAACCAATATTTTAAACTTGTGAATTCTTCAGCATCGTATCAATAATGCACTCATATTAATTAACCTGTAAGAGCACAAACACATATTGACAGTTATCTTGTTTTCATTTCTTGATAAATGTAGAATTTAATGATCTCACAATGGACGCTAGAACAAGTAAACATATTTATCGCTTTTGAAAAATCCAAACAAACCCACAAGAATACTTCCAACAGAATAAAATTCAGCTGTGACTAAGCTGTATGTTTTCTAGGCAAAGCAAATTTTTCATCGACAGGGTTTGAAATTAAAGAGACTGCCAAATTACTTTTATTTTATTTATCTTTTTCTCTCTGTGTAATCATTCATGAGTGCTACTCAAAATGTTACTGAGAAAGTTTTAGAAGACTGGAGGTAGAGATTTAAATATAGGAACTTTCTGTCAACATGTTTTAAAATTTCTCCTTGTAAAGACTTGAGTAATATATATTACGCTTTAATAATATAATAATTATAATAACATAATAATATAGTGCAATTTATTTATGAAAGCATACAACATAAAATATATACATTAACCATTCAATAGGTTGCATAATTAGAGTTTTAAAAAAGCTCCCAGGATTTCCAGGCTAACCATTCTCTCAGCAATGATATTTAGTCCATTTTGTGCACTCTTTCTGTTTTCCTTTGTTACACATTTGAATAACAAAAACATCTCTATATTATCAACACTGTGCACAAATCCAAAACACAGACCCATACCAGCCACTGTGAAGAAAATTAACTCTACCTCAGACAAAACCAGCACACACAGGTATTTGCACAGTAAAGAGCTTTTGAGGAAAGAAGAAATTGAACAACAAAAAACCATTTACAATTATGTCCAGTGGTTTTGTTTGGCATCAGAGAGGAAGAATAACAGACTGGCAGTTTATTCTTAGAGTTCAGAGCAGGAAAAGATAGTCAGAGGTTAGATTCAAATGGGCAGAAAATGACCACTCCCAACATGGTGACTTCTGGCAGCCTGTGGTGTTTTTCTTCGTCTATAGATATCTAAAGCCGTTACAGAAAGCTACAGAAGGCTTTCTTTAGCTGTGGCAGAAGAAATGAACAAATTCCATCTGAGAAGGTATCTAGGCCAGCTGAACCTGATCCATATGTCAGAAACAAGAGAAAGCCATGTATGACTTAATTGGAGACTGTGTGAGATTAGGACATCTATCTGCTGACCAGATATACTATTTTGGCAAGTCGATTGGTTGGTTGGTCAGTTAAATTTGAAATGTTTCATCCAGTCTTTGGAGTGTCATTGCTTTCTTGAATGTGTCAGGATTTACTGTAGGGCTTGGGGAACTCGGGTAAGAGTGTATAGGTCCAGGTGATGTCATCCTTAATCCTGCTAGTGGAACAAGAGGCTCATGTAGGAAGGAATCTTACAGATAGGTGAACACCTGGATGTCCAGTGGATGTCACTTGCAGAATTTTGGCCATGGGACCACTTTTTAGGAAGACGTGACAGGGACCACCTGACAAAACAGGGCAAGATTATCTTTCCCATCATATTTGCTGGCATCTTAATCAGAATTTTAAAATGAACTTATCAAGGAAACATGACCACAGCTGTCCTAGGTTACAGTGTAAGACGTGCCCAAAAGCATGTATTCTATAACCATAAGATACTGAAACCAGGTGCGGCAGTGTTTCCCTCGCCTCCTCCCTCCGGGAGTTATCTTTGTTTAATGGGCAATCAAGGACCCTGCCCATGGCTCATAGATAACTGCCTCTGGACAATCTTTTGTTCATGGGCCCATCAATGCCTTGCCATCCCATTGTGAGATGCACCACACAGACGGAGAAACCAAGCATTCCATCCTGGATATAATCTGAGATTCCAAACACCACAGACAGCCTTTTCCCACTGGATTCCCAGAGGACAAGAGCCAAAACACAGCCACCACAGGGCCTTCCGAGGAAGACCAGACCCTTTTACTGGATCACTGCTTCAACAGAACCACATCCATCATTTTAGGAGGACTGCAGCCAGCATTTTTGTCAGACTGCTACTGCCACCCTGACTAACAGGGTGTCAGGTCATATCCTGACTCTGTCAGTTTAAAACCAGGTTGTTTTTTCCCCCCCCCTTCCCTTTATTTTAAATTTTCCTAATAAATTGTTATTCTGACTTAGTGTCTCCCACTGGTTTGTTTTCAAACCAGCACAACAGCCCAGTGAGAATTGGACAAAAGTGTAGGAAGCAAGGATGTGTTTGGTTTATGTAGCAAGGTTTTGGTAGGGAGAAGAACTGCAAAGATGGCTTTTCTGAGAAAGCCCTAGAAGAACTAGCTGCCCCCATGTCACACAGACCCCAGTTCCAGCCAGCTCCAAGATGGCCAAACGCAAACCAAACGATATTTGTGGCACCTTTGTGTTAATATGCTAAAGAAAGAGTAAAAATACACAACAGTGGCTGGTAGAGAGGAGTGAGAATATGAGAGCAACAACTCTGCAGACCCCGAGGTCAGTGAAGAAGGAGGCACAGGAGGTGTTCCAGGTGCCAGGACAGTCCCCTGCAGTCTGTGGTGAAGACCGTGGTGAGGCAGCTGTGCCCTTGCAGCCCATGGAGGTTAACGGTGGAGCAGAGATTTACCTGCAGCTCATGCTGAAGCAGGTGGATATGATCTGAAGGAACGTGCAGCCCATGGAGAGGAGGCCATGCAGGAGCAAATTTTGACCCTGAAGGACCCATGCCAGGACAGTTCTTGAGGAACTGCACCCTGTGAGAGGGACACATTTTGGAAAAGTGCTTGAAGGACTGTATCCCATGGGTGGTGTGGTGAGTTGACTCTGACTGAACACCAGGTGCCCACCAAGCATCTCTATCACTTCCTTACTCACCTAAACGGGGGGCAAATAATATGACAAAAGGCTGTTGGATCAAGGTAAGAACAAGAAGAGATCACTCAGCAATTGCCATCATAGGCAAAATCGCATTGACCCTACAAAATTAATTTAATTTATT
Organism: Aleadryas rufinucha; assembly: GCA_013397815.1. Lineage (NCBI taxonomy): Eukaryota > Metazoa > Chordata > Aves > Passeriformes > Aleadryas > Aleadryas rufinucha. The sequence continues at coordinate 53,364 of VZTH01005144.1, forward strand.
GCAAATCAAATAAAAAAGAGTAGGGTAATAAGAAATAAAACTAAATTTTAAAACACCTTCTCCCCACTCTTTCCCTCTTCCCAGGCTTAACTTCCAAATTCTCTACCTCCTCCACGGGAGCAGTGCAAGGGAATGGGGAATGAGGGTTGCAGTTTGTTAATGACACGTTGTCTCTGCCACTCCTTTCCTCCACAGGAGGATGACACCTCACACTCTTCCCCTTCTACAAGGGAGACACTCCTTCATGAACTTCTCCAATGTGAGTCCTTTCACAGGCTGCAGATATTCATGAACCGTTCCAGCACGGGTCTTTCCACAGGATGCAGTCCTTCTGGAAGAAGCTACGCCAGTGTGGGTTCCCTGCATGGTTACAAATACTGCCTGCAAACATGCTCTGGTGTGGGCTCCTCTCTCTACGGGTTTACAGGTCATCCTGCTCAGAGTCTGTTACTGCATGGTCTTCCCATGGAATCACAGCATCCTTTGGGCATCCCTCTGATCCAGCATGGGGTTCTTCCTGGGCTGCAGATGGATCTCTGCTCCACCATAAACCTCCATGGACTGTGAGGAGACAGCCTGCCTCACCATGGTCTCTATCAGGGGCTGATCTGAAGAAACTGGTGATCTGAAGAAATTCCTGAGGGCTGGTAAAAGGAAAATATTGCACCCATCTTTAGCCACAACAGAGGTTCCAAGGAACAACAGATCAATGACCAAATCTTCCTGAAAGACAAATGCAGGAAGGACAATGTCAGGACCCTAAGGATACTACTGGGCTCTGAATGACTTTCAATCATAGCCCCTGCTCAGGCAGCCCATGCTACAAGGTATCTGTGTTTAGCCCTGCATCTGGACCTGTCCCAAGTCCCATCCTGAAATCTGTTTGTCTTCTGCCTTCATAACTTTCTGACTGGACTTTTCTGCTGGGTTCCAGACCCAAATATTACATTATCTGACTGTAGACAAAACCAAGTTACTATCACCAACTCATACTCAAGACAGATTGTTAGAGCGCATTATTCAAATAGTGCAGTGTAACAAATTTTGCTATCAACTACCAGAATGTTAAACAGTTTTAGGAATACAGTAACCCAAAACTGCAAATGCCAAATATGTTACGAATTACACAGAATATTTTGTCTTATATTTCTTATTATGGGATCTAAAACACTGCAAATATAGATCATCAGGCAGTTGATTAGCTGGCAAATGAGCCTTTAGTGAGAGAGGCTGCAGTGCTTCTAGCACGTTTACTTGCAGAAGGCAAATGTAAATTTACATGATTGATGAACTTGCTGAACATTTTTAAACCTATAATTCTGGAGATCTTGGAATGTTTTTTCTAAATTGTGTACTTTCCAGTCATTCAAAATAGCCTTTAATAAAAGGTCTACCTTAGTAATTGCCAGAGTTCATTAAGTTTTATTTGTTGTGACACTGCCTTTGGATGAATTTGTTATTACTTATGCATTCCAACTCAGTAGATCACTGTCCTACAGTACCAACATGACTCCTATGCTCTAGCTTTTTCTGTCCTACGTAATGGCCAGACCTTCTGTTAGAATAACTTAATTGTGATAGTATCATAGAAGCATGGAAAGGCTTGGGTTGGAAGGGACTTTAAGATTATACAGTTCCAAATCCAAGGCCATGGGAAGGGCCAAGGGATGCCACCCACTAGACTGGGTTGCTTAGGGCCCCATCCAAACTTGGATAAATATCGTGTTGCTTCTGTGCACATACATTTTTAATTAAGGAAAGAATAAATGTGCTTTACCAAAGACTACTTTATCTCCCAGTACAGAAAGAATATATGAAATTTAAATAAATTATTCTACTTGTTTTTAGAGCAAGATCTTATTTGCTAAGACAAATTAATAAAAGAAATTTCATTTTTATTCTAAATTTTTCTGAGCCTTATGCAAAACTCTGAACAATCTTTTTTCCTGCAGTCTTCACTAGAATCACAGTATATGGATTCTGCAGGAACTTAAGAGGACAAGATACCCTATTAACTAAAGTGATTGACTTCAGAATCTAGATTTTATTGAAAAATTTCAATAGACAAAATATGCTGAATCTGAAGTCATGTTCTAGTGTAATTCTTTAGCTGGCTATTAACAGTAACATAAACATCATTCAGTTCAGGATTAAACATCCTAAGACTGCTAATTGATAACAAAATACATCATATAAACAAGTTGGGGTTATGACATCTGAGAGGGATCAATCTGATTTTTATTTATGCCTCAACATATGTTATATTCTTCTAAGGGCTGTACATGTGCTGGCATCCTTGTCCCTGAGGAGGCTTCGCCTGGCAGCCAAGTCATGGCAGAGAAAACTTTCACAATCAGACTACAAGTGACTGTCCCCCACCCACTAGCCGGTGGGAGCAAATGCCTGGATGCCCGGGAAGAATGCCCGCAAAATTGGCCTGGGGGAGGAGCCTTAACACATAAAAGCAATTAACTTCAACACAACAGGGGCCATTGGCTTTTGGGTTTTTTGGAGGGAGTGGGGGGCTCGCCTGTAGGGGCAGCTCTGCCCCCCTCCTCCCTTCGTTTTTTCTTCCCTGTGGTCCTGCTTGTAGAGACACTGTTACTATGCCTTCTTCCAGCTCCTGCTGCGGGAGCCTTTTATTTAAGCTTGAGAAACAGACGGGAACTTCACGGTCTTGCCAAAAGATAGATGTTTATTCAGTCTTATCACAGAATTAGAGCCACGAATGCAGCCCTGACAGAGCGAGAGCCACGAAGAACACCTTATCACTATTACATGGCCTTTTTAAAGATAATTTATCCAATGAGAACTTAAAAGATATTTTCATTTTTCTGCCAATGTATGAAGAATGTATCAGCCATGCTGACAGGAACTGCAGCACTTTTCATCCAATTACCTTAAACCATTTCTACTACAGAACATGGTGTCTTCAAAGAAGAAAGGAGAAGGCTTAGAAAAGAACAATTATCCTCCATATTGAAAATATTTGCTACTATCTATTTACTATATAAACAAACCTAAAAACTCTAGACCTTTTACCCTGTGACAATCCTACACAACCTTCTATCACCCAGTTCACACAACAGTTGATTCTAATTCCTCCCACAATGTGGGGAGACTTCTCCATGGATGGAGATTAAAAGTAGAGCTGTCCAGGGGGGTAGAATCCTTCAAAACAAGCAGAGAGACTTTCTCTGCGCTCTGGAGTCCAACACTGCTTTCTTGCCTGTGCCTGCTTCGCCCTGCTTTGCCGTTCCCGTGGAACAGTTTGTCACAGGGAAGACCTCGTGCTCCGCTGCCTCCCCGATGGCTACACTGCAGCCAGTCGCCTCCGCCATGTTTGCCAGGCGCAGCCGCCGCTGCTTGGACCCAGCCGTGACCGCCGCTGTTGTCGTGTTCCCCGTGTTGCCCGCGGCACCCAGCTTGTGGCGCACGACTTGGAGCCATCACTGCAGCACGAGCCTGCCTGTAGCCGTAAACACCGCCTGCAGGCGCAATCCCAGCTTCCCATGCCCAGCTGCAACTGCTGCCGGAGGCACACTGCCGCTGCTGCTTGGAAAATCGCTCCCAGCCCGCCACGGGAGCTATGCAGCACGCACGCTCTATCTGCTGAGCTGACGGTGACAAAGCACCCAGAATTCCTTGTGGTAACGCTGTCCCTGTCTTCTGTTTCTTTCTCTCTCTCTCTTCTTTTCCCCTGTCTGCTCTCTTTTCTATCCCCCTTTATCAATAAACAGTTCTCAGATATAATATTGTTGCATTTGTGCTTTATTTTCGCCCAAGAAATCTATCAAAAAATCTCCCCCGACTCCCTTTATATAGTGGAAGGGGACAACATCATAGAATTGTGGAATCATAGAATGGTTTAGGTTGGAAGGGAACATAACAACCATGTAGTTCCAACCCCCTGCTATGAGCAGGGACACTTCCCACTAGACCAGGTTGTTCAATGCCCCATCCAATCAGGCGTTGAACGCTTCCAGCGATGGGACAACCACAGCTTCTCTGTTCAAGTGTCTCACCACCCTCACAACAAAGAATTTCTTCCTTATATCTAACCTAAATTCCTCTCTTTCATTTTGAACTCATTCGTCCTTGTCATATCACTAGAGTTCCTGATGAAGAGTCCCTTTCTGACATCCTTGCAGGCCTCCTTCAGATACTGGAAGGTTGCTACGAGGTCTCCACACAACCTTCTCTTCTACAGGCTGAACAGCCTAAACTTTCTCAGCCTTTTTTCATAGAGAAGGTGCTCTAGGTCCCCTTATCAACTTCATGGCACTCCTGGGTTAGCTCCAACAGTTCCATGACCCTCTTACATTGGGAACACCAGAACTGTACACAGTACTGTACACAGTTCTCCAGGTGGGGTCTCATGGGAGCAGAGTAGAGGGGCAGAATCACTCCTCTGACCTGCTGGTCACAAGTTTTTTGATGCAGCCCAAGATAGGGCTTGCTTTCTGGGCACCACACTGGAGGCTCATGTTGAATTTTCTGTCACCTATCACCCCAAGTCCTTCTCTGCAGTACTGCTCTCAACCACTTCTCTGCCTAGCGTGTAGATGTAGGAAATCTGGAAATAATCAGGAAATACATCTGAAAATGAAGAATGGAATGGAGCAAGTTGTCAGCTTTCTACTCAGTTTAGTGAGCCTAATGTAGATGAAAACTCCCTACAGTCTTGATGCAATATTAAGATTACAATCATGTGATACAATAAAGTACATTCTGTCATGGCTCATATATTTAGAAAGTGACATTTATAAGAAGGAAGTAGAAAATAAAATGAAAAAAAATGTTAGGTGATGAACTACAGATCTTAGTAGACACCTTAAATAGTCAGAGACAGAAAAGAATTTTGAAAAGTCTTGTAAGAAGACTGACATTAAAGGCTGTGAGAAACAAGTTAGTGGGAATTGGCTTTTGCAAAGTATTATATGAATTGATATTAATCAATATTAAAAATGATAATGTTGGCCTTGGAAAATATTAAGGTAATAATACATGTTATAAAGTGGTTAATGTTGTTGCACTAGCCTAGTTGTGAAGTTGGCTTTCACAAGGACAGTGTGGTTTTGTGTGTTGTAATGAGGGTTTATGAGTTCACATTGGACCGACTGTTGCTGGACAAACTTTTAAGACACAACCTTAAAAGGAATAGATCTTCATCCAATGAGGACCCTGATGACCACCGTGATGAAACTGGCCGGTGCCAAATGGAGTGACATGGGGTGAGACTATGTAAAACCAAAAGTAAATATGCATAAAGCTGATGCAATATCAGGGGTATAAAGACGGATCCATGATTTTTGCGTGCGCCTCTAGCATTTTGCCATGCGCCCATCACTGTTCCTTTTGCTTTGCTGATTTTTTTTGTTCTCAATAAAACTTCTATAACTCACTCCCATTTAGGGTCTGAGTCATTTATAACAAAGGCTAATTTTCAATGCACTTACATAATTAATTGGAGCTTTTGCTTCCTTAAGTAAAAAGTACATTTGGTGTTTAAGGTCATCTCCCATTTGAAGAGGAAAGTACAGACTGAGAACTTTGCACCCTCTTTGTGTCCTTTGAACTTGTAAGCAACTTGTATCAGCAAGGTATTTAATTTTTCATTTGTGTAACATTGTATTTTTAGGTTCATAGAGAGTAATAAACAGGAATAATACACTGAAGTACATCCAGTGCTCTGTATCTGTGCTGGTTTTGGCTGGGGTAGAATTCGTTTTCTTCACAGTGACTAGTATGGGGGCACGTTCTGGATTTGTGCTGGAAAGACTGTTGATACTGTTTTAAAATTATAAATCCTGAAAAAAAATACAAGGTATGAAAAGAGTACACTAAGAATGATCACATGATTTTTTATTACAAATTCTCCCACCATAACATTTGCAAGGTGTTTTAAAAAATTACAGTGACAAGTTTGGACATCCTAATTCTGATATTTAAATACATGTCTGCATTTAAACACAAGAAAGACTGCATTAATTCAAATAGTGCTATCTGTGAAACGTAATCTTAGACATACATTAGACACTTCTAACTGTAAATCAGCAAAATTTCTATCTTGCATGCACTGGCAATATCTGAAATCTTACATTCTGAGGCACAGACAAACCAAATGCAATAACTGTTAACCAAAATAATAATCTAGCCTGGGTGTGACAAAAGCATTTTTATTAAAATTAAACCTGAGAAATTAAAGACTTTATCCATTATCCTGGATATTTTTTTTTGTTTACTTAACTGCAGTTGAAATCACTAGCACTGTATGCAGAGTACAGAAGTTAAACAGCAAAAACCAGCTACAACAACATGAAACTGAAAAACAACATTTTCCTGCAGCTTTTGTATCTTACCATGGCTGGAAATCACAAGGGAAACAGAAGAATGAACACACTGAAAACTAACTGCACAGATGAAGAACAGAAGTATCACTATCGCTATTTACTGGTGCCAAGATATGGTTAAGACATGGAAAAGAACCCTATCAAACTCAAAATCTGGTAGTAGTCCTACCTTAATGTTATCAAGTACCTTAAAAGGTGAGAAAAATAACAGAAAAAACACAGTTCTGTTTGTGTTTTGATGGCTTGAAATTATATACTTAATTCAGAAAAGCATCTTAGTTCAAAAGAGCATACTAACAATGTTTTTTTTCCAAAATCTAGACATGGAGTGCTCCTGAGGACATACATGAGGCTAATAATATGTGAACACATTAAAGAAATACAGTCTTTCTGCCTTAATAAGTACATTTTAAACATAACCATTTAAATTACAATTTATGCATGTGTAATGTTCTGTCTATAAATATCATTCCGGATGATGTCGCAATATCAAAATAGATAGAACACTACCAAAAGAAGACTATGTTTCATAGGAACATCTCTCTCAGTAACATTGATTTGTTCAGACACAAAAATAATCACCAAACTTTTCTTTGTTTTTGTCACAAAATTAATTTAGCACAATATACCAAGAGCAGAAAATGGGCCCATGAACTGATACATGATTGTCTACACCATTTGATTTCTATGTCAGCACCAATGATGACTTTGGCTCAGATAGGGAACATCCTCCCAGATAATGCCCACACAGAGTTTTAAATCATTAAATGTAGGGGAAAATGTCCTATAAAAAAATTTACTTGGTTTGAGGAAGAAAAGCACCGTATGGTTGTGGTTTGCACCATGTCATTCACCTGCAGGGTCAGATGAGCAACACTAATCCTTAATCCTCAAGGAGGACCCACTGAAAAAGAACTGTATTGAATTGTCTAGTACTAGGTGTAGTGCAGAAGGTATGATAAATCAACACATCCACGCTCTAGTAAGGTAGAAATAGCTTATTCTTTTTTAACTTAGTTACCCAACCATAAAGAAAGAGCAGAGCACCAACCTTCTCTGTCATACTGTCTAGAGGATACACACATTAAAGAATTTAGGCTGTCCCAGTCAGTTGCTGATAGTGTCAGTAATACAAACCCAGGACAAAGACTTTAGTGTCCCTGTACTCTAATTCTTACTCACATTGCAGAGTACTGTAGCAATTCAATTCTAATTACTTGTGCCCTCTGACTGAGGGCTAGAAAATTATTACATCATATAAGGAACAAGCAAACATTATGATTAAGTAGAGCATATATTTCTCATTATTCTCCTACAAAGGTACCTATTACATTTTTTTCATATATTTGCAATTTCCTAAATTCTGGGATTATGCTTTAACCTGCAGAAAAAGAGTGTGATATGGAACCACCAGCCACTCAGAAAAGAAGTCACTAATGTTCTGCAGTTGAGTTTGGGTCAAACCACTGCAATTTCTTTTCTCTATGTATCATTTATTGCCTTTCCTTACTTGGAAGAAAATAATTCTTTCTATGTGATGTGAGGATGACCACAAAAACCTGAGATTTTGCTCATAAATTTCTCATAGCATCCTCTAAAAATTTTCATACAAGCGGCAATTAGAAGTCTTAATAAGCACGCTACTTTGAGATTAAATGAGTTGTTCCTTAAAAGTCATTCAAGTTTTGCAATAATTTATCCCTTAAAATTGAAAACTAATCAAGTTTACTGTCACACTTTTGTTTGATTATTTTTTCTTCTTTAGAGTGCCAAAGTAATTGTAGGTATAAAGGTTAATTTTATATGCCAAAATTTCTTTTATCCATTTTAAAACCCTGATTACATATGCTTTCATCTCAGCTATACAACATACAGCAACAAATTTTCTTTGACTTTAATGAAAGCAAGATCAGATCTACATCACTTTTTCATGTATGACTTTCATATTTTCTATTAGATCATGTGACAAAAAACTTGTCTGAATACTCACAAAGGAGCACACAGAGAAAATGAATGGTGGGGAAAATCCACGTGATACTCTGTCTCAGCTCCTCTTAGACCCATCCTAGGAGCCATTAGACCATCAAAGGCCCATCTCCACAAGCCCAGAGGAGCAAAGAGCCCAGATGTATGTAAGAATGCAAATAAAAAACTGAGAAGAATGGATAGTCTGTTCTTGCTCCTCAGAGGGCTATTCCAGGTGACTCTTGGAGTCTCCAAGTTTGAGTCTATTGGAGTGACTGGCTTTGAGGGATGGGAGAAGTACCAGAGAGTTCTCTTTGTATGTGCATCACAGTCTGTGCCAGAAGGTCTAGTTCTCCAGCTTGAGGAATTTTTTTCTATTTTGTCAAGATGAGTCTAGAACACTCCATATTTCATTATGCTCATTTTAGGTTCTTAGTAATCTTTATTATTATTTGTGATTTGGGGATATTGGAAAAATGCAAAGACAGCCATATAGTTCTACATGGTAATTGTAAACTCTATTCTATATAAGATCATATAACTTAATGTGGTAGGAACAAGATGGTGACTATACTGCAGACATTTTACTTATAATTGCATGTGGAGGGTTGACTTTGGCTAACTTGACAGCTAATACAGCTTCTATCTCATGCTCTCTTCTCTACAGGGGAAGGTGAGAAAGTAAGATTAAAAAAACCTACTGGATCAAGAGAAAGACAAGGAAATAATTTGCCCATAATCATCATGGACAGAGACTGGACTGGGAAAAATTTTTTATTCCTTCTTAAGTACCTATCAGTAAGAAGAGAATTCAAAAAATTCAGCTATTCAGATGTACAGGGGAGCCCATGGACTCTTCTCACGGAAGACATCCCCAAAGCCCTCACCTCCCCAAACCTTGTAATGTAAACCAAGACCAGTGCATCAACTGGGGAATTAGTTCTTTTTCCTAGGCTCTCTGGGTAGAGGTAATCCCAGAAGGCAACAACTGATCTATTTATTCTAGAATTGGGTGTGCTGCCTGTAAGTATCTCTGAAGAGACTTTGACTTTTTTTTCTCTTGCCCATTGATACTTCCACCCAACCATTTCTCTGTCTTTTATATCTGTTTTTGGAGTTATGACTTGTCTGGGTAGAGAAAATACCCACAAATCTGTTGAACACATGTCTTTTGACAGGTATTCCTTTGTGAACTCCATCCCTCTTCTCCATACAAAGAAGACAGGTATATAACTCTACAAGTGACTATTTCTGTTTCAATGGAAAACAATTATAATTTTCTGCATATACAGATAAGGTGCTTTTTTTTTTTTCCCCCAGACACATGTAACAAGTTTTGGCAAATCAGGAAAGAAAAGGTTATTTTATTTATCATCTGCTGAATATTTATCTAAATTTTCTGAGATGCTACAACTCCATCACAATCTGGTTTTTATAGAAAAGAAGAACAAACAGGCTCATATAGTGGTACATACAACTATTGAATGTGATATATCTTTCTTTTACATGTGTGAAAATAATATATATTTCAAGAGCTAGGCTAATTAAGCAGATTTTCACTTAAATTATACAATCCTCATAATTTACACACTTTTCAAAAGAAGGCATCACTGAAATATGCATCAGGGGGATTCACTGTCCTTCAGAGGAAAAACATCTTCATAATGCACTTTCAAGATACTCAGAATTTTACATATTTATATCTGTAAATAATTAACTGAATAATTTTTCATCAGATTATATTTTGTAATTAATGTAAAAATTATTTAAATGCATATGCAGGGTGACCAGAAAACTGAAAGCCAACAACTTCAAATGACACTTTATGGTTGCTGGAAGATCTTTTTAAATATACATTCAAAATATTAATTCTGTCTTCATGAAGAAAATTGCTGTGGGTCAAACAAAATGGTAATAAAATAAATGCTTTTTTCTAAATAAAAAGATTTCTAAAAATCTGTGAATGGTTTAAGTCATCATTGCTATTAGGTAGCTTCATTCTTGATACCTCTCTTAACACAGAAAGACTTTTGACTCCTGCTTTCCACCTGTTGCTTCTTTCAAGGGAGAAAGGAATAATTATGCAGTGCACAATTAATTAATTTAGATTGAGCAGAACTATTTATTTTACAAATACTGGTTTTATAAAGTAACAATTAGTAAATGCTAAATAAGAAAAAGACAGTTTGATTTGAAATTACTATCTGTAAAGTATGCTTATTTATAATCAAATTTAATGGTGGCTGTAAATGTTAATTTTGCTAATTCAGTTTGGAGATAAAGGATAGCAACTGTCTCCATATTCATTTACTAAGGATTAGCAAGAGGAGTGTTGAGAATACTTGAAAGGCCTATTCGTGTGAAAATATGAATACAAATCAAAAGAAATCAGATATTCAGATGAAATTCTAGTTTCAGCTAACATTCCTTCACAGATCAAAAATCAACTGAATAAATAATATAAAATAATTCTTTGACCTTTTTTGAAATCGATGAGGCTGAACTAATTTTCTAGCTCTTTTTGAAAAACATTTCTACAGCTATCTAGTAAAAGTCAAAGTCAGTGTAAATGTATGATATTTGTCTTAGATACATGTAATGAAATGTGATGTAAGAATGTGATTCTCTACTAATTGTAAATCTCTTCCATGTCAAGATAATAACAATGTGATTGGTAATAATAATCTCATCTTTGTTGGTATTTCTTGGTTATAGTTGACCACTCACATCATCTGGAGGTTTCACCTATGAACAAGGCTGTACATCAAGACTCATCTTACATACATAAGAAAAAGTCTAAAGAAAGCTATGCTGATCTGAAGGTCCAGAGTTTAATTATTTTGTTTAATCTACAGGAATAGCTACATCCTCACTGATGTATTAAAGTCCACTGGAAATTAACTTTAGCTCCAGAAATGGATTGACTATTACAGTCATGCCTTGAAAAAAAAACCAAACCATGGTTCTTTCTTAGACTCCTAAGGTTTTCTACTCTTTCAGATTAAAAGGTAACCTTCTTTTGAAGGTTTTGAGATTCTCTTGAACATATTTGGCTTTGTTGAGTGGGAGAAAAGTGGGTTGAAATGCTATGTATTGGTTCCCATGTACTGTAGGGAAATACTTACAAATCCTGTCTTCTTTGAATCATAGAATGGCTTGGATTGGAAGGGATCTTAAAGATCATCTAGTTCCAATCCCCTTGCAATGGACAGAGACACTTTTCACTAAATCAGGTTGTTCAGAGCCCCATCCAATCTGGCCTTGAACACTCCAAGGGATAGGGCATCTAGACCTCCTCTGGAGATGTTATAGTACCTCACCAACCTCACTGTAAAAAATTTATTCCTAAAAGCCAATCTAAACATACTCTGTTTCAGATGGAAGTCATTCCCTCTTGTTCCATCACTACACACCCTTGTAAAAAGTCTCCCTTTTTCTTATGGGCTCCCTTCAGGTACTGGAAAGCCACAGTGTCGCTGCTCCTGGAAGGGGTCAGCCTAGCTGGGCTGTGGACCCACGCGAGGCAGCCGTGACCTTCCCGCAGACACGCACAGTGGTTGCTGTGTCTCGGCGGCCGCGTCGTCGGGCAGCACCGGCTCAGCTAAAGCAGGGCGCGCCCTGGCGTAGGTGACCCAGATGTCTAGGTCTCCCAGTTACCCGGAGGCGAAAGAGGCAAGGGAGAGAGCCACTTCCAAACACTTCCAGAGTTTATTTGCTCCAAAAGAGAGAAGGAGGAAAATGGCCGGAGGGACCAGGGTAACATGGTCTTATATTGGTAGGTGGGAACAACCAACAGTCCAATAGGGATGCAGGCAATGGGAGGATCCAGGGTACACATGACCAATGGCGAACAACCAAAGGAGGGCTTAACAATTAACAACCAATGAAGAAGCAAACTTGACAGAACTTTCCAGAGTATGATAGAATAAGCAATAAGGCACTTATTAAACATCAACCGAATGAACCAATCACTAACACCGGAGGAAAGAACACTCCAGAATAAGAGGTGGGGCCACACTCTAAGGCACGCCTTGAGGGCGGAGGGATGCTGATCTCAAACCTGGGCCTCGCCCACCGATGACCCCTCGCTCTCGGATTCGTCTGCCCAGGAAATGGGCAGGGCGTTAGGAGCGGTGGGCAGGCTCCCAGTGGCCCAATGCACCCCAACACCACAGTTAGGTCATCCCAAAGCCTTCTGTTTTCCAGGCTTAAAAATACCAATTCCCTTAGACTTTGTTCGTAGGAGAGGTATACCATCCCTCTAATCAACTTGGTGACCCTCATCTGTACTTGCTCCAACAGGTCCATATCCTTTCTGTACTGGGTGCTCCAGAGCTAGATGCAGCAGTGCATGTGGGGTCTCACCAGAGCAGAGGAGAGAGGCAGGATCACCCCCCTTACCCTGCTGGCCACGCTGCTTTTGATNTATATTGGTAGGTGGGAACAACCAACAGTCCAATAGGGATGCAGGCAATGGGAGGATCCAGGGTACACATGACCAATGGCGAACAACCAAAGGAGGGCTTAACAATTAACAACCAATGAAGAAGCAAACTTGACAGAACTTTCCAGAGTATGATAGAATAAGCAATAAGGCACTTATTAAACATCAACCGAATGAACCAATCACTAACACCGGAGGAAAGAACACTCCAGAATAAGAGGTGGGGCCACACTCTAAGGCACGCCTTGAGGGCGGAGGGATGCTGATCTCAAACCTGGGCCTCGCCCACCGATGACCCCTCGCTCTCGGATTCGTCTGCCCAGGAGATGGGCAGGGCGTTAGGAGCGGTGGGCAGGCTCCCAGTGGCCCAATGCACCCCAACACCACAGTTAGGTCATCCCAAAGCCTTCTGTTTTCCAGGCTTAAAAATACCAATTCCCTTAGACTTTGTTCGTAGGAGAGGTATACCATCCCTCTAATCAACTTGGTGACCCTCATCTGTACTTGCTCCAACAGGTCCATATCCTTTCTGTACTGGGTGCTCCAGAGCTAGATGCAGCAGTGCATGTGGGGTCTCACCAGAGCAGAGGAGAGAGGCAGGATCACCCCCCTTACCCTGCTGGCCACGCTGCTTTTGATTAAGACCAGGATACAACTGGCTTTCTGGGCTGCAAGTGTGGATTTCTGGCTCATGTCCAGCCTCTCCTCCACCAGCACACCCAAGCCCTTCTCGTCAGGGCTGCTCTCAATCTGTTCATCCCCCAGCCTCTATTGATATCGGAGGTTTTCCCCAACTCATGACATTTCCATGGGTCAACTTCTCAAGTTTTTCCAGGTCCTTCTGAATGGCATCCCACCCATTAGCTGTGTGAACCACACCACTCAGTTTGATGTCATCTGCAGACTTGATTAGGGTGCACTCTATCCCTTATTCTATTATTAATGAAGGTATTAAACAGAGCTGGTCCCAATAAGGAGCCCTAAGGGACACCACTGATGTTACTGATGTCCATCCAGACTCTGAGCCGTTGACTACTACCCTCTGGATGTGACTGTCCCATCAATTCCTTACGCACCTAACAGTCCACCCATTGAATCCATCTCTTTCCAATTTACAGAGCAGGATATTGCAGGGGACCCAGAGAAGTTTAGGATGTCCACATCTTGGAGTGTTCAAGGCCAGGTTGGATCCTGGTAGCTCTGAAACTGATCTAGTGGAAGGTGTCCCTGTCTGTGGCAGTTGAAATTAGATGATTTTAAGGGTGTCTTAAATCATGTCAAAAGCTTTATAGAAGTTCAGATGAATGACATCTGTGGCCCTTTACTTGGGATGATATTCAGGAACTTGAGGAAGACAAGATTCTAGTCAGAGACTTGCAAAAGGGTGTCATAAACAGAGATTCAAACTTTCTAAATTGAGAGATAGACAGAATTTACATGCTTGTGTCCAGGAGAGCAGTCTAGAAAGCCATCCTTGAAGGAACCTTAAAACCTAAAAATTTGCATATCTGATTTGCCTAATAGAATACCTGATTACTGAAGCTAGAGATTATGTCTACAAAAACATACCATATAGAAGCCATAGATTGACATAAATCTTATTATAGTACAGTTCTCCTGTATCATTGGTAAATTATACTCAAGGATCCCAAACCAGGTCAAAGCCATGGAGTTGTTTAAAAAACAAAGCTGGTAGACATGGCTATTTTCATTACAGATTATTGAGCTACATAGAGTGAAGATTCATAATATTTTCCACTTTTGTGTCCCATTTTACCAACCTTTAAAGAACTGGAAGGAAGATCAATCCGAGTTTCTTCAATTAAAATCAACAGGTTACATTTTGTGATGGTGTCTTCCCACGTCTCTTAAGGGCATATGACCTTTATATAAAGTTTAAAAAATAAGAAGTTATTTCTCCATAAACCCTTAATATAGACAAATCTAAATATATATACTTATAGGGGAGATATGGCATATTTTTTAAGCAAGATGCTACAAGCCAATTTATTTAGCTTTACATTCATGTTGCAATAGAATAGATACAAATATTCATTAGGTTTTAATATAATATTTAAATATGTAAAGAGAAAAATAATATTTGAATCATTTTGATAAAACCAATAGTATACTGTTCTAAAAATTCAGTAGCTGGCAACTGATACTGGGGAAAATTATTATACATAACCACTAGTGAAAAAAATAATAATTTCAGCTTGACACTGATACTGAAAAGGGCCATTCAAGTGTGAGTAGTGAATACACTGCTGTAGTGGGTTTAGTTCGCTTTCCCNAGGCAGGATCACCCCCCTTACCCTGCTGGCCACGCTGCTTTTGATTAAGACCAGGATACAACTGGCTTTCTGGGCTGCAAGTGTGGATTTCTGGCTCATGTCCAGCCTCTCCTCCACCAGCACACCCAAGCCCTTCTCGTCAGGGCTGCTCTCAATCTGTTCATCCCCCAGCCTCTATTGATATCGGAGGTTTTCCCCAACTCATGACATTTCCATGGGTCAACTTCTCAAGTTTTTCCAGGTCCTTCTGAATGGCATCCCACCCATTAGCTGTGTGAACCACACCACTCAGTTTGATGTCATCTGCAGACTTGATTAGGGTGCACTCTATCCCTTATTCTATTATTAATGAAGGTATTAAACAGAGCTGGTCCCAATAAGGAGCCCTAAGGGACACCACTGATGTTACTGATGTCCATCCAGACTCTGAGCCGTTGACTACTACCCTCTGGATGTGACTGTCCCATCAATTCCTTACGCACCTAACAGTCCACCCATTGAATCCATCTCTTTCCAATTTACAGAGCAGGATATTGCAGGGGACCCAGAGAAGTTTAGGATGTCCACATCTTGGAGTGTTCAAGGCCAGGTTGGATCCTGGTAGCTCTGAAACTGATCTAGTGGAAGGTGTCCCTGTCTGTGGCAGTTGAAATTAGATGATTTTAAGGGTGTCTTAAATCATGTCAAAAGCTTTATAGAAGTTCAGATGAATGACATCTGTGGCCCTTTACTTGGGATGATATTCAGGAACTTGAGGAAGACAAGATTCTAGTCAGAGACTTGCAAAAGGGTGTCATAAACAGAGATTCAAACTTTCTAAATTGAGAGATAGACAGAATTTACATGCTTGTGTCCAGGAGAGCAGTCTAGAAAGCCATCCTTGAAGGAACCTTAAAACCTAAAAATTTGCATATCTGATTTGCCTAATAGAATACCTGATTACTGAAGCTAGAGATTATGTCTACAAAAACATACCATATAGAAGCCATAGATTGACATAAATCTTATTATAGTACAGTTCTCCTGTATCATTGGTAAATTATACTCAAGGATCCCAAACCAGGTCAAAGCCATGGAGTTGTTTAAAAAACAAAGCTGGTAGACATGGCTATTTTCATTACAGATTATTGAGCTACATAGAGTGAAGATTCATAATATTTTCCACTTTTGTGTCCCATTTTACCAACCTTTAAAGAACTGGAAGGAAGATCAATCCGAGTTTCTTCAATTAAAATCAACAGGTTACATTTTGTGATGGTGTCTTCCCACGTCTCTTAAGGGCATATGACCTTTATATAAAGTTTAAAAAATAAGAAGTTATTTCTCCATAAACCCTTAATATAGACAAATCTAAATATATATACTTATAGGGGAGATATGGCATATTTTTTAAGCAAGATGCTACAAGCCAATTTATTTAGCTTTACATTCATGTTGCAATAGAATAGATACAAATATTCATTAGGTTTTAATATAATATTTAAATATGTAAAGAGAAAAATAATATTTGAATCATTTTGATAAAACCAATAGTATACTGTTCTAAAAATTCAGTAGCTGGCAACTGATACTGGGGAAAATTATTATACATAACCACTAGTGAAAAAAATAATAATTTCAGCTTGACACTGATACTGAAAAGGGCCATTCAAGTGTGAGTAGTGAATACACTGCTGTAGTGGGTTTAGTTCGCTTTCCC
>VZTH01005144.1:70568-130459 GCA_013397815.1 Aleadryas rufinucha
GAGGGGAAGGGGGCTCGAGGCCGCTCCAAGGAGTGAAAACCTTGGCCGCCATTTCCCCCCCCTCCTGCGGGAACGGCCAAATCCCAAAGAGAGAGCACTTCCTGTCCCTCCAGCCTTTATATATGAAAATTTCAAAAAGCACCACTGGTCAAACGAGCTGTCCATCAGCTCAGGCTCAACCCATCACAACTGCCTTGTTAACTGTAGCAAAAAAAAACCCCAATAGAGTGAAATTTTGTGCAATACCACAGACATTTCACGACAAATCAATATTCACTTAGTGAGGAAACCAAAGTAATACATCTATGTCATCTACAAGCCTCTAATTTCATTTGGAGTCCTTGGAAGTCACTTTTAACCAAAACTTTTTTCCAATTTCTTCTTAGAATACCTAAATCAAAGAGTGGCTGATTTTCATGGATTAAGATTTTCCTAGTTTACAATTCTCTCATTTTATCTGCTTGGGAACTCAATATTTGTAATCTACAGAGGAAGAAAGGCTTCAAGTTCCTGTCTTTTGTCACTTCCTTAATAATTCTCAGCTTCATAATATTTTCCTTTTAAAAGATCTGTTTAGACAGTCTTTGTAAATAAGATGCAAACTTCCAGTGTATTTAAAATGTAGTTTTCAGTAAGTGTCTCTCGCTCACCGGAGCCCTTGTAACAGTCTGTATGTGTATAATAAACTTCTGTTCTATCTTACCCTTATTTCTGCATGGATTCTTTTTTCTTTTCCTTCCTAATTTAATTCTTAAAAAGTAATAGTGGAATTTTCTCTCCCCTTATTTCTTCTCTGCAGAGGCTCATCTGCACAATTAGTGAAGTCTGTGAAATTTCAGAATTTATTTTTTGAATATGAGCCTATGTTCTTCCAAGTCAGGCCTATCTACTCACAGCCTAAAATTTCAAAAACCATAAATACTGTACTATTGCTTGGTAAGTTTATAGCCACACTATTCCTGAGACATGGAGTAGGATAATAAATCTAGCACTTGAACATATCTCTCCTCATGTAAATTTGGCACAAGTATCAGACAAAAGAAGGACAACATATATCTTAGTTTTAGTGCAGTGTTGCACCTTTGCATTCACCTGCTGTTTCCAATACTTTACAAAGTTTAATATATAATTCTAGCAGATTCAATTTTATTACCTAAAAGCTACACATCTCATCAAAATGATTTGTCTCTGTCTAGTCAATAGACAAACAGAAGTTCCATTAGAGAAGGAGATTCACAGTACTTATCTGTGTAAGGGAAAAGCCACACATAACACAAAAGTCCTTTATTGCTATGAAAGTTACATTGCATTCATAAGCTATGAAAGATATGCACTTTCTAACAAGGAATAAAGTGGTTTCTTTAGTCATGTTAATGTAAATGTTTAATTTGGGATATCTTAAGGTATGCAAGACATTTACATATGACGGGCAGACTCTTGCCATCATTGGAGATAATGGTCTGGCGGCAGCTGGAAATCAAATAAAATATCCTATAGGAACGTAGATGGTACTACATGTGTTCAGTTGAGTGATTTGAGCCAAACTTATGATAAGATAAATAAGACAGCAAGAAAGCATGACTAATAGCATAGCAAGAAAGACGGATATAAGAGATGGAAAATTTTAAAGATAGAAATGAGATTATGGTACTTGTTATACAGCCATACATTTAGAAAGGACATTTCTTAACCATTCAATAATACTTCTTCTAATTCAATCCTCAATTTACTTCACCAATTGCATTGTAATTATTTAACAACTTATAAATTAATGCTGGGGTGATATAGATGATTTCATTAAAGTGCAGACAAGAAGAAAACCATCAAAGCCAGGGATTAAAAAGGTTCTTTTAGGCTGCCTAATTTATGTCTTTGCCAATGAAAAATTGTGTCAATTTTTTTCGAATAATCACATGTACACTTACAAGGACACATGTTCATGTATGTTTAGTTTGTAAACCAAGCAGAGACACCATTTGTGTCGTGGTTTCAGTTCACCTTTCTTATCTTTTGTGAGATAGGAGATTTGGAGGAATGCAAAGCAGGCTCAAAACTTAAAAAATATGAAAAAGTTTATTAACAGAACTAAAAGAAAGAAGAAAATAATAAGAAATTAAAGCAAACCCATCCTTTTGCTCCAACACCCCCTCCTCTCTTTTCTGTTTCCCAAACCAGCACAAAGGATAACAAAACATGATTCTTGGTCAGTATTCACAGTTCTTAAAAATCTGTCTACTATTTAAGGAAACAGAGGTCTCTTTTGCTGTCCATGGTCTCCCAAAACTGCACCAGCCAACAGTCTGCCCGGAATATCTGCTGCTGGGAAAAAAAGCATCTCTCCCATGGAAAGAAAATCACGAGGGCCACACATGGGGTTTCCTTTTTAAGGGTGGACAAATTCCAGACTGAAACAACAACTCTCTTCTTCACAGAAAATCTTAAAAGTCTCTCACAACTCTTCACAATTTCTGGGTAACCTGGCATGGTCCCCTTTGCACATAGGCTGCACTCAGAATTCTTCATCCCCTGCCATGTCTTTAAATGGATTAAAGAGAAAAAACAGTTTGTAATATTACAGTTTTTACCATGGTCTGCAGTAAGCTGTTTTAAGCTCCGCGCAGCAAGAACGACTTCGCCCTCTTTCTTCCCCACCGCCATCTTCGGTTTTACTTGCTTTCTCTTTCTCTCTGACCTTGAAGATGCCATGATGAAGAGTAGTCTCCATTGTACGGGCTTTATGATGAAGAAAAACCCAACTTTCTTTGTGCTGCTGGCTTCCTTGATGTTAGTCTCTCAGCTCCATTGGCTCCTGCCAGGATCTCCGTGGGCCATATGGGAGCGGTGGCGGGAGCAGTCCTCAGAAGCTTCAGCCGGGTGGTCTCGGCTAATTGCAGCAATTAGGGCTGTTCCTCAGCTGCCCAAGGCTCTGAGAAGTTCTCCCGCCGATGCCCCGGGCTGTGCCCCGGCACCAGGGGGGAGGGGAGGCCCGAGGCCGCTCCGAGAAGCGAAACCTCAGCACCCATCTTTCCCCCCTCCCGCAGGAGGCTGCAAAACCAAAAGAGGCACTTCCTATGTTCCTGTGTCCCCCAGGCTTTAAATATGGAAATTCCGAAAAGTGCTACTGGTCAAAAGAGCTGTCTATCAACTCAGGTTCAACCTACCACAATGTATAGTCACAGATCTTTGAGTATTTTATATTTAATATTAAGGTAGTACATTCTTACATTTAGTTTTGAATGTCCGAAGCAAGAGATTTTCAAGACATCTTTCTTCTTTGTCTCAGAAATTGTTTTCTGACAGACTTATTATTTTCCTTCATCTTTCTTTAAAAATTTTCAGTCGTTATTCCTAGTACATTTACAAACATATAATTTTTTATTAGTGTTTTCAAGTTTTGAATGCTTGTCATGATTAAAAATATTTTTCCATGATTCAGTCTTTCCATAGTAATGCACAGTGTTGCACTACAATAATGCACTTACTACAGCCTGCTAAAAATGACTTTCACTACTCCTATGAAATGAGTGAAGGCTCTGTGCTGACCCAGTAGTGCAGAATCTCAGCTTCACCTTGACTGGGGCCTGGTGACTGCTGCTTCCCCAGATTTTCTTTGAGCTCTGGGGATGTGAAAGAGAGTACCAACAGGAAGCCACTGTCAACCTGCAGCTGGCATCCCAAGGAGGAAGAGACACTGTGGTAAGAAAACAGACCCAAGGCTAAGTAAGAAGAAATCACTTCCCGGGAGTATCACATTCCCAGAATGAAGACCTTTGGACATAATTCATCATTAAAATCCCCTCCTTTCTTCTTAAAGAGGTGTTGACTTTGGGACTCAAAAACATAGTGGCAGTATAAGCATTAATGGAAACAAAAGGGGTTTATGGTAGCAGGTTTAAAAGTTTTTTTCCTTTTCGCTAATTTTAACATTAATATAAATTGGACTTCTCTTTTTACTAAAAGAGCATGGACAATTCAACTGTCAAAACACTAAATGATTAAATTCTTGACTTCAAATGTTTGATGTCTTTCCTTTTATCTGTAGAAGTAGCTTTTGTGTCGCGTTACATAATTTTTGTGCTTGCTTTTTTCAGTTTCCTATTCCTTAAGAACTATTCTTCTATCTGGCATCAGTATTACTTCTGCAAATGCATAACTGCAAAATATCCTTTCTGACTGCATTTTTTCTTCCATGTTTTGTCTGTCATTTGGATTGCTAGCTCTCCTTGGCAGCAATTATGATTTAAATAACCAGTGAGACATATCCATAAACAGTAGGAAAAGTATTTTGCCTATCATTAAAAGTACAAATAATTTGATCTCTGAGAAATTATCTGTTAGAAAGAATATATTACTTAATTTGATGTACAACTCCAAAAACACAAAATGAAGGTGCTTTGTCTTTGTTTTGGGGGTTGTGTGTTTTTTTCTGTTTTCTCTGTTTATTCAATATTAACAGAAATAATTAAATTTTTAAAAATTGCACTGGGTATAAAAAAGCTCTACAACAATAATGATGATACAGATCATAAAACTTCTATGTAATTACTGCCCCATTCCTGTAATAGCTCTTACAAAATCATTGCCATGGCATGCCATGATGGCTAAGCTTATACTTGTAGCATATTTATTTTGCCCATCTCCATGATGGGCAAACACTATTTTTGAGCATTTTTAATAATTATTAATACCACAACATTGTGATATCTTCTTTAGGTTAAAACATTTCCTTTTATGTCAATTATTTTCAGTAACACAAGAAAGCACAGAAGACAAAACAATCCATTTTTATACACATGATACATTAATACAGAAAGTATTGTTTACTAGAATTTTTCAAACTGAAAATTTCTATTTATTTTTTTGCCAGATTAGTAAAATGACAAGGCTTGCTTTAGAGTATTTTCTGTGTTGAAATTGCAAGACTTCTCAAACGGAAGCAGTAAAATAGCTCTTCTGAAAGACAAATAAACTGAGCTACAAATGAAATATTACTGTCTTGGAGGAAAAAAATTACCTAAAAATCTAAATTACAGTTTTACTTTTTTTAGCCCCAAAGTAAAATTTACAGAAAAATAAATTGAAAACAAATCCAAATTCCAGTAACAGCTAAATAAGGATTCCGAAGCAAATAATTATTTTCTTGAAAGAAAATGTACCAAAATGGTATTGGAAATACACTTCTGCCTGTTTTTTTCATTGAATGTTTCTGTCTGAAAAACTGTCAACACCCTAAAAACCAGAACTTAGTTTTTTTCTCTCATGCTTTTATTTCTTCAACAGGCTTAGAGAGCTGGAGTTATCAAGCCCAAAGAAGAGAAGGCTGCAGGGAGACCTTCTAGCAGCCTTCCAGTACCTAAAAGGGACCAACAAGAAAGCTATAAAGGGACATTTTATGAGGCTATGCTAGGACAAAAGGAGACAGCTTTTAAGCTGAAAGACAATAGATTTATATTAGATAATAGGAATAAATTCCTTACTGTGATGGTGGTGAGGCATTGCAACAGGTTTCTCAGAGAAATTCTGGATGGCCCATCCCTGAGAGTGTTCAAGGCCAAGATGGATGGATCTCTGAATCACCTTATCTAGTGTAAAGTGTCTCCGACTGTGGGATTGGAGTGAGATGAGCTTTAAGATCTCTTTCAACACAAACTATTCAGTTATTCTCTGACTCTGTGAGAGAGATGTTAAAAGAAAAAGGAGCAGAAATCCAGAATAAAATAGGTGGATACTGGGAAGAAGTAATTACATTTTGCTTTGTCCTGAAATACCGGGAATATAAAACCTCAAGAAGCTCTTGGCAGGCACATGACCTTTGACTTTTCCATATTAATTTGAAAATAATTAAATTTTTATCAAGGCTTGTAAAGAAAGAATACAAGAACAAACAAGGCACTAAGGTGTGAAAAAAACCCTGATCTCTTTTGGGTTGTACTAAGGTTCACCTGCCCTAGCACTGTTCTGCAGCAATAGTAACCAGGAGGAGGAGAGGTGAAGGATCCCATGTTTGCATTGTAAAAGACAGCAATTATCTCCACAACACTCCTAACGTTTTTTGTTGTTCTTTGTCTTATTTCCTTTCACTTATCCTTTTTGCTAGACCAAACAGTCACAACTTACTTAGCCATTCCTTAATGTAAATCCCTTACACGCCTCTAACTTTTTTACAAAATTTTTGCATTTCAACTTACTGTACAACATATTTAAAGGTGGGAAAATGATGTTTTTCTACAGCAGAATAACAATGTTCTGTTTCTGTTTGTTTTGTTCTCTGATTTACTTGTTTCTGTTACTACCTCAGTATTTGCTTCGCTTTTTTGATTGCTGATAAACAGTGACTTGACATCCTCATGAATTATGTACCATTGTTCAAGTTCTTATTTCTGAGAAATAAAGGTAAGCACAAAGCTCCTTCTTCTACACATAAAGTTAGGAGTTATTTATTTTGTATTCATATTGCTGCACCATAGTAATTTTGTTACTCTTTCACAAATAGCTAGTCTTTCTGAACCAACTATTCAGAACAGTGGATTTTACACCAGTCATTAAAATTGCAAATTTCTCAGTAATTTAACAATGTCAGGATTTTACCTGGGTATATGAAACTACCAAATAATAAAATAAGTTAAGTATTCATACTGAAATGTTGATGGGCAAAGGAGAGCTCTACCAGCACAGTTCAGTCTGATTTGATAGGTAGGTAGGGATAGCTGAGATGCCCTGGGGTATCCCTCCTGGCTCTGAGTTCCTAGTCCAGAAGGGCACACATCTCTTTTCAACCTTGTGCCATCAGGATGAGCTAGAGACTGAGGGACAGAGCAAATGACAATAGGTATTTTTTAGGCAGCTGAATCATACTTAAGACCAAATATGTCATTTCAACAAGAAATGGTATTTTTTTACTGTCTTGTAATATATCACTCAGAATGAGTCACATTTTTTTAAGTGAATGAATAAAGTCAATCCAGCAGAGTAAATGGCCCAGCTTTTTTTCCCAGCATTTGAATGCTTGTCAGAATGCAATTTGAAAGCCGGATTTTGTCTTATTGTCATTGAATCTACTATAACACTGCTCTATTATAATTACAGTTATAATTGACTTTCCTTTCTGATTGTCTGAATGTGCCTCAATAGTCCAGATAAGTTGTCATTCCACTAATCATTAAATCCATAATTTTATGACCTAAACAATAAATGAGTAGTGCCTGCCACATACCTTTGTTCTCTCATCCTCCCCACTATGTGTCAGAAGGTTACTTGGGGCCAAAGATACCCTGGACTTCAAATGTCTTTTGTGAGATTTAGAAATAAACGTAGTAACATTATACAGCTCTTTTCAAGTGTTATTCTGCCTGCAGCTTTGAGTGTAGAGGACGTGCTAAAACAGGGCCATGAGGAAAGGGATTGGGGCTGGAGCAGCAATGTTCGTCAAACCCTTGAGGAGGGCAACAATAGATCAAAAGAGAACATTTAAAGCTGAAAGTTGAAACCAGTGTATTTGTTGTGAAACCACAAATGACTCCTTGGCAAACATTGTGAAGGAAAAAAAGCCTAGCCTAAAAAAGCATTGCAAACAAAAATAATAAAAAATAGGAAACTGTCCAGGGAATGTGTACAAAATAGTCATCTTTTTTTTAATGGTGTATGATAAAATTTTCTGCAACCTTTTTAAAAGACCAATATTTCATAAATTTTAAGGAAATAAAAAAAATAAAATGAAATAGATAATTCCTATCAATATACTAAACATACATTTTAATGTGATATTATAAATATACATAATATGCATGTCTTTGAAATCATTATACTACAACATGGTGTGTCTGATTTAGAAATAAGTCAAAAGTCCACTTAGGAATAAAAATGTCCTCATAGAGTGCAATGGAGTACCTGTTTATCCTAAGAACCACATTCAGGCAATCAAGATGAAACATAAGATAGAATATATCTATTCGTATAGATTTTTAATTTTTTAAAAACTTTGATTCAAAAATACATGAAGATGTTACATAAAGGGCATACCCAATTCTAAGCATATAAAATTAAGACTTGCAATACAATAGTTGTCTACCATGAAACCATGACAGGTCTAGCAATTTGTGCCAAGTGATGGGATCGATATCTCATATATCAAACTTTAGCAAGTAGCCAGATAAAACACTATGTGACTCTACAGCAGCAGTAGCATGTTAGTAGAATTGCATTTCCTACTTCTACTTAACAAAGGGACACAAAATTTTAAATTTTGTAAAATTACCACTACATTGTAAATGCTTGGTGAAGTAAAGGGGAGGTATGTAATCATGTTTCTTCAAAGAATACAAAGTGAATATGCACAGACAATAGAAATATAAACTCTGATTTATGTATTATGGCCATTTTTAAGGATGAGACATGCCTTCGGGGGGGAGGTGAGAGGGTGTGCTGGAATATAATTTCCATAATTTTCTTTTCCTGCTTTAGGCACTAATGTTAAAATTAATATGTCATCTATTTTCATATGCATGTACTATAGTAAAACAGAGAAAATCAAAGATACTAATTAATAAGCAAAATTTTTACGTAATCTGAGAGATCTTTACCTTCTGGACTTCGTTTACTTAAATAGCTAATCAAGTGGATCCAGGCAACTCTGATATAGATAAAAAACATTCATTGATATAGTGATAAATGGGATTGCATAAAAAGTGTTATTGGTAGTAAAATCTTAAAGCTTCCTTCGATGTAATAGGATATAGCATCATAAATGTTTTGTTAGCAAAGCCAAATATTAGTAAAATCAATAACTTTTAATGATTAGCTCATAGAAAACATGGTTTGTTTTGTCAATTTTGGTAATTCTTCCCCACCAAAAAAAAAAAAAAAAAAAAAGCCAACCTAACCATTATCCTGTGTAGCTGGGGAGGATCTCAATTAAAGATACTGAAGCAAACACAATGGTTTAGTTTACTTATTTCAAGGCCAAATAAATGTCCATTTTAAAAAATAACTACCAAGAAATGAAACAAAATAAAGAAATCAGATAGCTGAACTATTCAGGCAGCTTCCTTTAAGAGATGGACCTTCAGCTGCATCCAGTTTCTTGTTTATGACTTCATAGCTACATGATGAGAAATTTAAAAAATCCAACTTGAGGAAATAGTTCCAACAATTCAAAATCCAGCAAAACTTAGTGAATATCCGCACTAAGTTTGCCATTGTTTTTTTAATGAGAAGTGTTAGAGGAAGATCTAATCATTAATGGCCTTCAGAAAGCGGATAATCGATTATTGCTGCAGTTAAAAATAAGCCCAGTATCCCTTTTTCCCCATCTTCCCCTAGTACCAGAATTTGATCTTTATATCAAGAAACTGCAAATAGATGAGAGATACTTTTGGCATTTTTTATTGTTAAAACTGGCCTATACATCTGATAGATGGATAGTTTTAAAAACTAATATTATAAAGTTCACTTTCTCTTCCCTCATCTCCTTCTTTATTCTTATAAGAAAACAAAATATTCATCTTTGGGAGCTATAATTGTCTTCAGTGTCTGTCAGTGATTCACTCAGAGCAAGTAAGGAGTCCCTTGAGTGTGGTTCTTGCATCTGTCTGCTTCAGGTAACCCTTTGGGCAAATGTCATCTTCTGCTTCCTTTTTTTCTTTTCTTCTTCCTTTTCACATTGTTGGTTACATATATGTGATGGTTTGAGCCTGAGCTGATGGACAGCTCGTTTGACCAGTGGCGCTTCTCGAAATTTCCATATATAAAGGTGAAGGGAGAGGAAGTTCTGCTCTCTTTTTTGGGGGCTGGCGTTCCCGCAGGAGCGGGGGGGGAATGGTGGCCGAGGTTTTCGCTCCTTGGAGTGGCCTCGAGCCCCCTCCCTCCCCCGGTGCCGGGGNCATGTTGTGGCCCATGTGATCCTATATCCGTGGGAGAGGTGTTTTCCCGGTAGCAGCTTTATTCCTGGGCGGGGGCTGTTGTACTGAGGCTGATACGGTTTTGGAAAACCACGGATTGTAAAGGAAACCATCTTTTCTCCTTACTTGATAGAAAGATCCTTAAAATTGTGAATACTGACTTACGAATTATGTGATATTATCCTTTGTGCTGATTTAGGGAAGGAGAAAAGGAGGAGGGGGATGTGAGTGAAAAGAGGGATTTTGCTTTGATTTTCTTATTATTTTCTTTTCTCTTTTAATTCTGTTAATAAACTTTTCATTTCTTTGATAAGTTTGAGCCTGTTTTGCATTCCTCCAAATCTCCTATCTCACAAAAGATACAGAGGTGAACTGAAACCACTACAATGTAACAACTGTACCTCCCCAGGGCAGGAGCACATTCAGGACAATTTCCTCCTGGAGCAATTCTCTCACATTTGATTTTTGTATATTGAAATTGTGATGCAATTCAGAAGCTTTAGATGTTTTCTATGTCCTGGTGCATTCAGCAAAATAACCAAAACGCTGCATTCAAAACTGATAGGAAAAAGTTGAACAATTTTTCTTCATTAAGCATAATTTCATTTAAAACAAATCTCTGACAAGCACCTGTTGAAAAGTGTTGGTTTTCTTACTTAATTTCAGTCATCATAAAATGTAAATAAATAATATTTCTTTGTTTTTACCTTTAACTTCTTTTGACTTAAATGCTTTGTAATATTTAGTACTATTTAGTACAACTCTCTTAGGTTTAATGACTGTATATTTTAAATGCAGTTTTCTGCTATAAATATCTGTTGATCACATCGATGATAAACATTTTGACATCACTTAATCAAAATGTCTCTTAAAAAATAAGTCATGTTTTCTCTGAGCTCTCTCATTTTTATTTAAAATTAGTGTAATTGCCTGGTGATATTATTTATTTTCAAGATGGAAACATTTCTTGTCCAGTTTCAGCTATGTAAATGTAAGTGTATGACTGAAGCAAAAAGGTATCTTTACATGCCTTAAAATTTCCTGGAATCATGAGCCAATTCATGTGTTCAGAAGCAGAATTGAGTTCTTGAAAAATGTTTGATGTATTTCAATCTTGATGTATTTCCTTATATTCTTACCACTACAAAGTATATTTATATGGCCAAAGATTTAGTCATCAATGAGGAAAAATGTAAGAAATATGTATGTTTTTCTCATCGGCATTCACTTGATCTGAAAGGAAATGGGGTCATCACTATCCTCAAGATGTGCCAAAGCTTTTTGGCATCAAAGCAATACATGCTGCTTTTATCAACATTGCCATATCAAAGTTTTCTGCTAGGAAAATAGTCACATATACATGAAGAAAGTAAGAGAGGAAAGAAAAGGAAGGGACAGAAGAAAGAAAGGAAAATGCAGTAGAGTGCTTCAGATTAAGTAACAAAATTTTCTATTTCCTGTATTTTGCAGTATGACTATTGGTAGACAGTTGGATACCACATATTTGTAAAATTTGTTCAAGGAATATTGGGCACAGAAGAACAACACGAATTAGTGACCACTCTCTGCAGAATCCCACTGAAAATCCTTTATTTGCACAGCTGAAACGCAGTCTACTGCAGCACAGGGAAGATATATGTAGCATAATACATTGAATGGCAGAATGCTTGACATGAACCAGCAAAGAAGTCTCCCTCTGAGAAAGTATTTCTCCCCTTTAACCTTTCCCTGATACATGGTATAATATCACTACATATATCAAATATATTTCATGTATGTGTTATATATTTCTGTTTTGTGCAACTGACCAAAAATAAACTAAACAGTCATACATGTATTTCTAAATTACCTTAATAGATTTATTCTTCTCTGATACAGCATAATAGGCATTTTTATAGCTCTCGTAATTTTTTAAATGTATTTTAGGCTTACTAGTTCATCAGACATAACTTGCTAGCACTGAATTATATTAATTCTTACAATAAAAATCTTTGTTGCTGTTTTTGAAAATCTTTAATTATTGAAGTAAATATTTATTTACTTATAAAATTTAAAATTATCAAAACCCTTTACCACATCTAATCAAAGTTCTATTTTGAAGGCCTGTATTTTCATCCTGTGCTGATTGAGTCTTCTGGATGAACTACAGTATTGGGAATATACATCGTCTGCCTTGCGTTGTGTTAAACCTAAAATGCATTATAGGGGTGGCATCCAAGTAGCAAATTGTTCAGGCCACAGGAACTAGTTGCTAAAAATCATCTTGTAATTTCAGCTTTCCTGAAAGATAGCAAGCACGTGTAGATATTTTGGTTTTGGGACAAACTGCTATAATTTTTATTTATAAGCAGTTTTTTATCTGATATTTACTTTTGAAAATAGAAGTATTCATAACTTGTGACTTTCCAACATTTAACTTCGTACTTACTTTCTATCATAAAATATTTCCTAGAGAAAATTTCAGGCCTGACTTAGTTATTAGATAAGAATTTTCCTACTACTGAAGTTATTGTATTCCATGTTAGGGAGCTGGTTGGACTAAATCAACAGAAATTTCTTTTTCTCCTTTCTTTCTTTCTTTCTTTCTTTCTTTCTTTCTTTCTTTCTTTCTTTCTTTCTTTCTTTCCTCCTTTCCTCCTTTCCTCCTTTCCTCCTTTCCTCCTTTCCTTCTTTCCTTCTTTCCATTTGCAGCTATTCATTGTAGATTGTATCTGGTTGAATACTTCTTCACACTCATCAGCAGTAACTTGTCCTGTCCCTGTCTTTTATCTACAAAAAGAAAATTATAATTGGCATAAATTATAAATATTTTGGTCAAAAAGAGGAACTTGGGGCATGATAAAACTGTAAAGCATGTCTTAATTTCATCCCTGACTGTCCACAATTTTCAAAATTCCCCTGAAGTCATAACAGGAAGGAAATCTTTGCAGAGCACAGTGGAATAAGTACTGATTTGCCACAATTTCTCGGAGGGAGGGAAATCTATCTCTACACATGAAACACAGGGGTATGGTTAGGTACTGTTTGTATCATGCTATTTCTTTGTAACAGGAAGTTGTGGAAGACTATAGGAGAGAATTATTTTTAAAGTTTTGATTCTTTCCAAGTGTACAAAACCTTGGTTTAGTACTGCCATTGATGTTCACATAAAAAATTGTCATTCTAATGAATAATCCTGCTTTTTTAATAGCCCAAATCCACTGCCAGACAAAGATTTCATTTTTAGAAATGTTGATTGTGCCACAATTGATTTTGGATTACAAACCTACATTGAATACCAATGTCTGTAAAGCCTTATTTCAAAGGTAATAAAAAAAAAAATCTTCATATTATTTGTTCTGAGAAATGCCATTAATTAAAACTAACATTCTGTAGTTACAAGCAGACATCTAAGCAAAGGAAAATTTATTTGGGACAAAATAAAAATACTTTGAAGAGTTGCTAATTTAGTCTTCAGGACTTAGAGGTGTTGAAAGCAAAGAGATTAATGCCCTTCAGGTCTCATTGATTTCAGTCTCAGACTCAATATCTAAGTTTTTGTTGTTCCACATTTGCAGTGTAGAAGCAAGATCCTCTGTCACTGAAATGAATTAGTTTCTTAATTATCGGTGATTTCTAGTAGTAGTAGCAGTAGTAGCAGTAGTAGCAGTAGTAGTAATAGTGTTTGTATACAGGTGCTTAATTCCGTTCCTTACTGCCATATAAATATTAAGCAGAAATAAGGTATGTGCCTTGTGGGTTTTTTTCAGTTTTCAGCAATAAAAAACTAGTAGAAGCAGATAAAGGAGTACAAAGACATAATAACTTGTGACAGACTCTAGTATCACCACATCTGTAGCAAAATAGTTCCTAACTTCTTGGGTTTTGGGTGTGCCGCTCTGACCACTAGCCGCCCGGTGGCGTGGCAGGCGGCGTCTGCTGTCCTCTTGCTCTGGACACTCCGGGAGGTCCCGGTGCGACGGCACGGAGCAGGGTTCTATGCAGCTCAAACCGCAGATGTTTGCCCCGGGAGCCACAGCTCGCCCTGAGGCTATCTGCCAACAGCCGATTAGGCTGTGCAGCCCAGATGGAAAAACCGCAGCAGGCGAAGGTAAAGACTGAAGGAGGATTCAGGCGCTAGTGTATTCCAAGCAATTTAATAAAGTCTCAGAGGGAACTAGCCACCCAAATCTGGCCGTTGGTCTGGCCTCTGGCCGTTGGTCTGGCCCTGGCCGTTGGTCTGGCCTCTCTGGTTTCATTAGCATGAAACTAAATAGAAGAGTGGGGAAAAGGGAGGAGTAAAGGAACAACCACTTAGGAAATGACAAGGGGGTGACATACAACCAACCGGGAAACATATTGGGAGGGACTAGTTTAAACTAGCCAACCAGGGATAAAACAGAACTTTCCAGAGCCTAATAGAATAATCAATGAACTACTTATTAAACATAACTTCTACTAACTAATAAGGAACCGGGGGAGAGAGAGGGTTCTAGAAACCAGGGAGGAGACATGTTCAAGGGAACACCTAGTAGGCGGTGGCATCACAGCCTTATCTCCTCCTCTGATCCGCCCTCAGAGGTGGAGTCTCGGGCGGGGAAATCAACCCACTTGTCATTCACCTGGAAAGTGGGTTGGGCCACCGCCACATGGGTGGTCTGCCTAAATTCACTAAAAAGTTTTGAAGAAACATTTTAAGGAAAAGAAGGCGATATTAGATTATTATTTTTATTGGAAGATTTTAGCCTCTTGAGAATGTAAAGCAATGTGGGAGACAGAAAAGAGCAATTTGTATGAACCAAATGTAGAGTATTGTAGCATTTGCTGATCAGGTTTAGTAGCTAACCTACTCACACTAAATAAAGATGATGGGTAGAATGTGAATAGACTGCATATTTGAAAGACAGTGGTCATGTTTGATATAATGGGTAAAAGGGAGTAGGTGAATGCTAAAAAGTGACTGAGGCAAAGCAGAAAACTTAGGAAACCTAGTGTTTTGAATGGATTTGAGGAGTAAGGATTACCTAACAGGCTGTGAATTTTAGCTAGACAAAACGAGAAAAGGGTGATCAAAATTTATTTGTGGGAGATGGCACATAAATTTAATTAATTCATACTCGTTCAAATCAATTCATAAAACGGAGACATTTTAGACACCCTCAATTTAGACATTTATGTCTCAGCTAATCATGCTAGGACCGCTTCACAGCCAATGGAGAGAGAGAGTTTCAGGTGTAATGTGTATTGGCATTTAGTTTAAGACAGGATGAATCTTTCTGAAGAAGTGACTGCTTTTTTATACTGAATATGAAGAAAGAAGTTTAAGTGACAAATTATACTGTAAAGTTTTATATTATAGAACAAAAAGTAAGTAAACCTCATTTGACAAGGTAATTTTGTTGGAAAACAATTCTTTTCAAATGTGAAATTAACATTTATGTTAGGTAATGATATTATTTCAGCAAAATCTCCTGAAGGACTCTAGATATTTTCAATAGAAATTCTTGCTTAATTTTGAGAATTATGCAAATATCATCTTTCATTTTAAATAAAAAAAATTAAAATCCAAGATCTTTCTTAATAGGATCTCATTGAAAAGAATTTGATATTAATTTTCTACATTATATTTTGGAAAATAAAAGGGATTCTTTTAGACGTACAATGCTAATAACCACCACACCCTTATTGGACTTATATTTTATTTTGGAAAATCATTTAAAAAAATCTTAATATATATTCTGTATTTTTCAATTAGTATTTGGCTTTTATGGTATAAAGAAAACACATTTCATTAAACAATGGGAATGTATTTGTTGTCTCCAGAACTCAATAAATGTAATATCTCTACATATATTTTGATTCTGAAAAACTATATAGTAGATTTAAATTTTAAACAGAAAAACATGATTTAAGCATGCTGAAACTTGGAAATAAAACCCTAGGAAGGCTCCAAAACATGAAATCTCCTTTCCTCTAAAAACCACCATGCTAAACTTAGATGATTTTTTGCCCTTTTTTACCCATTGTTCTACAATGCTGTTAGGTGAAGAACAGAACCTCCTCTAATTATCAGCATAAAGACATGCAAAGTTTGTTAATATCCACTCATTTTTTGCAACAGCATTATTTTTTTGTTCAAAGAGCTTTTAATTCTCCTTTTGTTCATTTGAAGTTCATCTCATACCAGCAAATTCAGCTCCTTTATTTGTTAGAGACTCTTCACCAAAGCAGAGCATTATCTAGCTGCATGTCAAATACTGCCACTATATAGCTCTGAATTGGTAAGATCTAGGAGAAATTTTTAGACTCTTTTGAATTATGAACTTAGTTGTCCATAAAAAAGATACAGATTTTGTGGCAGTAGTGAAAGCTTTAATAAAAGTATTATCTCTATAACTGAGTGCATATGCAATAAAAATACAAATTTTGCAATTAACAACTTATCAGCAGCAGAGAGGAATAGAGACCAGTCTTTAATACGCAATTTGAGTAAAGAATAGCAACGAATAATGGAAAGTGAGTTTTCATAATGTTGTGCTTCTTCATACACTGACTAGGTAGTGACTAATCTATGTAAGGTATATACATAGTAATATAGTTATTACTGTGGTAAATAAAATGCCCCAAGAAGGCAGCAAACTTCCCTAAGAAGTGGTTCCAATCTGCATATTGGGCTTTCTCTTACCCTCAGCAGAGAGTCTCCCATAAGAATGACCTGTGTTTTTCATTTATGGAAGTGGTTTTATTGCAGGGTGTAGGTCAATCTTGATGCTGACTCTGAGTTAAAATAAACCATTGTACTCATTATTGTTTGGTTCCACTTGCAGAGCCTGGTACTCACTATTGTATGTGTGATAACTCACAGTCAATGGCAACAGACTTCCACTACTGTGGTTTGTTGATGTGCTTTGTTAATGAATGATTTGTTATAGATGCAGCAAGTGTAATTGCAGTAGTATATGTTTTAAGATGTTTTTCAGTGTAAGGGAAAATTTACACCCATTAGCTAGTAGTTATAGAATTAGTTGATAGATTTAGTATTTGACGTATTTTATATGAGTTTGGGCATCGCAGGCTGAATTGCATTAGGGATAAGTCTGGTCTTTTATTTGAACCATATCACCTCACAGGAACCTCAGCAGCTGTGTAAACTGAATTACATGACACAATCTGGGAATTAAGGCAGAGTAATTACCTTGAGCACTGGTAGCAGGCATCCCAAAATACAGATTAAGGTTGTCATTTTCCACTTTGTCTCCAAAAATGTTTACCAGTATCATCAGTTGTAAGTAATTAAATCTGCTAATCTACGAATGATGCTTTGAAAAGAATCTAAATTGTATTAAAAATGTGGGTTAAGTATGTAAATGGTTTACTTTTAGTTTCACATCTAGCTGTGTTTTAATGAAACCCTTCTACTTAGGGGAGAATATTAGATGGAGGATACTTTCCAGTGAAACTGAATAACTGTGTCATTATGGAAAAGAGGTTGAATGACCACATGACCACCAGTGGTCTGGTTAGTCTCTGAACACACAACTCTCTCAGCTGCTCATTACTGTTTTTTTTTTTTTAAATAGCAGAAAAATGAACTGTCAGTCAGACATTAAGGAAGATCACAAAAGAGTAAAGGGAGAGGCAGACTTTTTCTTCTTTCTGTCTAAATCTCTGATACAAAAAGATTTTACCAGCAATGTCAAGCCTCTAAAACATTGTGTTCTCTTTGTGGCAGAGATACGAAAGTGTTATGTAGAACTTTAATGTTTCACAGTCTTTTCACTGGAAATATAAGGCGCCAGAATAAAGAATATTGTCATGAGGGAGTTCCTGACTTTTGAAGGTTAGACGTAATTTGAACCAAGCAAAGGAATAATATACCATTGCTCCCCAGTTACTTTAGTAACAGCAAAGTAGCCTCAGAGGGTGTTCATCATGATTCTCAGAAATTCTTTCATATGCAGACAGTTCCATGAATATTTACATATGGGAGGGAACCAAATGCCATATTCCACCTCCTCCATCACACGGTCAGAACACAAGGTTTAGCATAAACAGAACTGGAACTTTGGCATAAAAAATGCTGGACATCAAAAGTACTAAGTTCATTTGTAAACAGTGTTTTTCAATAGAAAATAGAACATTTACTATTCTAATTCATAAGTTCACTAAAAACATACTTCAATATAAGCAATAATTCCATACAAAAAGTGAATAATGGAAAAACTAAGTGTCTTTAAAGGATAATCACTGAATATTTCACAGAGATAGCCTGTTGTGATATCCGTGACACAGCATGCAGGCTTTTGAGTCCTAGCCTTTCCAATCCTTCCCATCTCTTCTCTTCCCTATATTTAATGTTATTAGTTACAAATTCAACAAAGTTTGCAATAACAATATAAATATTTGAAAGATAATAACACAGCATTATGTACTGTACACATTTTAATCCTTTGCTTCAATTATCATGATAATGCTGGTGAACTATTATGCAAAGACATGCAAATGTGGAATCTTTCACATATATTTGATCTACAATCTCATGTCTTTCCAACTCTTCTGCTAGCTCCTTTCAGTAATTTTCTCATAATTATCCTTCCATTTCTTAGTCTCACAGTCAGTAGTTACTTGCCTCTTAGCAGTTAGCTTATCCATTTTGAAAGACTGCACTTTGACCACAGAAATTCAGAGTTTTGTCATTAAAACACCAAAACAATCAAAATTCAGACTTATAGTTTCTCAGAATACATCTCAGGATTATTAACTTGCCAAAACATCTGTATTTGGTTTACATGACAAGGTAAGAAAAGGCTTTAGGTGTGGCCTCTATGAAAAAAACATGAGGAGTTATCCCCATGTTGAACAGAGTCAGTTTTAGTTGACTCCAAAATGGGCCCACTGATCCCTAAAACTGAGCCCATCTGTGATGTTGGCAGTGCCCCCGGGATAACATATTCAAGAAAGTATAAAAATGCTGTGCAGCAGCTGTGAGAAAGGCATGAGAAAAACATGTGAGAAACAGCCATGCAGAAGTCAATAGCAAGGAAGAATGTGGGGGAGGACATGCTTCAGTTTCTGGAGCAGAAATTCCCCTGCAACCTGTGGACAGAATCATGGTGAAGCAAGGGGAAAGTATGACGAGAAAGGACTAGCAGGACGGAACTATTGTGGACAGATCGTAACTCTCATTTCCCCGTCCCCTTGCACTGTGCGTTGGTGGTGGAGGAGGTAAAAGAGTCAGGAATGGATCAATTAAGTTGAGCCTGGGATGAAGGGAAGAGCAGGGAGTGAAAACCAGTTTTGACTGGTTTTCACCATCCTACTTCATTATTATTTGGCAAGAAATTGTATTAAGGTTTCCTAATCTGAGTTTGTCTTGGTCATGATGATAATTACTAAGTAAACTCCATGTCTCTATCCCAACCCATGAGCTTTTCCATCTTATTTTCGTATCCTGTCCTGTCCTCTCATCCATCCCACTGGGAGGGAGTGAGCAAGCCATTGTGTGGTGCTTAACTGCTTACCTACAGAGGGGGAGTGAGAGAAACAGCTTGGTGTGTGTTTGTCAGCCAGCCAAGGATAAAACATCACAAGAACCTATCAGAGTAAAGGTCAGATGTTGCTTTCCTAGTAAGTCAGACCAGGACAAAAGTCTTGGATGAATCCAGAAATTGAAAACAGACTGTGGACTCAAAATGCCACACTGAAGTCACGGTTATTTGATAACTGACATTTTCCTCTAAGTTACCTGTTTCTTTGAATCAATAAAATATTTATTTATGGAATTCTGTATTTTATCAAATTATGTTGAACATATTTTCTTGTTTTATGGTTGTCAAGTGTTTTATTTTATGTTTTTGAAGGCAGGTAATACAGTAATGAAAGGAAGAATTTATAAAATTCTGCGTGAAAACATTTAAGAATGCAGTTATATTTTTAAGAATAGACTTACATTTCCTATGCCTTCCTGCATCATTCCTTGGTAATATGGTGCTTAACCCTGAAGGAGCTTAGAAAGAAAAAAAACACAAATAAACAAACAAAAAATAAAATGCTGAAAAATCTGTTGATACAAGAAAGAG
Source organism: Aleadryas rufinucha (assembly GCA_013397815.1). Taxonomy (NCBI): domain Eukaryota; kingdom Metazoa; phylum Chordata; class Aves; order Passeriformes; genus Aleadryas; species Aleadryas rufinucha. Next base: position 90,523 of record VZTH01005144.1, read on the forward strand.
AGATATAGTTTCAGTCAGATAATGACTGGCACTATCTCTGTTTAAATTTGAATTATGATGCATATTCTGTGGATGCTGAAAAGCTTTCAGCAGAGAAATTTTCCAGCTTTCTGCAGTATTTTGTGAGACTGTAGCATTTTGTGAGAGCTCTGTCTTTCCCATGCAAGCTATTCAAAACAATATTATGGTTTTCTGTAAACTATTCTTTCTATCTTGCACCTGTGAATTGTTATGATACTGACTGGAGAAATATTTTGAAATGGGAGTAGTAGAATTTGGCCAATCACCCTAGGAGGTGGATGACCAGAGGTCCAATGACCTTAAACCATACAAAAATACTAAGGTATAAAACAAGCTGTATATAATTAAATAAAGGCTTCTTCTCCTTGCTTCCTGGACCAAGTCAGTGTTCATTCTCTCTCCGTCCCCGCTACAACAGCGACACATATTCCAAAGGTCAATGTTATACCTTGACTTCTGGATGGTACAACCTGTGGACTTTTGTTAATAACTGTGTAACATGTGAAAATGTCCCTGATCATCAGCAGGGGTTGAACTGGATAATCTTTGAAGCTCCTTTTCAACTCAAATTAGTCTATTACTACGATTTTATTTCTTGCCACACCTGACTGCTGGAAAATGTTAACTCTGACACTTTAAAATTTGTCTGGATCTGTTCCCCCTTATTGTGGTTTAACCTCAGCCAGCAACTAAGCACCACACAGCCACTTGCTCATTTCCCCATTTTGATGCCCAGCAGGATGGGGAGGAGAATCAGAAATAGGTAGAATCCTGGGTTGATATAAGGACAGTTTAATAGTTGAATTTTTTTTGCATTATTGAGATGATTAGGACTACCTGACTGTGAAAACTAAGCATTCTAAAAATATAATAAAACTAAATTCTAAATAAATAAATTTTTGGCCTCACAAGTATAATATGTTCCTTTTTCATAATCCATGTATCTGAATCCTGAAAATACTATCTGTACAAGATGTTTCCAAGAATCTTGTATCTATAACTCATTATCTTTATGAAAGGAGGCAAGTGTTTATTTTCTCATTTTTTTCAGCTAAAAATATGATGCACTAAAGTTACATCAAGTGGGTGTTGTGAGAGAAGCCTCAGACACTCTGTGCTGTTCCAGTATTGTTTATTGTAAACATTGCCTTTGAAATGTATAGGTGCAGTTAGCTTACCTAAGAAATTACTTGAATAAGCTTTTCAGGGTCTAGATATGTCTTAAAACTTGCACTGTATACTGCTTTTAGAAATGCATTTTCTGAAATTTATGAAGACTATCTCTTTAGCCTTCAGAAATTGTCAAGACTGCATAAATATTATTAAGTGTAATCTCCCTTGTTTAGCTTTTCTATGATGTCCTGAATAGTTGCGGAGTTGAACAGTAAAATTTAGAAGCAATGTCATTATACAGAATAATAAAATCTTGTGTGCAACTTTTTCTTTCAGAAGAACTGTCTGCAGTTGAAATGTGCAGCCTCACTTTCTCATATGACTGATTTGGCATCAGTCAGTGGAAACGCAAAGGCAACCCCTTTGTCTATATATTTGACGTCCTTTGGACCTCGTAGAGAAAAGGGAGGTATTTTAAATTAATTCCTGTGAATCTAAAATTGCTTGCATTTCTTTATCCTTTAAAAATATTGCACTGTGTTGGTTGTTTGGTGACATGGGGGGCAGACAATGGTGTGTGAGCTAACAAAAAAACCCTGTAAGTCCTAGGTCTGACTTCATCACCTTGTACCTTGTTTTGCTGTACCCACCATGACTAAGATCAAGTTATGTTTAAAATGCCCTGGCAATTTACAATCAAAATAAATTAATAATTTCATTAATGAAACTACAGACTATAAGTAATTCCCTCCATCATTGCTCTCTGCTTTGTTTCTTCATGTTTCTGTTCACTGCTACCTCCATTGTGGAGTACAGTGCTTTGGGAAACAACATTGCAACTAAAATACTAAAATTAAGGACCATACACTTCTGTCTGCAAAAAAAGAATGAGGAGGTATTTTTAATTAATTGTCATTAATGTTTTAATAGAAATAAGTATGAAGATCCGGATTACCATTTCGACTTGAGATACAGAACAAAAGGGTGAGAAATTTCTAGAATGGTTTTGTTATTAGACAAAAATTACATTCTCTTTTTGTGTGTCCATCTCAATAAGGAGGGATATGAGCAGCAAATCACATCCACTTTAGGGCTACAAAATATTCTATTTGTTTTGTACTGATGAAATCACACCCCAGAAGTGTGCTGTATATCTGGCACATATAAAGAGGAGGTATATTTTTAGCATACATTAGAGGATGAAGCAGTCCCAGCAACCTCCAGACTTCACCGTAGAATTATATCTGGATAAATTAACAGCTGAAACCAAAATATAAATAGAATTTAACTATATCACTTTGACAAGGAGGAATATTCCCTTTGACATCAGTTTCTGAAGAAACTGCAGTCAGGTAAGTTCCTGAAACTGGTAGTACAGTTCAGCCTTGTCACAAGTGTATCTCTGCAATGAGTCGTTGATGGATTGGAGCTTTTACTTATGGCAAGTGGAAAATGTGTTATGGATAATTCTCACTCCACTTTTTTTTATTGCAAAGCTACATCACTGCTTGCACATAAAAATGTTCTCCTCTTAATCACTCTGTTTGAGAGCCCTTGAAATATAATGGTGATGACTCCTAGCTAGCAAGATAGATAGATGTAAATGCAAAATGAGTCATTACAATTTAGATATGACCTACTGCCTAACACATTCAAATAATTTGGAAGAGTGATATAAGCATGGTATACAAATCATATTATGTCTCTAACCAGTTTGAAATAGTGCACTCTATTTTCTCAATCATATTAAGGCAAAGCATGGTCTAGCAATCCATCTCGCTGACCTTTCTCTTCTTTTGTGGGTCAGGCACATGAATTCTTTTTGCTTGCAGAGTTAAGTGTATAATCACACACACACACACACCACCTATTCAGCAGTGAATACTGACCATTAAAAAAAAGTGAAATTACCCATTGAACTCCTTTAAACAAAAGTCACGAATTCATACTATCACATCAGATTTTATACTTCCAGAAATTAGATTAAATTCTGTGTCCAGTTGTCAGAAGATATGTGATAATGCAGGACCACCATACCACATTGTCTTGTCTATATCACAGCTGGAGAATGCATTGACTTGATCTAAAAAGTAACACTGTTGGTAATCTGGTGAAATATACACAGTGATATCAACACAAACCAGCAGGATCAGAACAGTATAGTGATTTTCAATCATATATTGCTATGTAAATTGCATTTCTTGCTGTGTAACACCCTCTATATATCTATTAATTAAAGAAGAAAAAATGGAAAATGAGAGAAAATATGTTTTCTCACTGCATTTTTTTAAAAATAACAAGTTCTATTTGACTTTTCATGTCCCTCTTAATGTGATAGAGAAAAAAAAAGACAAGATAATTTACAGGCTCATTGCTGACTACTTTAAAAGATTATTTAGTACACTTGCTCAATGCTCTCTGCATGTTATGACTTCCTTTTACTGATATCTAAACCGTTACTTACTGATTAATAAAAGTTTTCCAAAGTAATTGTTGAACACCTGATTAAAGGAAAGTGTCAAACATTTATATTGATAGAAACTTCTCTTCACAAAAGAATATGTGGACAAGAGAAAAAGCATAGGTTTAAGTGGAAGCTGAGACTTTACTAATAACATATTTTCTGGTTTTTGCCTTGCAATTGAAAAAAAAGTACAAAACATTGTAGAATTTATTTTTTAAATATTTATATTTGATTTTATCATGCAAGGACTATGACTGAAATAAGCATGAGAAATTTAAAATTTGTAACTTGATCAGGAGTTCATACCACTTCGATGCACTGAGCATATAAATATTCATAAAATCAATCATTTCTTAGTGTGTCTAGAAATTAGCTTTGAATCGATTATGCCTAGTTATCTGTTGTGTTTGTGACAACATGAAAATGGGCACAATCTTCTTTCATTGATTTACTGTCCAATAAATAATTACTATTCATTCTTTATTGATTGTAAAGTTCCATAATCACTTCACTTCCTTCCTCTTTATGCTGTCAGTGTCAGTTCTAAAGCTAGAACAACCTACTTGATCAAATTTTAAAATTGGTTATGCACACACAAGAAATGGTATTCCACAGAGCTGTTTAAATTCATGTGAAAATAACAGGTTTGCATACCTCACCTCCTTTACACCATTTTAGAACCCTTCAGTGAGGAGGACAATGTAATCATAATCCAAGATAAGCTGTCCACATTTTACATTATGATAACTAAAGTAATGTAATTCATATAGTGTTTTCTTTCTTTTTTTTTTTTTTTTGAAGATGCTGGAGACAGGGACATTTGTGTATAATTTTGTCACAAATACCTGAGCCAAGTGCATGATGCAAATGATACATATCATTGCTATACATAAATTTTCACTACAAGAATGGGCAAGTTTTTATTAAAATAGAAAGAACTCTTTTAAAGCTTTGTCTCCTCCCTCACCAGTTGTCTGTCATAAAGAAAAGGAATTTCACACTTGAGAAAAGCAAATTTTTCAAAATGAGTACCTAATTTACCTATTTGGAGATAAAAGTAATTTTAATTCTATTGCATTTACTGTGAAATTCTTTAAACAACACAGTCTCCACAAGTACTGATTAGAAGTATACACTGTACTAAAAAGAGAACTTTCCTGTAGGATGATTCTGAGCCTACAGTATTTTTGTGTCTTTTGGGTGCTAGTCTGGATCACATATCTCCAAGTTGTCAAAGCTCACTGAAGCTGTAGTGTTGTCATTTATCAACACCATAATGTATTTAACACATTCCCTACCTTTACTCCTTTAATTCTGAACTCAGAACATGAATGAAAGGTAAATGAACAGAAAAACAATCAGAACTACTCAGTGAACAGATAAGTTTTTTATCTTCAAAGTACTTTTCTGATTTTTTGGTTTTGCCACACATATTAAAAAAAAGTCTGATTAAACTCAAAGAAGCTCTTGAATTAAAGCTGTTCACAGGAATTTGCTTGGAGTAATCACCCCACAGTTCAGCAACAATAAGTAATTCCCATAGCAACCTCTACTGCCATATGTCACCAAAACCTACTCTTGTACCCTTAGGAAAAAATCTTACAAGACTGAAAAACAATCTTTAAAAATAACAGTTTTGTAATTCTAAATTTTATCCTAGGGATAGTATGGAAAAAGAAATGACCTTGCAAAGGAAAAGAGATATTTTCATACTACATATTTCATAACATTCCCCATAGACTTTGGATAGGAGAATAATCTTAACATAGAGTCCTGCATTTTTATATTACACTTCTTCAAGTGATGATGAATTATGACAGTCATGGCAAAAAGCACAACACTTACTATAATGTGAAGGAATGTATGCTGAAATGTTAAATCTGTCCTAGCCATGGGCTAAACCACAACATCCATTTTAAGAAAAATTCCCCATCAGAAAAATAATGAAAAAAATGTGCTTTACATAATACATGATAATATGAAACAGTCATGTTTGTTCGTATTTGTTCAAGGGTGTCTGCATCTTTGGTATGTACTCATGATGTGGCAGATTCAGTAGCCCATCAAGTCTTCTTGACAGAACTGTCATGTCAAAAAACAAATATTAAGGTCACAGTCATCATAGCATCATAAAATTTGAGTTGCAAAGGGACTGCAGAAGGTTGGTAGTCAAACCTCCAGCTCAAAGCAAGGTCAGGTCTGACATCAGGTCATGTAAAAGAGTCTCTCAAAAGCATAAGACTAGAGTAGCAGTTTGCGCAGAACTGTGTGTCTTGTCATGCTCTCAAGATTAAGTCAGAGAAAACAAGCCAAGAGGCATCCACATCCGCTTGATACCCTGCTGCCAAAACAAACCAAAGGGAGACAGAGGCAGCCAGCACAAACCAAAGCAACTCCAAACTAAAGCAACTGACAGTATTCAAGTTTTCCTGTTATTTTTATTACCATTTTAAGAACATACGCAAAGAAATTATTTTCCTCTGGTCTTTCAGCTGCTTGAAGTCTGCTGAACACCTTACACTCAATGTTATACACATAGATACATATACACATGTATGTACCTGGGTGCATGCATGATTTTTCCTCCCATGTAACACTTAAAATAACTGATTTCCATTCTGTGGCAAAATAACCACTGTTTAGGTTGCTCTGTGGTTGATAACATCCAGGACAATTGGGACAGTGATGTCTTAAACATGCTCTTTCCAACCAACTAAGGGGAACAGCTGGTAAGAAGATCAGAGGAGGGGTAATGCTTTTTTGAAACCAGCTTCCCCTTTTTCATCATAAGACACACTGCACCATCACAGGAGGCAGTGTCAAACAGCAGTCATATCCCTAAAGGGGGCTATGGACCACCAAGGACCCCAAAACACCTCTCAACTCTTTTCAGGGACTCTCCATCAGAAGACTGTGCATGCCCCACGGTGTTTCACCACAGATGAAGAATCCCCTCCCTGGGAAGGGATCTCGGCATTCCCATGCCAACCTGAAAGTATGTAAACTGTCAAACAGATTGAGACTGCAACCATTACTTTGATCACAGACATCAAAATTACATTTAAGTCAGTAAGTCAACAATCAAGTCTCATCGCTGAATCCATAGGTGATATCTTTCCTCTCGACTGTCGCTGTATCGCGAGGAGGGAGAGACAAGGAACACAGATGCGATACAGGAAGTAGAGAGAAGAAGCGCTTTTTTTTATTAATTATTTATCACCTCTTTTATACCTTAGTGTTCTGGCATGCTGTAAGTTCATTGGACCTCTAGTTACTCACCTCCTAGGGTGATTGGTCAGATTCTAGAACCGCCATTTCAAAATATTTGTCTAGTCAGTATCATAACAATTCTACAAACAACTGCAGGTGCAAAATAGTTTACAGAAAACTACAATAGCTTATATGGGAAAGACAGGGCTCCCACAAAATGTCACAGTCTCACAGAATACTGCAGAAAGCTGGAAAATTTCTCTGCTGAAAGCTTTTCAGCATGCACACTCGACTATCTATTCTGCCCTTTTAATCTTTCTTTTCCCTGTATTTATAATTTTATACTTTTGTAGTAAAGAACCAAAACAGCTGCACACCTCCTTTACACTCTAATTAAATTGTTTTAAAATAACCCTGCCTCATATATATCCACCAATCATGCAGTGTCATTTCACTCTGATTCCAAGGGATCCTAAGGGATTTATTAACGGGAACCTCATTTACCCTGCCTCAGAGATGGGTCATCCATGTGAAGCAAATCACATAATTCTTAACCTAGGCATTCTGAAGGCTCTTGCACAGCATTGTATACAGCTATGTCTTCACTGCTTCTTACTTTTTAGAACTTCAGTAAGATAGATCTATATGAAAGAGTAAAAGACAAATAGTACCAAACAGTACCAAACAGTAAAAGATAATACCTACCCACATGTGAAAGCTGTAGAATGTGAGTTTAGTGGATCAAAGAGAAGACGTGATAGTCTATGGCAGAAAATGTATATATTGTTGATCTTACTGGGTTGTGTATTATTCAATTGCCTTTCCTTCACTAATTACGCTCAGCATACTGATTGCACCTTTTGAATTGAGTCTTTTTCATCTGAAAGTCAAGAACATTGGTTTAAGAAAGTAGCTGTTACATCTACTTTTTATTCTTATTGCAGGGTACATATAAGTATTAGATTTGTATTCTTTTAAATTTCCTTGAAATTTCTTTCCTTGAACACACATTGAAGAAATGCGACCTACAAACCTGTGTGCCAATACTTCTGCAATGAAGATCTCTTAAATGCTGTGCTGAGTCCTACCTTGAAACCTGCCTTTAAGTGTACTTCATATGTATAATTTAGCTCCTCAAAGATACGTAACAGTTGTGATATATAATATGTGCAGTACTACCACGAGTTTAAAATAAAATACCTTTTTTATACTTAGGAAACAGAACAAACTCACAATCATAAAGTAAGAAACCCTGAGTTATTTTGTCTTCATCATTCTTATCATCACCTTAAAATATGCTCTGTCCTGAGGTCATATTCCTCCAGCACTTCCAGAATTCTGACTTTGCTTTCTAACATGTTCTAGCTGTGTTCTAGGTTGACTTCCAACCAAACTGGTTTCACTTTCTACGACAAATGCTATGGCTAAACTGTGCTTTTTTTTTCCATACACACATGCCATTTTACTTCCATTCTTCATTTCAAGTCAGTACATTTCCTAGCAATGCTTGGTTCCAAATGTAAAGTGCATTCACGGGGAGCTGACAAACAAAATCATCCTTCAAGGATTGAGTCGTTCTTCTTTTGTTCTCTAACTCCATAAATATTTGGAATTAAGGAACAAATACCAGTTCTCCACAAAGTTGCTTAGCAAAAGATTAGTTATATACACCTTGACATTTTCCAGAATATCATCAGAGTTCCAGCTGCCACTTAGATGAGGGATTTCAGGTAAGGGCTCCTATCATCACAAGCATCAAAAAGAATTTAAAAGTTTCATGTAGGCAGATACTACAAAATCAGCACAGTCTGCCTCAATTATTCAACTATCTTTAACAGGAATGATAAGAGACATTTGGAAAATTCCTACTTTTCTTTTTTTTTTTAATATTTTTTTCCAAGTGAAAATGATAGTATACAGAGCTGAATTTACAAGAGTTCTAATAGTTACCAAGAGAAAAAGGAAAAATATCACAGTATAACATTGGAGTGAAGAAAAATAGCAGAAAACACATTGGCAGAAGTGTCCACAATTACACAACAATAAAGAATAACAATAAAGCCCTGAACTGCCTGCTGTTTGGATGAACATTTTTGTTCAAATAAAGGACTTGGTTAGAGATAGTGTTGCATCCACTGGCTGTTTTCAATGGACCATTTTCAAAGATATGAGCCTGAGAGTAAATAAAATGTGAGCATTTTTGCAGGTAAGCACAAAAACTGTAGCTGTAACTGTCTGAAAACAAGAAAAAAAAAGGATCACAGAAGCAGTTATTGGTACAGTAACTTAAATGCCTGAGAGACTTCAGTTTTATTAGGGAACCTTTGCCTTAAATATATTCCTTAAATATGTTTCCTTTTTTTTAAAAAAAAAGGTGAAAGCGCTGTGTTATTTAATTCCTTACATTTAGGTATTTATATGCCCTATGGAAAAAGGAACCATCTTTCTAATAGATCAAAAGATACTCAGAAGAGCTAGCCTTTCCTAGACTTTGGATATGACTCAATAAATCATGGGTTTGGGCAGTTGCCATTGTAGTGCAAGATACCAGATTTGTAGAGTTCTGAACATGTGACCAAGCTGAAAACTAGACCTAGCAAGATTTCTAAACCAAATATTCAGGTCAAAGAAAAGTTCATGTAGTTCTACTAAGTCTTGAGCAAATATCTGAACTGAAATCACTCTTCATTTAGATAAAACAATTGAGAGCACACTATATTACATACTTAATGTGTACCTAAAATATGAGATTTAGGGCAAATTTATATTTTTGACTTGAACTATCTGGCATCAGTTCAATACCCACTAACAGAAACTAGCTCTATTTGAATCATTATCTTCCATGTAAGATAATTCAAAGCCAGCTGACTGAAGTGACGTGTTTTATGGGATGCTTGCAAAAAGATTTTTAGTCCGAAAATTCCTTCCATGAGAGTATCATTTAATAGTCAGTGTAGTTTTCCAGGATGTTAATTTTGCCCTAGCATAAGCCAACAGTAAAAAGATCCTTTCATGATTACTTTGCAAATGCTATTTAAAGAGGAATGAAAATGCACAAGACCAATATAGCAATTGTCTAAGCTGTCACTAGGTACAGGAGAATAGAGAAAAGAGAAAAAAATATAGGTTTTTAATTTTTTCAGAGCAAAGTGCTGTTATTTGATTTGAATAATAAAATCGACAATCTAGAACATGAGTTATTTACTGTGATAACATGAAAATAATGAAAAAAACCCATGCATTTGGCAGTTTAAAAGTGAAAACAAACTTGCCCAAACACTACTAAAGCATCAGAAAGGTATTCAGCTAGTTGGTGTTTTTCCCCAAAGAAGTCTTCAACAACAAAGGGGTTTGAAATGGATCTGGAGTCATTCTACAGTAGATCATGAATCATCCCAAAATGAACTTGTGTAAATGTGCTGTATACATTAAGTGCATATATGTATGTGACAGCATGATTTTAACAGATTAAACAAGGCATTCGAGGACTGCTGATGCCTTCAAGACTAATGAGATATCCCTACATTTTGACATAATGACTAAAAGAATACAAAGTATTATTTTAAAATATTATAATAATTATAAATATAATATATATATTTATATTTATATAATTTAAATATAATATTTAAAATAATTATTTAAAAAAACCCCATTAAAAATATATTAGTAGGAAAAAACCTCGCCTGTTTGAAATAATTACTATTTTTATTTCAAATGCAATTAACCTATATAGATACCTAAAATCCTAATATAGTAAAAAATCTCTGTATAACAACAAACACTTTTCAGTCTGTATTTCTTCAGTCAGCATGGAGCTCTGCAAGTATCTTTACAAGTATTCTGTTTTCTTTAACAGCAGGGGAGTAAGATAAAATTAATTCCCTCAAGGACAGTCTTCTCAAAATGTCTATTGTTCTCGAGGCAGTGAGGTTACAAAAACTGTCAGCTGCTTTTACAAATGCCCTTTATCAAAATGGCCAAAACCTTCCATCACTGTTAATAGGAGTAAGAGAAGCTGCCTTACAGAATAGAGACACTTCCTTAGTGCTTAGGAACTTCCCTGTTACCTCATGATTAAAAGAAAAATGAAAAATGAATATAACTTAATTCTGAGACCTAAAAAGCAGCCTGTGTTAATAGTAGCTGCAGACAAGGCTCTAAAGTCAGCTATCCATTTCAATACATTTTTACTATTTACTTCCTCATACTACCTCTTCCTTTAAAATAATTAAAATCTATTTTGTCTGTTTAATGTTTATAACAAGTTTTTCTTTTACCAAGAGTTCATTGAACAGCATGATTAATATTTATCACAGTCATTTTGCCATTATTAGGGCCTATGTTTCTAAAATAAAATGCGTGGATTATATTGTGAATATTTTATGTGTAGTTCAATTTATCTTTGTTTTAAAATACTTAGGTTTATAGAGACAAAGACAGAGCCAATTGAAAGATGCAGTGTTTTGCAAGTAGCCACCCCCAGTCAAGACTTGCAAGATCTCTGTTTGTGGACACTGCTGTTAAAGTAATTTAAGATTGCTTTGTTCAGACATCATTAGCTGGGCACAAAGAGGTTTCATGCAGAATACGTGTAACTCGTAAGTCTAAATCACTTACGTAGTAGACAATGCACATAAAAATCACACACTATTTAGCAAACTATGAAGTTAAGGAGTGTGATGGTAGAGCACTTGGAGAACCTTCACCAGCCAGGTTGGTGAGGAGGGAAAGGTCAGTGGTCATGGCTCCTGGGAGCCATCATCAAGGGCTATCACCTTCTTCCAGCTCCATCAGCGATGACAGCCCTTATGGCTTGACCCCAACATGACAGATCCTGACTATCCTGGGCTAGTCACCCTCCAACTACCCTCTCTTCATCAGTTTTTTTAAGATTTTATCTTTTCCTGTCAATGTTTTCTCTGTTGAACTCTTGATCTAATAATGATCACAAATCTTATTCTGTAATTTTGACTGTTCTTATCACTGTAGAGATGGTATCATGGCTCTGTCTCAGCAGTCTGAGTCAAGGTTCCACAGCTGGAATGTATCAAAACTGGACTGTTGCGGTGGCCCAGCCCACTGGTGGGCTGAGTGACATCCAGTGGGTGGATTTCCCCGCCCAGGACAGTGGGTCCAAAGGCGGGTCAGAGGGCAGTGCCATGGGCGGTACTGAGGTTTAGACCACAGCCCACTGGGTGTCTCCTTTGTTGATGGACTTCTCCCCCATTCCAGAATGTTCTGAGTTATTCGGTTGTTGATTGGTTCTTTCCTTCATGTTTATGTATTACCTTCATTGCCTATGTAATTAAGTTCTGGAAAGTTCGGTTCAGTTATGTTCCCCATTGGTTTGTTTGAATTTGTCCCTCCCTACAAGTCTCCTGATTGGTTTCCCGTCACTCTTTGTCATCCCCCCATTGGTTTATCCCTTTGTACCTCCCTTCTCCACCCCCTGTACAAAAGGTGCTGTCACCACCCACCCTGTGGCTCATTGTAGCACCCCATTTAGCCTCCCTGTTCTTCCGACCCCCGGTCGGGGAATAAAGCCTGGAACTGCTGCTACTTTGAGTCTATCTCTCTCCTTCGCTCCCGCCTCATCGCTACAGTTAGACCGACGGCTGCCAGCTCCTCGCAGGAGTTACAGAGCAGGCTGCTCCCCACAGAGAGAGCCTCCACTCGACTGCAAAGCTGCTGACAGTCCTGTGTGAGGTGACCGGGACACTCACATCAAGTTGCCTGCTTGGCTCCCGGGTGGCTAAGCAGTCAGCGACACTGGACCCCTGTAAAATGACAGCTAAATACTTTGGGGGAGAAATTACAGTAGGGACCACAGAGAAAGGCGTTACACTGTTTGGCTTTAGACATCTTAATAAAGATGTGAATAAAGGTGTGAATAAATTGTGTACAAGCAAAGGACAAGAATGATCAGAAGTATATGATCTTCTGGAAGAGATTGAAAGTGAGGTAAGGAAAGAGCATGGAAAGGAAGAGCCTAAAGTAGAGGGAATAGAGGTAGCAGAAAAGACTTCTATTATATAGATATATCTATAAAGATAGAGACAGTGGTGTTAGAAGATTAGTGGCTGAACGAACAGATAGGGGAATTTCAATATTTTTTATAGAAAATTTTTCTACTACTACAAATAGTTAAACATTTCCCTGGGTAAAAATGTTCTCAGTAATCTATAAAACATCTCAAAATGTGATAGCTGTGGTGCTCAACTAATAGTCAGTGATACTCTCTTATTTCTATAGACTAGAAGCTCCTAAGAAAAATCTACCTCTTTAAAGATGTTGTGTATTGTGTCAGAAGAGCTGAACTGTCAATCTTTATCCTGGAACTTCTGGAGGTCTTTTAGATACCTTGGACTGAAGGCACAATGTGTCATGAACATAATTTTATGGTAGCTACTATAGAAAGTACAACACAGATTTGATCTGTTTTTGGTGGTCTGTGCTTCTGTATTTAATTGGAGTTTCCTAAACACTCCAGGCTTCTTGCCCAGGTATATCACATTTTTGTAATACGGCCAAGAGATTGATGAAGATGTGAATAACCAAGGCGAAGGCCAGCTCATCATATGCCAGAATCTTCTAACCAGATGAAAATTTTAGTAATAATTTTCTTTTTTTTTTTTTTTTTTTTTTTTTTAACTAAAAAGAATTTTTTTGGGGGAAAAANATGAGATTAGTATCGGTGAAGAAGTTAGGAGTACACATTAATTTGATCAGAAATTTTGTGTTATTCTTTGAACACTGGAAACTACAAATGGGTTACAAATTTTTCAAATTCTTTACCTGTGGTACTGGTGAATGAAAAAACAGAGAATGAGCCAGAAAAGTCTGTTTGCAGCTCAGTAACCTAGACTGCATAAAAAGAAGTGTGGTCAACTGGTTGAGGGAGGGGATTCTCCCCCTTTACTGTGCTCTCATGAGACCCAATCTGGTATCACATACTGTTCTGAAGTCTCTATATGTTTCTGCTTCTGTTGTGTGATCCAGAGGGCCAGATATATTATGTTTTTTCAATAAAACACATTTTCAATGTGTTCCGTGCTGGTGTTTATACACAATGTTTTGGAAATGAAATGGAAGACTGTTGTCTTTCCAAACTGAATCACCTACATGCACCATCAGCACAATTTCAGTTGACACTGGCATGCGTGTCAATCACTAAAAACACAATTCAAGACTGGATTTCAAAAATTTCATTTTCTCATGATCTTACATGAGAAATTTCAAACACTATTGCCTTATTTTTTTTTTTTTTTGCATGTTATATCATATTATAAGCCTTACAGAAATGTTAGAAATACATTCAAACACAAAATAGCTCTTTTGGGGTTAAATTATAATTGAGGAGCAAAGTTGAGTGTTACTTTTATGCTGTACTTAGCAAATCAAGCACCTTCTGAGCCAAAACATAAGACTGATGTCCAATTTCTCTGCCATCAAAAAAAAGTTAAAGCTGAAAGAAAAAGAATATCTGGTATATTAAAGTTTAAATTAAAAATGCTCTTTAAGTACTTGAGTAAAACAAAAATCAAAGAATAATCCCATCTTCAACTTACATTTTCTTGACAGCTGAGTTTATGTCTTTCTCCTTATTTCTTCCTTGGAAGAAAAATGAATGAGAAGTCTTACTTGCTTATAAATAGACACAGGCATTTTCAGTTTCAGTAACAATGTTTTTTCCTGAGTGGTTTGATCGTATTTTAACTTAATACTTGAATGTTTTAGGAAAATGCAGAACTCTGCTGTCTAAAGTGGCATCTCATTGCTTTATTTTCTTACAGCAAAAAATTTTTAAAAAGTAGAAAAATTAAATTTAAGTCTTTCAATCCAATCAGTTCAAATGCCTTATATTGGCAAAGACGTACCAAAACTGTTTAATTAAAAAGTTATTTTAAGCAATATATGCTTGATATTTATATACATTTTTTTGTACATACGTGTAGTGGTTTTAGTTCACCTCTGTATCTTTTGTGAGATAGGAGATTTGGAGGAATGCAAAACAGGCTCAAACTTATCAAGAAAATGAAAAGTTTATTAACAAAAGAGAAAAGAAAATAATAAGTAAATCAAAGCAAAATCCCTCTTTTCACTCACACCCCCCTCCTCCTTTTCTCCTTCCCTAAATTAGTACAAAGGATAATATCACATAATTCTTAAGTCAGTATTCACAATTTTAAGAATTCTTCTATCGAGTAAGGAGGAAAAGATGGTTTCCTTTGCAATCTGTGGTCCCCCAAAACCGTATCAGCCTCAGTACAACAGCCCCCCGCCTGGGAAATAAAGCTGTTACCGGGAAAACACCTCTCCCATGGATATGGGATCACATGGGCCACAACATGGGGTAGTCCTTTTTTTAAGGGTGAACAGCTTCTAGCTTAAAGCAGCAACTCGCTTCTCCACAGAAAATCTTAAAAGTNCAAGGAGCGAAAGCCTCGGCCGCCATTCCCCCCCCACCTCCTGCTGGAACGCCAGCCCCCAAAGAGAGAGGAACTTCCTCTCCCTTTACCTTTATATACGGAAATTTCGAAAAGCGCCACTGGTCAAACGAGCTGTCCATCAGCTCAGGCTCAACCCATCACAATACATCTTTCCAATTATGCAGTACGGTTCAAATGTACAGCTATGTACAGCACAAGACCATACCTAATGTCATCATATTCCTTTTGTTTTGAAATAAAATCTGACCTCATTATTAATTTGAATTATCAGGCTATATCTACACATGCAAATATACATAACTTATGTGTCTTTACTGCTGTCATGTCCAAGGTATCTCAACTATCTCAAGGTAGTATAACATGAAGTCACAGTGATGCAGACAATATTCATTTTGAAACACCATAGCATCTAGTTCTCTCAGGTTTTGCCTTAAGAATGGGTTTTCTCTCTGTTATAGATAGCCTTACATCCAGTGCTGGAAAGATTTATGCCAAAATGCATGGTAGCTGAAGCCTTGATCTACAATGTTATAAACTCATAGTCATTGAACTTTTTATTCTAATTTGACACAGTACTTGAGTCAGTCCTTACTTGTAACATTGTAACTGCTGACCGCTTTAGAAGCTATTTCTCTAGGTTTTTCCTGTAACAGTTGTAGATTTTATGTGTATTACGACAGTCTGAATAACTGAAAGATGTTATAAGGACAGAGTCCCTAAGTCAGTTTGACTATGGTTTGATATTAAATTAGCTGTAAAGGGTTTTGAAAACCTCTCTATATGACTATAAGGACTTTGGTCAGTAATCTACTGCATAAAAGACTATCCATTATGTTTTCTCTTATATTAGTAGGAGTTACGGTGAAAGTAGTTAACACATTTGAAAGAAATGCATGAAAATTTCCATGATTATTAAAAAAATGTTACTAGCAAATAGTTGTTTTAAATGTCCTTGCTTTTATCCAGCTTGAAGTTATCTTTATATTTACATAAACATAAACCTTTCTACAATTCTGAAAAACTGTTCATGTCTGCCTCCATCTGGTAGAGAATCCAGACACGAACCCATTACATGTTACACGTACTACCCAGATATATACATAAAAACTGAAATGGTTACTTTCTGGCTGTTAATATTTCCTACAAGAATGTAAATAACATAAATGTTGTTATGATCATGTTATTAATAGTTATTAAAAAATGTCAGTAGGTATTACATGAGGAGAATTTTTCTGAGTTTCCAAACCAGATCCTAGAACGTTGAAAGTCACTAAATATATTTCCCATGCTTTGTACCGCTGAAGTGTGGACAAACTCTCAAAACACTTGCTTTTAAACAAGTGTGGAAGTTTCTCTCCAACTCTTGTTCCTTTAAGAAGTGGGCTAGGCAGGCACTTCAATTCAGAAACTCCTGTGGATGCTGACATTTCTGGTCTTTCAGACTTGCCTCCTGATCTTAGTCACGCACAGTCAAGAGATCAACTACAGCCACAGGTCCAGGCACAGGAATTTTTCCAGCATGGGAGTACACCAAGATCTTTATGAGCTACATGTAGTTTAAGGGCCACATATTGGCCCTTAAGCTTCCCCCTACAGCACAATCCAATATGTTGAGCATGTACTGCTTCCTCAGGTGGAAGGAGAATATGCACATACCTGCATGTAGCAGCTAAGATGTCACAGGAGACAGAGTGAGCGAATAGCAAAAATACAAGGTATAAATTATATGTGAATCTAAGTTAAAGTAGTATTCAATACTAAATATTTTAGAGTTTGTCCAAATTTGTTTTAAAAGTTTAAGCACAGATGGTTCCTTGAATTTTAAGCCTCAATTTCTCAATTCTCAATCCAGGGTTCATCTTCTAAGCTTTTTTTTTGTACTATCATAAAATTTTACTTTGCTTCCCATGGGGACAGACACTTGGGAAATATGAAGACAAACCAGATAAATATTATAGTTGTTTTTTTGAAATATGAAACTGTTTAAATGTTCTGAACTGCATATGTAGAAATACAGTGAATCACTGCTAAAATATCTTTTAAAATAAACGTGTAGTTTTAAAATTGTACTTTTAAAAAATTGTACACCTATTTTAGTTTCATTAATGCTGGGAAGTTTAAAAAAGGACCAGTTTCCATTCCATCTGACATTATACAAATAACTGTGTAGTTTAGACACTTGTCATTGTCTTACTGAGTAGTTGATGGAATATGACAGGCTTTTTCAGAAATTAATTCAGGTTTAGTTGAGCTCCTAACTTAGTTATTTTATTTGAAGATCTTAAGTGAACTCAAATAGATCAGTACCAAAACACCATGTTTGTAACTTGAAGATCTGTGTCAGTTATCTTTGCTTATGTAAACTATTTGAAAAGAGAACTGTGCTTGTACGGTAGCCAAATTGAAAGACTGGTCTTCCTAATGTAGTTGTGGCTTTCTAACATTTGCTTTCTTCTTCATGTTTTCATAGCCAGAGAAGTCATGATTTAGTTCCAGACAGCACTTACTAAACTCCACACAGCCTTTTGCTGACAAGCTCCCATTGGTATGGGGAAGATAATTGTAAGGATAAAAGTGAGAAAACTTGTGGGTTGAAATAAAGACAGTTTAAAAGGTAAAGCAAAAGCAAAGGAAACCGAGGAATTAATTTACTACTTCTCATTGGAAGGCAGACGCTTAGCCATCTCCAGGAGAAAAGGGTTTCCTTGCACAAAATCGTGACTTGGGAAGACGAATGCTGTAAGTTCAAATGTCCCTCCTTCCTCCCTCTTTCCTGTAGCTTTTATCATTGAGCTTGACAACATATAGTATGGAATATTCCTTTGGTCACTTGTCATCAGCTGTCCTGGCTGTGTCCCCTCCCAGCTTCCTGTTCACCTCCAACCTTCTTGCTGACAGGGTGGTGTGAGAAGCAGAAAATACCTTAATGTTATTTGAGCACTACTTGGCAAAAAATAGAACATCTGTCTGTTATTAACACTGTTTACACCACAAATCCAAAAGTTAGCCCCATACAAACTACTCTGAAGAAATTTTACTCTATCCCACCCAAAACCAGCACAAGCAGCTACTGTATTGTTATGCCTGGCATGGAGTGGTGGTCCTTTCTATATCAACCAGATCTTTCAATGGGTTGAGGAAAGAGTAATTCCTCTGGTCAAAAATTACTTACATGAATGCTGGAGGTGTGCAACATATTCTGCTTCAAATGGAGAAAGTGAATATTAAGACTAGCTCATTTTTCTGTGTCAGGCTGTTATTTCTTGTCAAAATGGCTTTTCATATCTAACAGTGACTTATGCTGAGAAAACAGCTTTGTATACAAAAGTATTTGCTTATTGCGATTAAGGTTCATTTAACTAATGGTTTCCAATGGTACTGGGTTTAGATCAGGCAGAAGGAATGCTCTGGGAAATACACAGAAGATTTATTCAGACTGATTTTAGTAACTTTTACTTTCATTTTGAGTATGTTGCTTAAGAGAAAAAATTTAACAATACATTTATACGATTACTCATAAAAATGTAATTATATTCATTGTCTTCAAGCCCTGTATTTTCCTGTCCCATTAAAGAAAGTCATGGTCAATATGCTTCTCTCCCCCCTTAAACAACTATGTTGCCATAAGCAAAATAAGATAAGTAAAAAATTTATCTGAGCAAAGCTTGGTGAAATTTTTTTGTCTAACAAATGCTTTTCAAATCAAGAATAAAGCAGCCTTGGGAGATAAATCTACAGAATTTGAAACAGCCATACAGAAATTGCCAAAATAATCCCCTGCATTGCCCAAAGCAAGATATAAATTAAGAAGCAATACACTATGAGTGTAATGGAGCATGTACCTTTCATGCTTCCATTCATCTCATATAAACAGCTTGTACACTGCACCTCCCAGGAATAATTACAAAATCATAGAATATCTGAAACTATACATATTAAAGGAGAAAAGAAACAGATAACATTTTATTTTTATTTATCTAATTATTTTAAGACTTTTTGTAGTTTAAAAAAGTTGCTATCTTGTTTTCTGATTATCAACTTAACACAGGTAAAAAGTCAAAAGAATGAAAAATGCTTTAGGCAAAATCAGCACGGGAGTTATGCATTCTTTTGTTGAAAACAGATGTGAACTTGCTGGCTGATATGTTAGCAGTATTCGATCCTTCCATACAGGACATAAATATTTGAAAAGACCTCAAAATTTCTAGTTTTTAAAATCCCAAGGACAGAGTGGGTTACAGAGTTGTAGCTTGTTTCTTTTGGTGGAAGAGAAAATGAATTAAAGATACACCATACGCAAGATATATTTAAATGGGTATCAAGGAATTTTTCAAATCAAGGTAATTTTCGAATTTAAAATTCAAATTTCTGCTTCAGAAGATCATCTCAACTACTATAGTTTGATGTCCTCACTAACTGCATGAAACAACAAAGAAAAAGAAGTGACAATTATAATGCTACGGCTTCTGCAAATCTCCATAAGTTCATTCTCTACTATGTCACCATTACTTTTATACCTAATACTTGTCACTTCCATTTAACAAATAGAATCATAGAAGAACAAATGAAAACCAACAACTAAATGACATGAGGGACATCATCTGCAAGCAGATATCCAAATGAAGAGATGGAAAGTGACGGTTAACTGAATAACACATTCTGCCTTTTCAACTTAATCACAAACTGAACAGCTTAACATAAAGGGTACAGTATCATAGGGATAATTTCCCCTAATAAAATACTCAAGGCGTAGCATTCAGAAGTCATTGTGTGTTTTCTTTACAATTCTGTGATATTTACTGAAAGCAAATGCCTGCCAAACCAGAAAATGGCCCAACTAAGCAAACACAATGATAAACCTGGTCTGATTACGACTGACTCCATTTTGAGGTTCTTCTCAACCTCTATGACCCTATCCTGTAACGTTTATACAGATAAGATTACCTTTTGGACTTTTATGTGTTTGGCTGTTGATGAAATGGCCAATGATTGTACGCTTGGATCCAATATCAAACTAGATATAAGTAAAAACCAATTTTTCTAGCAGCAGAGCAGGTTTCCCAGAGAGGTTGTGCCACCTCCATCCTTGAGGATTTTCAAAACGCATCTGGACAAAACTCTGAGCAACCTGATCTGAACCTGTAGTGGACGTTGTTTTGAGCAGGAGGTTGGTTTAGGGACACCCTGAGGTCCCTTCCAACCTGAATTATTCTATAATTTGTAGTGTATAACAGGTCCACTGATCAATTTTTGAGTTTCAGACTCACCTGCAAAAGTGGCCTTGTTTTTTCAGTGCCAACTTTTGCAACAGACTGGTATTATGTAAAAGCTGTTCATTTACCCAATATTCCACTGGGTCCACTGCACTTCTGTAATCAGTAATGCAGGACGGAGAGCCTTCAGTCTGAGAAATTAAATTTTCCTCCACTCTGCGACCCAATGAACGACAATAAGAAGTGGCTTCGTGTAAGCTTGGCAGTAAGTAGTCAAGGAAACCTAAAGCAGGCACACTTACCCTCTTTCCCTTCAGTGAGTTCTGACTTTATTTTCTTCTTTGCCCACACAATTAAACAAATGTCCTGGTAAGGAGACAAATTAAAAATACATAGTCGTAAGACAAACATAAGGATAAGATATGAGGCAAGAAAATTACTAAGTGGAGTTTTACTTCATTAGACTTTAGAAGACGGAGATTACAATTGTAGTTAAAAAGTTAGAGGATCCCTGTGTCCAGGTAATTCTATGGAACTTCATCACTTTAAATTCTGAGAATTTGTTCTCAACAATTCGACTAATATTTTATTTCCCAGTCAGTTTGAATTTGCAAAATACCCTGATTATTTTAAAGGGTAGTTTTTATATTTTTAATTGTATGCTTCTCTATGACAGTGAATATGATCATACAAAGTCTAGTTCATAAGGACATGTACACGTGTCCATATAAATTAGAAGAAATTTGGTAAAATGGCATGAATAAAATTTTGTGCATTGCACTCACTCTCACCATATCTAAAAGTGGTATCATGAAAAATTTTAGGTGCTCAGATTAGTATGAATCTCCTATGGGTTAGCAGTAGGGCTATTCAAAAAATCGAAAACTACAGGTTGAAAAGAAGCTAAGCCAATTTTTCACAAAAAAAAAATTAAACAAACCAGAGAAAGTTCAACTCCAAGCTAATCACTCAGGAAGTTAAGACTTTCACCTGAGATGTAGAAGGGATTCATGTAAACTGTAGATACAATTCAGCCTGTTAGTCATAATGGGGAACTCAATATATGCTTCAAATTTTGACAATTATGTTCCCATGTATTTTCACACTCTGTTTTTATGTGTATAAACACATTTTCTGATCTTGATAAAGTTTCAGAACTCATGAATTTCATAAATGCGATGAGAATGGAAGACTTGGTAATTTCTCCAAACAGTTTCCATAATTGTTTGACATACTGTGATGCACATAGAGCTCAAGAAATTATCATCTGTTCCCTTTCTGGAGCTCAGCTGGGAGAAAAAGTCACATGTGCTAAAATATGTGCTCATTTACACATACTGACAGAGAGATAATAATCAGTAGGGAGAAGGTTCAACAGTACATCCAAGCCTCTCAACTTGATATCTGGGCTGTAGGCTATACTGGGGTTAAGAACATTTTTTCCTCTTCTTTTTGAAGCTGTTTCACTGTGCAAAAAATAACTAAAATTTATAGGATCAGAAAGAGAGCAAGCATAACGATAACTCGGTAGCCTACTGGTTCAAAATCTCACTTGAGAAAAGAGACCTGGATTCTGTTCTCTATTCCAAAGACTATACATTTTACATGAAACAGACATTGGATAGTATGTATAAGCAGCTCATGGAGCAACCTAGATCTGTGTTACCCCAAGTGAATACCTTAACCAGCTGTCATGAGACCCTGACTAGCTATTGGACTTTCCAGTGCCTTCTATGAATATTACATTGTAAACATCTCACAATCACTATGTCTGAACATGCAATCTCTTGTTTAAAATGAACTCCTGGCATTTTTGCTTGATATCATTGCAGTAAAAAGACAAAAAAATTCTAATGACTATGGTAACTAAGCTATGAGGAGTGCTACAGAGCCATCAACTACCTGTAATGCAGTGTTCCCTTTAAGATATTTCTACTCTTCTTACTTGAAGAAGGTTCAGTCACTTCCAGCTGAGAATTCTAGGATTTTTAATTTCCTAAAAACATGTTAATGATTAATAATATTCCCAATTTAGATTAGAAAATCTGAAAGAAATACTTTGCAATTTATTCTTTGTTATTTTCATATTATGTTAGATCTTAACTATTTCTCAGATTCTAGATGTCTTTGACACAGCATATTCATTCTCTTTTTGAGGCTTGTAGCATTCTCTTTCTGTGACTGAAGAAATAAACCCCTAAAATGGACAAAGACTCAGAGGAGATAAGCAAGGGCAAATGTGTCCATGAAGACTAGAAAGTTGTGCAGGGTGCGACTTACCACAGGTGTTGCAAAGAAGCTGACTTTATCTCCTCACAAAGGGGACCAAAGGGTGGCCTTTATTTTAGATGAGCACCTATCAACAGTCAAGCAGATCTGCTGCCGGTATAATTGTTTCTCCCAAGTCCACTAAAAGTCTGACTGTTTCCCTGAGTTAGCCAGATCATCATGGGGGGTAGTGAATATGTGGTTCAGATAAACATAGTGTATAAAACAAGACAACTGTCAAGAGAATTTAAAAGACAGTAATAAGTTTGAGATGTCTTCAATCCACATTTTCCTTCCCAGCAGCTGGGGACTCACAGTATCCTGGCTGATACTGATAATGGGGAACACATTGGTGCTGTGATCCAACTGTCTATTGATATTGCTTTATTTTGCCAAATTTAACTTATAATTTTATTAGTTTATGCAGTATATTTTTAATCACTCTGATAAATCAGAAATCACATACAATACCAATTATCTTCATATAGGAAAATCTGATAATAAATATTAAACCTTCCACATGTGGAATATATAAAAGAACCTGGTCAGAGATTGTCAGACTAAAAATTTCCTTGTTCCATCAATAAATGTAATTTTAAATCAATTCACCACTATGTAAAGATATTTCTCAGTCATACATTTCTTTTCTTTTTTTTTTCTGGATATCCTGAAAGTTTGTTTGTTTATGAAATTCAGCTTCTATGTGCATCACAAGGTTATTTTCCACAGATTCTTTAATTATTTCTGTATATTTTTCTTTCTCTTTGGTTTCTTGATGGAATATATACACATATTTTATGTGGATATATATTACACATATTCTTGATGGAATATATACACATAATCACATATTTTCTCCAAATGTCTACAAACATATCTGGGTCAGAAGTTGTTGAGTTGTTGTTCAAGCAGAACTTTTGTATTATTACTACTATTTTTAATTCCAGTTTCTTATTCTGCAGTCCAGGTCTATGGAATGGGAAAGAATCTATTGCTATCTTGTCTAGCTTCAGGAAGGTGGGGCAAATCTCTGCTTGTTTTCAGATGAGTGGTTTGATTTCCTTAATGTATTTTTCTTTGTTAAAAGTAGAAAGTGAGAAGGTGCAAGATCAAATGCCTTGTCAGATTTGCTCCTTTGCCTTCTACATTCTGGAACATACTTTAGCTAATGAAACTGAACATCCTCATGACAGCAAAAGCTGGTAGGACAGGTATGAGAAGGACTGTAATTCAGACTTTGAGAGGGGGTTTGCTCACACCTTCTCTGTTTGTATTCTCTCATTCTTCTGATTCAAAACCGTATTTCCCATTCCTCCTAATGCTTAGTAGTTTCTTGATTTTTTTTTTTCCATTTTCATTGTCCAAGACCTCCAAATCAGTAAAATTAGGAGGTTATGGCTTGAGAAATCTGCGTTATTGTGGATGTGGAAGAAAACACGTGATGGTGTGAGAATGATTATCGTTTTATTGGAGCAATCATCAATAGCATACTAATATTTATTTCAGCTAAGGGTTTATTTTCTTACCCTTGCTCACAGTGACTTGTAAGCATGAAGGATTATTGAGCCAGAGCCAACTTTTCAGTGTAAAGAAAGTAGAATAAATCAGGAAAGCATATCACTATCAGGATCACAGCTGTTCTCGCTTTGTGTCCTACTTGGTAGCTGGGCTACTGAGAAAAGCAAATACTTCTTTGTCTTATTTCTGCACTAAGTAAATGTCATAGCAACCCATTAGCATTGACAAGGTCCTTGTTCCTGAATATCAAATACTTTAACCCTTTCTCTTACACCAACTGTTTTTCCATTTTATAAGCCACATCGATCAATGTCTTTTGTTTAAGATTACATACAATCATAACATTTGATTTTTCAAAAATAATAAAAAGATAATTTTATTCTGATTACACATTTCTGCTGGCTTTTGAAGAAGTTATACATTCTTTAAAACATGACGCTTGTATTCTCAGTAGTTAGTGTTCTTAAACAGATTCTGGATAGAAAATTATTACTTCTACACAGGACTGGTCAAATTAAATTTGATTTAAATGAAAACAGTGTGAGTGTTCTGTGGAGTGACAGAGCTGCTTCTTAAATAACATCATAATTTGATACGGACACTAAATGTGTTCCAAAATGTATTGAAATTGGCAGTAAAAGCCTTACTTCTGTTAACTTTGGTGACTTGGATCAGATTAATAGAGTAAAAATTTTTAAGGATTTTTTTTCATTATGCATATACTGTTGCAATGAAAACTGATATAATCTTTATTTACCTAACTCTCAAAAGTATCTGAAAAGTCCTTGGTGCTTTTTTAGGATCCCAAATATTTCTGTATGTTTACATTAAAACTTACTAGAAGTGTCCTTTTGTTATCTTCCTTCCTTATATTAATTTGAAATTTCAAAAATTGAAGCTTGCCAGTGTATAAATAAATCATCAAGTCCAAGGTAGCAGGCACTAATTGTCAAAGCTGTCATGCCTGATACTCTTCCAGAAATCCTGACACTCTCTTGTTTCAGAGGCTAGTAAAGTGTTCGTTGGTTGCTGTAGAATAGCTACATAGAGTATGAAGATTTTCCCTGATTTTTCTCTTCACTTTTCCTAAAAATTGGTTCTAAAATGAGGGAAGCAGAGTTAAATTACCATCTTCTTTTGGTTGCAAAAAATCTGAGTACATTTATTTTCATCTAATTGTTTCTCCAACTAATTAATAAATTATTACAGACAAAAGATGACAACTTAACTTACTAGTCACATAGGACACAGATATATGCTGCTCTGCAGTTTCTGACAGATTGAATTATTGGATACAGTTAAGTTGATGGAAAAAAGCAAAGGGATGGGTTAGAAGTTCAGGATTCTTGCTGACTCCACTACCTTCTTATGACATCATGGTAAAGGTTGATTTCAGGAACATACATTAAATTCCTTTTCTCCCAATCAAGCAAAACATAGCTAATAAATCATATAATAGGAGGTAGTACAAAATATCTTAGCTTCTTTAGTTTCAGGAGAGCTGTGATGTAGTAAGCTGCACACAGTACTATACTATGCTGATATACAAAACACTTCCAAATTAGTGCTTACCTTATGTAAATCAATATCAGTGTTTACCTTCTGTAAGGTTATTTGTAAACAGAAATAAAGCCTAAATACATGGTATGTGGGGAATTTCTTTTACTTTCACCTAACACAATTTGGAAATGTTAGTATTGATCCTTGGTGAAAACTGGGTCCTTATTTCTGTCATGTAAACATAATTGCCTGCTCTTAACAGGTAAAGTAATCTGTTTTATAATTGCCTACACATGCTTAAGTTTGTGAGTTAGAAAATACACTCTTAGAGTATCCTTTGAGGTCAAAGGGCTTCAATCTTTTTTTTTCTGATTCTTCTGTTTCCTAACTAACTCATTTCTGTCATTGATATGTGCATTAAAGAAATATGTACTATGAATGTGCAGAGACAACTTATTAAAATGGGGCTCAGATCTTTGTCTCCATGCAAAATAATCAAAACTAATATATATTTTATGTGATCAATGATTAATAATGCACTACTTCAATAGATGACGAAATTGTTTTCAGAACTGTTCTGGACCTGTTTCAAATAAGGTTTCATTTAGAAAAAAGTATATGTTTCACTTCCTCAGACATGCATTTTAGATAGAAAAGGTGTATGAAAATTTAGTATTCAGACTGCTTTGCTTCATTTAATTTTTAGTATTAAAAAAAGTGTAGAATTTTAATTTTTGTGACTACTATTACACTAAATGTACTGTTCTACCTGTTAACACAATAATGACCTATATGTCAAATGAGAAAAATGTACAGTAATCTGTTACACCAAAACCTTGTTTTGGCCAAAAAGGGAAAAAGCCACATATACAAAATTATTGTTAGTCTGCTTAGAGTTTTAACAAGCTAGTCTAACTTGTAAAGATAATACATGAAAACCTTATTAATAACGTGCTTAAAATTGACCAGAGGATCAGAAGGTCGTCTCCGCTTTAGATAAGGGCCTGAGTGAGTTGAGTGGGATCAGGTGACTATGTACATAGCCTTCCCTGACTTAATCAGAGTGTGAAAGTTTCCTGAGTGAGCCAGACCTGCATGGGGGAACTGGCTCAGTCCAACATAGAGTATGAAACTGAACAACCAGCAGACTGAACTTTGAAGAGGATAGCAGGTCTGAGCTGGCTACAGACCATGTATTCCTTCCCAGTGACTGAGTCATCCAGAATCACGACCACAAACATATAGAGACCAGTAACAAGAATCAAGTTTGTATTCTGATCCCACCATGTATTGAAATGACTGTGTTGTGCCTGGTTTTTTATTTCAGTGAACTGCTGTATTGCTAAATCAAAATCCCAGTAAATACATTTAATATTAAAACAAAACCTCTTTGCGTACAATATCTTCTGACAGTAGGAAATGTGAATACAAAGTTGAACCTGGCTTCTTCGGGCTCCGAGACAGATATTTACTTTTTCTTTAGTATCCTCAACATTATGTGGAAGGTGACAGACTTTCTGTAGAAAATTATTCTCTCATAGCAGAAATAGAAATTTTAGAACATCTAATTTTTTAAAAACTTCAGTATTATCTTCTAAGGTTTTGAACACCAAAAGTGAAATCAGGAGCTAGGATTTGGTTTTGACTGCTAAACTAATTTTGATAAAGGGCTAATATCATGATGACCATCACAATAGCTCAGGGTATATCACCTGCTTTAAATTACTTCTACAGTAAACCATAGCATAACAAAATTGCAATGCCATGGCTATACTTAGGTTTTAATATAGCTTAAGAACCTGTGCTGAAGAGGTCGTGTTCTGGTAAATATCCTAAACCACCTTGGCAACATCAAGGATGAAAGAAGAGTTCTTGAAGAGTCACAGGTATTTACTAACTGGAAGTGTCACTGAAATTATAACTAACAAAACATGAATATATTCTTAATGTTTTTAATCAAAAATGCTGCCCAAACTCTGCAGTGGGGAAGTACATAAAATGTAAAAATACAAGAATTGGAAAGGTGATTTGCAAAAAACATGTAGGCAACGGTGAATGGAATTAACCTAGTGGAAGATGGGAAGCCACATCATCTACAGTATGTTATGGTATGTACCGATACCCATCATATATTTTAATCCAATTTTTATTGGCCTTCCTCCAATTTTTCTGCAAGAGTACTGTTCATCTCAGTAAACACACTTGCAGTTTTATCCCATGGCAGTATTTCTTGTATTCTCACAGTACTCCAAGGAAACCGTGCCTGCATTTGCCTTGACATGCCACAGAGAGACCATCTTGTCTTGGTGTCTTGTCCAGTGTTCTCTCCTCCTTTGACACCTATTTGCTGTGACTGACAGTGTGCCTCTGTGATTACTGATAAATTTCAGCTTGACCATACTGTGGCTGTCAGACAGATTGGCATAATACACCATCATTATCAGTATCTATGTAACAACATCACACCATTTTTTACATCCTGTCACATAAGTATGCAGCTAATGCATGTTCCTGTCTTATACTTGGTGCTTCATTTTACATTTTTTTGCACCTTTTTAGTCACTACAAAATATCCTCATTGCTACACAAATGTTAAAAATATCAAGACTTAAAAAATCTTCTGTAGGACGGAGAGAAAGAAAAAACGTATGCTGAAGGAAGTATCTAACAATAGTGTAAAAAATCTACAACAGCATATTGTGCAAAACAATCAAAATAAGCAAAGGAAAAGCACATGCAATGAATTCCAATATGCACATTTAAAACATGTCACTAGACTCCAGCTTTCATTAATCATGGACACAGACTGATATTCCAAGAATACATTTTTTCTTAAGAATTTTCGGTTAATGATAAATGAACTCTTTTAGGAGACAAAGACCTAGTTTCTCATTAAAACTTAATGCTAAAGGATAAAGAACTAATAAGAAAATGTGTTTTCATACTGTTCTAACACATTTCTTCATTAAAATCCATCAACTGGGACTGCACTAGTATGTGCTTCCAGGGTTAGAGGTTGGCACACTGAACTCCAGAGAGAATGGGGTTTTCCAAAGAACATTTCTTAATGAGCAAAAGACCTTTGGAAATTTATAAGCATACAAGAATTTTTGTTTCTAAGACTTTTACTTTCTCCCAGCTCTATTGCAGTTTCGTAATTCTGTAAGAAGAGCAGAAAAAAATCCTCTCATGAGAATAATGTTTTAAAATTTACAACTAACTTCACTAGTTGTTGGTAACAAAGCTTAATTCAAATCAACTGTGGAAGATAGGAGTCTTAAACAGTGGCATCCTGTTACTTAGAGTTACTTTCCAAAACAACAGATAGCATAAATTCGTAAGTCAACACTACTTGTCTGGCAAATGAGAAGCCTTTTACATTATTTGCTGCATAGTTGTAATCCTGTTCTGGAAAGCTTCATGCTGCCATGCCTTGTTATGTGGTAGTGCTCATTTCACGCTGTACTTTCTTTTCCACTGACTTGGTACCTCAGACAGTTCCTAGCAACCTTGTGTGATCTGTAGTATTAATGGTGGAGATGCTAACTTAATAAGTAAATAAATAAATAAATAGAGATCAATAAGGTCACTAATGATTTTTGCCTCTGCTTTGGAGCTTGAGGTCAGACTGCAGCTCTTAGGACCTATTAAGGACTCACGTGGACATATAGACGAGTAGAACCGTAAGGATACTGGTTCCTGTTCTGCTAGATTTTAAGATCTTATTAGTGTTAGATAACCAGTATTTAGTAATGAGCTTCTAATATTTTTATGAGTTTATTTTTGCTTATATCATTGGCCTTTGGTGAAAGCACTAGATTTTTTCAAGCAATGGTCCCATCAGTTTTTTGCAGTGCAGCTCCAAATAGTCAGCAGCTATTTGCTGCTGTAGCTAAGAATGTAGATGTGTAAATCCTTAGCAACACCCACAATCAGTAAATTAACATGCAAATGCCTTAAATCCACCCTCAAGAATGGATGTCAGATTAAGGAGAACATGAAGACTTCACTTTGAATGTTCAGGCTTAGAAAAATGCATCTTACATCTATCCTCTGCTGCTTCCCTTCAGCTTAATGTAAATAAAATAATGGTTCATTCTCTAGCACATCTGATTCTAATATACACAGTATGGAAGCACATTGTTCAGACAATTATTCAGACCTATAGCACCAGAGAAAAATTATTTTCCCTATGCAAACTCCATACATTTATGCTAGACAAAGGGGAGCTCAGCATTACACAATGAAAGAGATCCTGACTTTTTGCTGAGGGCTATTGAGAAAAATATGTGTAGGCTGGTCATTTGGTTTGCAATGAAAGTTTATCATAGACAGTGATAAACCAGAAGTTTGCTTTAATGTAAACATTTTCCATAATATAGAGGTAATCCTTTTCTTTGCATAATCTGCATATTCATAATTAATTATGATGATTGCTTTACAAACACATAGCTTCCTAACTCCACGAGGCTGTTGTTAAATATATTTATATGTGCATGTTTTGACAACTTTATCTTCATACTTCTTTCTAAACCATGAATTTTTCCTCAGCTCTCTCTCCAACTGAACAGTGATACAGCTGAACAACAGAAAAAATATATACAGATACAGAAAAAAATCTTTCAACTCTTTTTTATTTCAGGCAAGCTGCTAGAAGATTACCAAAGCAATAACAACCTTCCTAAAAGGGAACAGACATGCATATATGTACAAGACTTGAAAAACAATCTCATTGCTCTCATCTTCCTTTAGCAATACAAACTTTGTTTATACCGTTACACCACCAAACATTGTAAAAGGCAGAAGTAAGAAGAAGGTCAATTTTTGCTGGCTTTGGCTGGGGTAGAGTATAAGTTTCCTCACAGTGGCTGGTATTGGGTTATGCTTTGGATTTGTGCTGAGCACAGGGTTGATAAACAAGAGATTTTTTTTTTATATTGCTGAGCAGGGCTTACACCAGAGGCAAGGCCTTTTCTGCTTTTTCTGCTGCCAAACTGTCAGGGAGGCTGGGAATACATGGGAAGTTGGGGAGGAGACAGAGCCGGGGCAGGTGACTCAAATTGACAAAAGGGATCTTCCATATCACGTGACATCACGCTCAGTATTTAAAGTAGGGGGAGGAAGGAGGAGTGTTTGGAGTGATGGTGTTTGTCTTCCCAAGTCACTGTTACATGTGATGGGGGCCCTGCTCTCCAGGAGATGGCTTAACACCTGCCTGCCCATGGGAAGCAGTGAATTCATTTTCTTGCATGTGAGGCTTTTGCTTTCCTAAATAAACTGTCTTTATCTCAATCCATAAAATTTCAGCTTTTACCCTCGTGATTCTGTCCCCATCCCGCTGGCAATGGAGTGAGGGAGGCAGCTGCATGGTATTTGGCTGCTGGATGGGGCTAGACTATGACACCTCCAAAAATATTAAAAAAATTTTACCTAAAGCAAAACATATAATATGAAACTTGAGCAAACATGGAGCAAAATCTTTTGACCA
The DNA here is from genome assembly GCA_013397815.1 of Aleadryas rufinucha. Lineage (NCBI taxonomy): Eukaryota > Metazoa > Chordata > Aves > Passeriformes > Aleadryas > Aleadryas rufinucha. The sequence goes on from VZTH01005144.1 coordinate 121,771, forward strand.
GTATATTTTCTTAGACATGCTAACAATAATTTTTGTTCGTTAGAGAAGTTTAGATTATTATGAGAACAAAAAAAGTGGAGCATAAACTATTAAAAAAGTTGGGTTTTAGCTCTGTATAGAAGAAAAGTCACTTTATAGTGCTTGTTTGTTCTACAGACTACTTTTGGTTCTCAAATCTTTAACATATTAACTAAGCAGAAAATAGAAATGGAGTGGGATAATACGTGTTCTCTTCTGCATCAGAAATAATGACTTGGTGACCCGGGAGGTATAGTACCTTTATTCATTACAGTGAAATCAAGAAGTATGAGGCTGCCATAATGTCAGAAGAATTAAGGTTTAAAGTATGTCATTTCTGGAAAGCAGCTGCAGTCAGAGCAGCTAGTAAAAGAGTGTCTTTGTTAAATAAGTGGCATTAACTGGAGTTCCTTGATGGTTATTCAAACCCATGAAAAGGAAAACCAACAGAAAAAGGCTCTACAGAACATGTTACCAATGTGTCAATGTTGTAAAGGAGTAACAATCACCACTTTTGTGGGAGAAAAAAGGTAGCTTTCATTTGCTCATAAATTCAAGAATATGTTTTGTACAACAATTATTTAAAGAACTAATACTGGCTTCCTCTGTTATACACCTTGAGATGTTCTGATAAAAACTGCTGTTGTAATATATAAGCATTGTAACATTACAACTACAGATGAAAAGAATGACTGGATTTCAAGGTTTTGTAAGGTACATGAATGCATATGTCAGGTTATAAATGATAACTGAAGCTCTGAAGGTAGTTCGAGTATTTTTGTCGTATATTTGAGAAAAGTTACCATAAATCTCAAAATACCCAAGAAGCTTGAGTTCCGGGAATGAGTTCTGCAAAATAATGGTAAATTCAGCTTCGATTATGCTTAGCAGATTTCCCAGAGAATGAGTCCTTCTCCAGAACCATGGGCCTTTGATGTTCGTGTAATTATGGATCTGTTATAACCATTAACAAATACAATTACCACAGCTTAGATCACAGGGTGCCAAACAGTTGCCTTTCTTGTTCCAGCAAGACCTAACACAGTCAAGACCACTACTGCTGCTACTATTTTTCATTTTGCTTCATACATTACCATGCTCAATGATCTTTAAGGTTTTCTCAAAAACCATTAAGGTTTTCTACAACATTTTATCAATAGTCTTTAGATGTAGAGAAATCACTAAGACTATCCATGCTCTTAGGGAGTGCTTTAATGACTAAATTTAGTAAAATGACAGGGAAAATACCTTTTAGACTAGATTACCTAGAGCTAGATTATCAGGATTATTCAGACCTAATTTCTAGCGATTCTTACCATTCTTCAGAGTGACTACTTAATTCAGATATATCAGTAAATATTAGGACATATTTAAAAGAATGTAGAGGACTTCTGAGGTTTAAGATGTAATATGAATCTTCTGTTTTGAAAGATGTTTTCTTCACTCCTTTTAATCTAAAATCCATATGTTTCGGTATGCAATGTATAAGAAATTAATAAATCCTTTTTATTATGAAGTTTCAATTACATTGATATTTGCAAATTAAATACATTGTAATGAAAATTTTTAATATAATTCCATATTTTATAAAGAAATTATTACTGTGGATTTTTTTATAAATTATTTTATTTGCATTTGGTTTCTTTAATCAATCCTTGTTGGAGTCACCATTCTTCCTCTGGAAAATTACTCTCTTGAAAAACCACTGTCAGATCTCCTACAGTCTTCTATGAACCCAGGCAGTTGTGCTACCATGGACTGTAATCCTGTCAGACCTAACAAGCTAAGCACATTCAGGTCGAATTAATAGAAGAGTGGGAGACCTCTAAGGACCACTTCAGCGTTGTAGCAAGTTTTTTAGTGCTACTGACTCAGTGGGAGACATTCTTCTATGTGAGTTAGTACTGAACTAAGGCCCCAGCCAGGGAATTCTAAAAGACACTATAATTAGGATGCAATAGGCTAGAGTGCTCAAAAAGAGAGAATGAGAAACAGTCTGACCAATGTCACTGCAAGTGTCTTAATGCATGAACTGGAGAAAAGCAACCGCTAGAAGGACAAGAAAATAGGAAAATATTACCAATGAATATAAAAAATATCTTATGATTGGGTAGTAAAATACAAAAGCAATAGAAAGCTCGGTTCCATGTGATCAGCACAAGAGCATTTTATTGATGCATATGATGAATTTCCAAGAGTACACAAAGGAAAAAGAGCTTGCTAAAAAAAGAAAGAGATAAAATTAATTCTCAATCAATTTTAGCTGATGTGTTGCTCATTATATGCTAAGAATAGCCTTCAACAGAAGTAGTCCCCCCAGGGGTCTTTACACAATCATAAAAGAAGTAACATTCTGCTATAAAACTCCTAATACAGAATACAGCTATGAATATTTAATAAACACTGAAGTAAAGAAATTCTATGGAAATCTAGTCTAATAGTTCTAAGTACTGGGCAATTGGTCAAATATTTCTATTTTCATGCATGGTTACTCCTTCACAGAGCAAAAAGTCTTACCTCTCTTCTCATAAGTATTATCTTGGAAAGCAAGTAAAGAAAGGTGAGCTCTGTATCACAAAATATGTTTTTAGTTTTATCAGCCAGGTAACATTTGTCCACCTGTAGCTGTGTCAAAATCAATTCACTTCCCATTTATGCAACATGATCAATAAGCAGACAAAGTCATCTTAAACCAAATATATCACACTGTCATTACTTTTTAGTGAAATTTAAAATAAAGTAAGAAGTGATCACAAAAATTTGCACAAGTTTCTGCAGTCTGCATTAAATGCACAGGCTGCCAGTATATGACTCTCTCTAGACCCTGACAAGTAATGTGTTCTGAAAAATTCTGGGAAAACTGCTAAGCAGGTGCAACTCTAATAGATTAATAGAAGAAATGGGGGATAAAAAAAAAAAAAGAGTGATGTGATAGTCCCTGAAGGGCAGTAAGTCAAATTAGTAGATAGAGCTTCCATTAATATTTTAATGGAAGCCTTCTACATAAGAAAAAATTTGGGATTTTCCCCATAAATTTTTAACACTGAATTCCACTGGTCAACTTTCTCACCATTCAGACGATAAATAAAGTTGACAGAATACTTAGCAAGGTACTGCTCATATAAACTATTAGAAATTTGATGATAATATTCAGTGAAGACCATATGAGAAGCTAGAAGTGCACTGAATATTTTAAGTATTAGTTTTCAATACAGCTTCTCAATATGTACTGAAGTTATAGGGAAGATAATCTTTTCAAATGATTGCTATGGAGCATCTTAAAAGTTTTATATAAATGCTGAAGAAGTATGTTAGAACTTAATTTCCTGAAGACAGGAAGAAGACTCTGGAACCAATTTCTTACTCAAATAAATACTAAATAGCATAACAATATGGACTCAGATTATTTTTCTGATTTTCATGCCACTGGAGACTCAGTAGATGTGAGTCTGTTTGGACATTATTTCCTTGATGCTTCCACAGGTCATTATAGAAAATAGTCTTGCATTTTAGCAATATTTTCACTTTCAAAAGGAGAGGCATAAAAGTTTTTCATGTATGAATGTAGCCTCAGAATCATGAATAAACCATTATTTAGTTCAGCACATTGCATTTATAAATTGTGCATGATGACTCCCTATTTTAGGTAAACTTAAGCATCATCCAAAGGCAGCAGTATTGCTGCTGGCAAATGAAAAAAGGTTGTAGATGAAATGGAAAAAGGTTCTGTCTCGGTGAGTGTTACTTAATTGCATTCCACTACTGACAGAGAAAAAGGGAAAGAATTTACTGCTTTAATAGCACTAAAGGTGAAGTTGTAAGAAGTTATATATTTAACAAAATATTAAAAATAATTCTGTTTAAAAAAGTTTGTTTGAAGTCCCATAACACATTTTCAAACTGAGTAGTTCAACTAATCACACTTTCTTTGGATAATTCTACTATGCCTACCAGAAATTTTGATTAATAATTTATAAATTTCAGTATATTTTTCTCATTGGAAATTATTACTCTAAGAAGATTTTTTCCAGGATTTGTGTTCAGTGATATTTTATTTTTCACTCTCCCAATTATAGAGAACATTTTTTCCCTTTTCTCTGAAGGCATCTTAATCTGTATATTTAATTCCAAAATTCTACCTTTTTTTTTTCAGTCTTAATTTTCAGAGTAGGGCCTGAAAATAATTTAATGTGAAGAAAAATTCAGATTAAAATTATTAGACAGCAGCAACACTTATGTGTGTGTGGCACATTGGTTATTGTATATAAAGTTAATTTTAGATAGACAAGTTGCTTTAATATCATTGAACAGAGATGTTTCCTAAACCTAGGTTCTCACAGATTTTCAGTTAACAAATATTATTTTATCTCTACTGATTACAGGATATCTGCTATGTAAAGTAGGCCATGTGCCTCTGTATTATAGCGAAAGGCACTCTGCAGACTAGAAAGCATTGCTTATTCAAGCAGACACAGTATTAAATACAGACTTTGTAACTGAGCACAGCGGCTTGCCAGGAGGTAAAGTTCACCAGACCACAGCCTATTCAAATGCATTTCTCTTTTTCTTGTGAAATTAATATCCTTACATTTCTAACTGCTCTCTGTGGCATTTATGCAGCTTGTAGGCATGTTGGTCAGACAGAAAAAGATCACTTAACAATGATCAGAAAAGCTGGCATATGGAACAACAGAAGATCTACCATGAATGGGGTCCTGCACATTTAATATTCTCTGAAAACACAGGAATTTTTTCCATTGAGTCATGGGTGGCTGAAAATACCAAAGGAATTAATATGATTCACCTGTGCTAAAAGGTATGACAGTCCATTAGCAATATTTCCAGTTAGTGTTTGAAAAGAAAAAGGACAATCTGCATAATCATAAGTTACTTCTCTGTCAGACTCTGTGTAATACTTAACAAGACATTTGAATTCCCCAGTACAAGTCTATGGATCATAGGTGCTGGTTCTTAATCTTGGTAAATGTGCTCAGCCATGAAGGATAGGTTATATCTCCAGCTAGTTATTCAAATGGTTCCTGCAGGTAGCAGACCAAAGAACATGGAGAATCTGTAAAACTGGAAGCGACTTCTGTAAGCTATAAAAAAGGCAAATTGTTCTTGCTTCATCATCTACTGTGACCAAAATTCAATCATGTGTATTAGCTATTCAAGCTCAGATGATTTTCTCAAACAGTAAAGGTATTCAAGACATCCACATACTGCTGACAATGGATGAAAGACTTCTGCCAATCTGAAGAGGAAGATAAAGCCCCACAGATGGCATGTCTAGACAGCATTGGGTGCTCATGAATGAGCATCAACTCTATAAATCTGTATAAAATCCTTCTTCTTGTATGCAAAAAGATTTATACTGAGAATGACCTTATCATTTCCTTATGGAAGTACACTAGTGGCATAAACTGTTTCGGAAGGAAATGCGATCACCTAGCAACACTTCTGATCTGCAAATTTCTAAATCTCAGGATTAAGAACATATTTTTCAAGGATGTCACATATTTTCAAGTCATTCACATGGCTGTTCACTCCCTCTCTGTTGACTTAAGTACTTTTCCCTGTCATTGCCCAATCTGTGATCACTGTTCACTTCTGTGTAAACAGTATTCATACACCTGTGCTGTAAGCAGGGCAACTCCATTGTTTAGTGACAAGCAGTTTCCCCTTTGCCTCTGGGTCTAAAATTAATTGTATATAGTTCTTTTTCACAGTTACTCATGATAAAGAGTATGTATTTCAGAATTTATACAAATGTACAAACGTATAAATGTATAAATTAATATAAACTTTGCTTTGCATATGTCATTGCTCCTACTGCCTCACTAATTTAATTGTAGTGTTCTCATGAAAAATTAGTGCCAACATTTAAATCCCTTTCTCTCAGTAGGTTTAATTGCCAGTGAAGGAACCAAAGTTCTGTTGAATTTGAGTTTGAAAAGATACACTTAACATCCCTACAGTTCTCAAATAGGTAATTAACTTACTACAGAGAACCCCTGAATCAGTAAGGAAGTTTAAACAGCAAATTCTCATGGACTATTCTACCACGTTGCAGAATCAGATCTAATAATGTTTCTGTTTTCAGACATGCTCTTTTATAAAATCATTCTTTAAGAAGAAGAATTTTATGTTCTTTGTTTCATGACAAAAGTAATTCATTAATCCTTAATTCTTTGTGCTAGGACCAGACTCACATATTGAGGCAGAATTGCTGGAAACACAGTTAGGATTAATTTCTTGATATGACTACAGATCAAGATTCCTGCCATGAAAACTGGCAAACTGTGAGCCTAATCTATGCATTATTTTGGCCCAGGCTCTTTAGCAGTCTCTCAGCCAATGTCCAGACAGGGCTCAGAACGGGACAGATTTAATTCCCAAAGGCAGTTTGGATACAGTCACCCTGTTTTGGCTGAGAGGAGAGTTTAGCTGTGCAAACACAAGCTAATATGTGCCAGGTGGTCTCATATTTAGTGCCTGAAGCCTTTCATTTACTAAAATGGGAAAAATCTGTGTGTCTTAAGAGTATATGTTACGAGGTACTGGAAAAAATGGTTATTGATATACAGTGTTGATTACTTCTTATAGCTTCTTCTAGGCTTGGTAAAAAGTCACAGAAATAGTAGTCTGTATGAAAAAAAATTAGGATCCTTAGCTCAATAAATAGGGCTACACAAGTGAACAGATAGTACAGTCATCTAAGAATTGCTGAACTAATTCCGGTCTTTGTGCTCCTTGGACATAATCTGTACTTGATTGTTGCAATGATGGAGGCTGTTTGGAGGAGACGTTCTTTTGCACTCATATGCCCCATGAACTCATTCAAGAGCAAGGTATAATTTATCCCGTCTAATGCGTTAATTAATCCAATATGATGTATAATTCTTATCATTCAACAACTACATAAAATGAGACAAATCTTCATAACTTTTGTAGGCAGCATGGTCCAATATGTTCTCATGAACTGAAAACCTGCTTCTCTTTAGTACACTGTATCTTCAGTATCAAAACACTAACTTCACAGTACATTTCAGCTTTGTGTTTCTAAAGATGTTCATTCATAGACTAAGTCCTCTTAGCCATTTGGTATCCTACCACAATTACAGACTCACATGGCAGCATCAAAACCAAACAGGTATAATTGTCATACACACAGAACTCAGGCTGTTCACACTGCAATTTTTATATACAATAAATATTTCTTTAAAAGTCCACTACAAAACTTGGATTAGCTGAGGAAAGGCCTCATCTATTCAACTGACCTCCATGAGACTGCTGTTTCACACTAACAATGACTATGCCAACAATAAAAAAGCTGTATTTTCACCGAGAGAACAACTCTTGAGCCATCTCTTGCATTTTACAGATACAAACACATTCTTTTTATATTAACCATGTCAGATTTTTTTGTGTTGCCTTCTTTTCCTTAAGCTAATATATTTATTGTTTTCAAACTGACATAAATATCAGTTTATAGCTGTATCTCCTGTCTATTTCAATACTGAAGTGATTTATGCCTTTCTCTAATGATTGTGTGTTGCCTGCATTCCTTAGGCTGCCCTTAGCCAGGGACGCCGGCTCCTGAGGCCTGGGAATCTGCACTAGGGGTGCTGCTGCTAGGGCCAGAGCCTGGCTGTCTCACGCGGAGGTGAGTCGGCTCCAGGGGAAGAGGCAAGCAAGGCGCTGTGAAAAGAGGCGAAGGAGGCAAAGGGCTGTGGGAGGGGGTCTCCCCCGTGGTCTCCATTTATTGAGAGGAAGGACAAGAGGATCCGGGAAGGAGAGAGTCAGAGGGAGAACGCCGAGAATCTGAGGGCGTGCAGGGTGTTTTAAGGGAAGGGAGAGCTGGGAGGAGTCAAGGGGTACAACCAATAGGGTCACTGGTAAGGGGAGGGTACACAGGTCCAGGGTCCAATAAAAATGCTTAAAGGGAGAGTAGAACAGTTCATAACCAATGGGGTGTCGAACTGAATAGAACTTTCTAGAGGGGTGGGCAGGTCTCAAACCTCAGTCCTGCCCTCGGGATCCTCCTCCCAGGAGGAGTCTCCTTCATCCGAGGCGGAGCCTGGGTGATTGACTGCTGCAGCAACTGGGTATGAGCCCGCTACAATTGTGTAAGATTTAAGTTTCATAGAGCATCTAGATACTTAGTTCATAAACACCTTTAATATAAATATTCTGAAGGTGTTCTAGTATGATTTTTATTTTTTTCTAGTTGTATCAGAGATAATTTTTTAGGAAACAGGTTATTTTCCTACTACCAAGATAGTTTTAACAGTGACTGAGAAACTGTAGAATAATTGAACCTCTTAGCACTTTGTCTAATTAGTTGTGACTACCAGTTATTCCTCATTAATTTGAATCACCATCAATCTCTCCTTTTTCTTAAGAAATATAATGAACATAAAGTGGTCACCTGGTCTTCTGATTCTTTCCAGATCATTGATTAATACGTGTGGTTTCAGAAGACAATTCCTTTAAATATTTAATTTAAAAAAAAAGAAATGAAGAAATATTATTAAGAAATAAAATATTATTAAGAAATAAAATCGATGCATTTTTGTATACATATAATAAGATGAATTCATCTATTCTTAAATGTAGAAGAATGGCTTGTCTCTCAAGGGCATTCGGAATCCCTAGAGGGTCTGCAGGG
>VZTH01005144.1:142236-183510 GCA_013397815.1 Aleadryas rufinucha
GGTACAAAAATAAATATATATTTAATATTAAAATTTTATTTTACTACTTGTCTTTTGCATGACAGGAAGAGGATGGAACATACTTTTCATTTCAGATGAGACTATTTAAATGTAAATGCTTCACTAACTGCCTAAAATGGGTTTTATTCTTAATAAACTCTTAGGCAATATTGTGGAAAAACAAAACAAAACAAAACAAAGAACTACAAAAGACAACCAAAACCTAAAACCATGGTTCAGCAGAAATAGTAGTTAACAATTGCAAGAACAACCCTTGAACCTCTGAATTGTTTTTAAANTCTACACACTTATCCTTGCTAAAGGGAGGTCTACAATGATCTGAATAGTATAGCTTGGGTAGGAATGAAAAAAAAAAAAAGTTTGGGAAAAGAAAATCGTGGCTTACACTATGCAGAATAATTTTTTAAATTTCTTTAAGAATTGTGTCTGTACACCAGTGTCCAAGTACTTGTGGAGCTTGGACAGGTGAAAGGCATAATTATTGGAGGTTTGATTTGTTACTTAGTTGTATTGGGTCTCTGTTTCCAGTCAAGCATATTGGGAAGAAAATGTATGTTAAAAAATTGTCCTAGGTTACAGTGTAAAACGTGACCAAGGGCAGGTATTCTGTTACCATCTTCATGGGCTGTTCAAGCAGGTGGGGCAGTGTCCGTTATCTGCTACCATGACTCATCCTTGATAACTCCCTGTGGGAGCTATCTCTGTTAATGGGCAATCAAGGACCNCAAACCGGTACAAAAATAAATATATATTTAATATTAAAATTTTATTTTACTACTTGTCTTTTGCATGACAGGAAGAGGATGGAACATACTTTTCATTTCAGATGAGACTATTTAAATGTAAATGCTTCACTAACTGCCTAAAATGGGTTTTATTCTTAATAAACTCTTAGGCAATATTGTGGAAAAACAAAACAAAACAAAACAAAGAACTACAAAAGACAACCAAAACCTAAAACCATGGTTCAGCAGAAATAGTAGTTCACAATTGCAAGAACAACCCTTGAACCTCTGAATTGTTTTTAAACCTCTGTGTGACACTCAATATTCTGGAAAAAACATCTGGAAATCCTGTGTGCAGGAAATATCTTTTAGAGCTCTAGATTGATCCAACTTCTAATTGAAGAGAAATGTAAAATGTATGTCACCATTAGTTCTTTTTGGATAATACTAACTCTTATATGCAAAGGGAGATGGGTTTTCTTTTGCTTACTATCTGTATGCAAACAATTTGAAATTTAAGTAGAAAACAGGAGACAACGGAGGGAATATTCTCAAAATAAAATTATATTGTGATATTACCATGAGAAAGACTGAAGTGAAGGGACTTGCAAGACAAGGTGGAGCAAATGTGAAGACACTTAAAATACAAGGAATTTCAGAGAACAAAAAACCAAGATTGTAAAGATCCAAATAATCAGTAACTCAGGTTGTTCTACAATTCCTTCATTTTCATCTCCATTAAAATCAAAATTTTAAAATGTTTTAGTCTGTAATCCTATCTAGAAGCTATGTTTCTAGAAAAATCTTCTCAGTGGTAGCATAACATTAATAGATTTTCTTGAAAATGGTTAGACTAAGGGTCCTGCATTCCGACCCAGACAATTCCCATCTATACAGCTCCACACACGTGTTCAGTGAGATACTTCACTTGTGAAAAGTGAATCAGATTAAAGCCTCTTCATCGTCACTGGCAATACTGAACCACAGCTATCAATGCCTCACATAAATAATCAAGCTACGGGAGACCAGTTTGAGAGGTCTTATTATCAGAAAGTGATATGAAAATGCTTTGCATTCTGTTCTAGAACAGTGCTTGCTGTTCCTTTCATGTAATGAAAACATTTTCAGTACTATTGAAAGCTCTTCAACTTATTATCAAATAAGTTACTATTACTAAGAAAGTGTTATGTAGCATTCAAAGAGTAAGCTGTTCTTTGAACATGAATTCTTTAATACTGAACTGATGTGTATAAACTTAATTTTAGTACAAGAAAACAGAATCTAGATTTTCATTAGATAAGCTAAGAGTGTCAGTAAAGTAATTTATATTGCCTATGAAAGATTACTATCAAAATTTTGTAGACTTAAATATTAATTTGCATTCTTTAATGAGTTTTGGATGAAGAAAAAGTCACTCTATGTCAATGTAAAAATGACTACATATAGAAAAATCAAATGATTGAATACTCTTGTTAATCTTGCCCAGCACAAGATTAGTTTCCTGGTGCTCTATATGATTTTTTTTTCTTGATATTTGAAGTAGGATACAAGAGGCCTAATTCTTGTTGAGTGTGGCTATCATTATAAGAAATTTTTCCACTGGGTCCAGCCCTTTGATTTAACTACGGTTTATTTTGGAAGCATATTGAACCCTCAAGATTTTGATTTCCTTCAATATCACACAAAGCAGACTTCAAGAAAGATATCACAGGTTTTATTGGTTTTGGTTTGGTTTTTTTTTTTTTTTTTTTTGCCCTGTAATCATAAAAGTCTAACCCCTCAACCCATACAGAATCTCAGAATTACGGAAAGGTGAGATTGGAAGGGACTTTCTGGAGGTCAACTTGTCCAATCCTCCTGCTCTACTGGTGCTGGTCTGTGTGTGATCCATAATGTCATGTTTGACATTCTTTATATACACTATTATTTTAAAAGCATAGTCTTAATCAATGGTTTTGGCTTATTAACATATGCACCAAGAAATCTTTTCTGCGGTTCTGAACACGACTAATTCCACAATTTTTTTTCTCAGTAAGGCAGAACATCAACTGTCTGTTTGTTGGTACTGAATTACAATTTTCCTCTAATTTATCTTCATATGGATGTTTATTCCATTTTTAAACATCAACAAGATTTACGCACATCAGCTCTACATTGCAGATGATATTTTGCTAGAACAGCATTTCAGCTATTATAAAAACTACTACCTCAATAACTGTTAGAAGTCTCTTTTTTATCTGTAGCTCAGCTTATAGTTATTTTTTTTTTTTTTACTTTCTTCATATACTGTCTGAATTGTGTTTACTCAGGTAAAGATACATTATTTTTTCTAAAAGAGTTTCTCTTCTGAAAGACTTTTTGAATGGGCTTATTATATGCTGCTTGTTCGTACATGTAGAAATACTTTTGAACTAGGTGGTATTAATTTTACTTCAACCTTACCCCTTTGAAAAATTTTGGCATAAGGAAGCTGATAATTAAAATGGAGCGATTTTTTTTATCAGTCAGGATGAAAGGATCAATTAAGGCACTCTATTTATTAAAATTTAAAACAAAAGCAAAGGAAGATACATATCTTCAAAGGAACAGTAAAATAATCAGTGCTGAAAATCTCAAATTTTGAGTAAACCAAGAGATTTTTTAGGACTAGAAATAGTGTGAATTTATTAAAGAGATTTTTTTTTTGCAAGTCTTCTCTCTTCAGAATTTAAATTGTAAAATCTGCAATCACGCATGTATCTAACTTATCTTGTCAAAGGACTAGAAAAGATGCATGAATCTTAGAGGCCAACAAGTGGGCAATGAGAGTTTTAATTAAAATGACTCTATAGGTCATTCTTATTTAGATGTACATGGACTTAGAAATGGATAAATCACAACATCCATTAGAGAACACCAACAGTCCGGAACATGTGCATAGGTTATCGTTGGATACTGTGTAGTGAAATTCAATGGAACTTAATTGAAAAAAGTCTGAGGACATATTTGCTTTGCTACACATGATGCATTTGGGTGCAATAACTCATGTGCATTCATTTGTCTCAAAGTGGTTAAACGAGTTCAGCTGAGCTCTGACCTTGGTGCCTTATGCTTTCTGGTGCTTAAAAGGCTTTAAAATGGTGCTTAAAATGTTTTAAGTGCCCTTTAGAAAATGCGTAGGAGTTATTCACATCATCAGGAATATAGGAAGAAAGTAGAACAAATCATTATTGAAGAAGGCAGATGTATTTCACAAACACCAAGGTTCTCAAAGCAAACACCAGTCTACTTTCTTGTGTGTTGTCCAACAGTGCAGCCGAATTGCATCTCTGGTATATTTTTTCAGGATACTTGATTTTACAGAAACATCTTATCTAAACACATTGTTCAAAACCAGGAATTGTCGTCTGATTTTACCAATACACTGTACATTCAATTTTAATCAGTTTCAGTTCAGAGCAACAAATTCTCTTATATTGATACACAGTTATAGACTGGCATTACTAAAAAGACAGAAGGAATTTTCTGACAGCTTGATGACATACAGATAAAGGGTGGTGTTGTTTTTTTCTTTTTTTTCTTAAAGAAAAATATAGTTCAATAAAATGTTAATTACTTTTTCATCTTATATAATTTTTTCTTTGTTATCTCCCTCATCTGTTTGTACAGATACACACACATTCTTTCTGGTTTAGATAAAGAATCTTACTGGATTTAGTGCAGAAATTTATTTATGGTGTCTTTGAGCTCTGCTTTGAACAATTAATCAAGAAATAAAAATTATTTATTAGAGATTTTTGACTTAAGTTTGTGTTCTGCAGAAATAATTCTCTCCTTCACACAACCTCTATGAAGTACATATGTGTCTCTAAGAGACATTATAATTTTAAAGAGAACTTAACAAAATGTCATAAAATGCATTTTAGTTACCTTAGGCTGTGAAATTAAATCATTGAACCAACATCCATTTAATTTAACTAACAGCATTTGAAGTCACTTATACACCACAGTGTACTGGTAAATAGTTGAAGTGTTAAAGGATGTTACTTTTTCTATGCAGAGCATACTAGGAGTAATAGATGAATTTTTGTAACCTCAAGAATATTACATCTATGAGAAAGGAAACAAGTACAACTGTAAATAATATACATACTAAAAGTTCAGACTCCCTTACCTGGAGACAGAGAAACTCAGTATCTGTCTGCTTTCATTAAAGTGCATTTTCATGGTTTGTAAAGTCTATGGGAGAAATGAGGTAGCCTCAGGTTTCATTTGCATTTGCTTGAGTCTCTTCCTCTTGTATCAAGAGCTGTACACCCTTCAGTAAAGCACTGCATTAACCTTCATGAATAAGATATGTTAATACTGATTGTATCTATGCTTGTCTGTTCTATCTGTAGCCATCTTTATGATAGTGATGTTCTGAAACACTGACACCTCATGCTGTTTTATGCAGAATTAAATGTAGTCAGTGCAGATCTAGCAGATTTGTTTCACTGGGTCCTACACACATTTGATTGTCCTTAAGAATAGTGTTTTTAAATTCTGGATTATTTCAAAATAGCAAAACAAAAAACTTGGCTTCTTAGACTCAACCCCATAGACAGAGTGAAAAATTTAGCAAGTTTAGTTAAAAAATTGGGCTTGAACTTGCTTGGAAAAGTATGCGAACCAAAAAAAGAATTTAGTCATGACTGTAACCTATAATTAGCACACTGAGAGTAAACATGGTTTTCTGGGTATTAGTGAAATTAAGTCCAGACATTTGAAAGGGCTTTCATTTTCTAGGGATTTGTCATCTTGTGGTAGCCTAAAGTTGGAATATAATTGCTCACATTCAAAGACCAATAATCAATATCTTGCTCTTTTTGACACTGATGCAAATTCTTCAGTCTCCTTAAAACAATTGCAGACTACACGCTGCAAAATACAATGGGGCACTGTTATCCTCAATGTACCCACTACTCTCTTTAGAAAAAAAGAAAAATGACCTGAAGGAGAGAGGACATGGGTGAAGCAATTGAATATGACTAGAAGTACGAACATACACTTACGAAGGAAGAATTTTGAGTGTCTGTTATTGCTTCAGGCATTGCAGTTGAATTTCACATGATAAACATCAAGAATAAAATTAATAAGTATTTCAGCCCACCCTGATAAAAGGTTGACTTAACTATAAAGATTGTACATAAAATCATACATTGTTTTCTCTCATATCTGGAGTTTTTATTATGTCACTTTCTCTCCAGTATAATTGAGTGATTAAGATAATGTCTACAATGATACAATTTCTACCTTCCTCAAGAAAAAGGAAATTAATCCCATTCTCAGGCATTGAATCTCATCAGAGCTATATAATTTGCTGGGAAAAAAATAATAATCCCTTTCTTTTTGTCTAAATTTATGTTTTGTAGAAGTGTGTCAAGTGCAATATGTGTAGTATCTAAACTTGGTAACATGACCATAAAATATGGTGAAAATTTTCAGAAATATCTGAAGTATGAATTTGAAAATATCTGCTACAAACAAGAGCTAAGCAAGTTTTAGAGAGACACTCTTTGTGTTTCCATAAATGGACTTTTAGTGCATTTGGACTAAAGTGACTCTAATGCAAAAAAAAAAAAAAAATCCAAACAAATAAAACAAACAGTCAAAAGACATCCACAAAAATCAGTATTTATTGTGGAAATTCATACGCCTGAATTGTTCAGATTTGTATATATAGACTCCTTTTATATTAGAGTAGAAGGAAATTGTTTTAAAACCCTATTCAATACATCCTCAGGTACCTATCTAACACAGTTCATGCAATTCTCAATCTATAAGCACCATTATTTCTTAGTTATCAATCTAGTAGTACCTATTCTTGACTATAAAAGAAACTTAGGGAGAATATATCAGTGTATTGTTGAAGAAATATTTGCACTGTGTGAATGTCCTAGGTTACAATGTAAGATGTAACCAAAGGTATGTATTCTATTATCATCTTCACAAACTGTTGGGGCAGGTGGGGCAGTGTTTGTTACCTCCTACCATGACTCATCCTTGATAACTCCCTCCGGGAGCTATTTCTGTTTAATGGACAATCAAGAACCCAGCTCATGACTCACAGAATTACATCAGCCCATTGTGAGATGCTCCGCCCAGGGGGGAGGAGCCAAGCATTCCCACCAGGATATAACCTGGGGTTTGGAACAGCGCAAGCTGCCCTACCTACTGGATTACCAGAGGACTACAGCTATCACTGGACCTTCAGGTGAAGACCAGCCCCTTTTCTACAGGATCACCACTTCAACAGGATCATTTCATCTGGACTGTTACCACTACCCTGACTAACAGGGTGTTAGGTTGTACCCTTACTCCATCAGTGTTCTTGTACTATTGCATTTATTTTAATTTTCCTATTAAATTATAATTCTGACCTGCAATCTCCCACTAGCTTGTTTTCAAACTAATACAGTGATAAATCCTTTTACGGAAAGTGCTTTCATAGGAATTTGAAGTTTTATATTTTGCACTTGAGTGACTTACTCCAACCCCAGTTCGCTTTCAACAGCTACGTTTTTAAGTGTGTCTAAATCCTTCATGTGCCTATTTTGCCTATTCAGGTCTGCATAGAGAGAGAAATCTGCAAAGGAAGTAATAACTAAGTCTGTAGTATAATACTAAAATGGCAAAGCAATATATAGCTAATGTTTATAAGAGCAAAGATGTTAACACTAGTTTCTATCAGGCATATTGATTTTTTAAATTAGATAATTTACAAAGGTATTTGGTAGGTCAGATAGACATTGTTGCTTCATAGCACATTTTAAAAATAATTTAAAAACTGATTCTCTGATATGAGTATATAAAAATATTGCTTGTAAGGGCTACATTACAGTATTCATGGGTATGTGCATTTCCTAAAGCATTACTAGCACCATAATATGCATTGTTCAATAAAAGAAAATTCACCAAATAATACATGAGAAATGATCGGATGTGCAGCAACTGCTTCATTTCATAACAGGCTAACATTCAAAAAATTCAAACTCTATTCCTAAATTTGAAACATACTCAGCTTATACAAACAGTACTCTGCTGAAGAGCAAGGAAATGAATCATGGGTCACTCAGTATTTTAAAAATAGGTACTAAAATTAAGAAAATATGAAAGTGAAATAGCACAAACAAGTTGCAGTTGTTGCGGTCATTTTGATTATTGACTTCTTTATATTTTCTCTATGAACATTCATAATCCCAGAAAAAAACACATTTTCTAAGATAGAACGAAGTGCAGGAATTGCAGCTGAAATAAAAAAATCTAGAAGATTTTTCATAAACACAGAGATGACATTAACCTGTGGAAATGAAAAAAATTCTTGACACTGTTTGCTGGAATGGTTGTCCTTTGTTGGACCTCACCGTATGGTGAGAAGCAGATGTACCAGTGGGACAAGAGCAGAAGTAAATAGTGAGTTCATCTTGTAAGTAAGATTCAGGGTGTGGGGAGAGCATGGCCAGCAGTCACTTTTTGGCTTTCCATTTATGCTGTTATTAATTCAGGATATGAATTATGATAGGGGTAACTTTTCTTCCTTCTTAACATTCTTAACATTTCAGTGTTTTCTTCAGCATCAGTATGTGCTGACATATAATTGTGATGTAATTAGCTTTTTGATGAATGAGAGAACAGCTAAAGCCAGAAAACCTATGCCCATTGTTTTACCAGAGCAATTGCAGCAGCTGAAAGTTTTATGAACATATGTGGCTATTTTACAATGGACGAGGAAACTTGGATAACTCCTCCGATTTTTTTTTTCAAGCTAATAACTTTTTATTTATCAAAGATAAGAAAAGGTAATGAGAAATGTTATTTCCTTGGTAACACTTTGGGGAGATTCTAACTCAATATGGTCTCAAGAATTTATGTGGTTTAAGAGACAGATTTTTTGGGGTTTGTTGCTCTCCAAAAAGTAATCACATTACAAAACAATGTAACAATAATTTAAAAACATAGCGGTGTGCACAATGCTAATGATAAGCCCTTTTTCACTAGGTGATTCCCACTAAAATTCAGTTAATAACATTAAAGAATCTGACCATCAATATAGCAAAAATTTGCTCCTCAATGTAAGGATGTTTCTAAATAGCCATTTTAGTATTTCTGTCTGCAGACTCTCTGTAGACTGAAGATAACAGAAAATTGCCCAGCCATACAACTAACCACCCTCATCTAACAGCACTGTAGTTTTACTTCTGACTTTCAATGTAAGATTCCACTTTGAGCCTATCATAAATAATCCTGTTAATACAGCAAATTTTATTTAATTCAATGGATGAATGTTGTAACCTTTATTTTATAATACATTTTTACAAGTATTTTTTGTATAGTAGACCAGTAAAATATATATTGTGGCTCTTGGCTGGTTCTGTTTTATGCCAGAGTGCCTGGCAGCAGTTCCAGATTAAGTGTCACCGATTTAAATCAACATGGTTTTTATTTATCATGCTGTTTCTTGGCTTTCCTCACAGCAACATTCACTTGAAACTCTTTATTGCTAGTCAGATTTTCAACTATGATTACCTAATAGAAAAAAAAACCCAACATGATAACATGAAAAAGACCTACACCATTTACATTTTCTGTAATAAGAAAAGCTATTCTATGCAGTATTAAAAATTAAACTGTGAAACCAAATGTTCTATCACACTCCAAGTTAGGGTTTTTTTTAATATGCTGGGTGTATCTCTGATATAATTTATTCTATATTGAAAATGAGAAAATCAAAGCAAATATCTACAAAATAAAATTATTAAAATTATTCTCCTAACATTTTTATGTATGGAAAGTTTTAGTTATTTTAAAAAAACATTGTCTGTTTACATAGTCTTTTAACTAGCCCTTAGGATGCTTTCAAATAAGTCTTTTTTTATGTTTAAGATTTGAGAGAATTCTTGGATTCTAATAACTGTTTTCTTTATGAATGTCACATGAAAGGTGGAAGGAGGATTTTTGTTTGTGTTTTAGCAGCAAAAATTGACATGGAATGTGTAAACAAAAGGTAAGATGGAGAAATTAGAATGGAGAATGATCAAGATACTAGTACAGGACTGGGCTCTGAATCCATCTCTTCAGAAATTCACTGTGTAGAAAAGGCTCACCAAAATTTAGACAGGAATTGGACTGCATCTGGATGAGGTTTTCATTCCCCTTCTGTAATTCAAGACTTTTAAAAAAATTCTGTGAAGGCAGTTCCAAAAAGAGCAGTACTTCAAATGTTTAGGACATTTTTCACAGATTAATAAAATGATATCTGCTTCCTTATTTTCAATGATACCTGCTGGATTTTCCACTTCATGGGGAAAAAACCAACTTAGCACATGAATTATTCTCTTTAGGTTTCATTTCATTTGGACATGAAAAAGCTATTTTGATAAACACATAATCAAAATTTCTTTGAAGAGCATGGTTTAATTTGATTTCTTTTAAAAATATCACATTCTGCTAAGGAATACTCAGGCTAAATTGGAGTTTTAGATAGATAGCACAGATGTCCAGTATTCATCACTAGCCCAATTATGAAACTATTACATTTTTTTTATCACTCCACTAACACTTCAAGGTGCAAGGTATTTCTAAAATTAATAGGGGCTATAAAGATCGGAAAAATGTGGGTGAAAGATTGTCCCAAACCCAATCTACCTAAATGTAGGTAACTGTATGTAACTAAGGTATTAGGTAACTAACATGTAACTATGATGCTGAAGCTGGGAAAATTCCCAAAACGTACATCTTCTCTCCTTTGAGATAGGGAAGGCACAGATCACAATATTTCTTATGAAAGCTTTTAAACACTAAGTTATTATCAGTAGAATTGTTAATAACATGATAACGCAAACATATTCAGAAAACACACATACACTTATTTATTTACACCAAGTTTGTTTATACAGGTATTCACGCAGTTATCTGTCCAGGTCTCAGTTTGGACTCGATTTTGAACAGTAGACACAAGACTTACTGGCACACCATAGTCTTCTATACAGGTATTTATAAAGGTATTTATAAAGGCCTTCAGAGGTCTGTTTCACCATGCATACTTATAACCCTACAGCTTCATCTGCATTCAAGCAGTCTCTAACCTTTTAGATGCAGCCTACGTTGCACAACCATGCAACCACTGTGTGGAAGAAACCTCTTAGTCTCCCGAGACCATCCATTCCTGCAGCTCTTCTTAGCTTATAAATCCTATGGAAACTTTCACACACCACTTTCTCAGCATACAGATTTCCTTGCTTTGGTTTTGGGCATTGGTAACAGCTTCTCTCTCCAAAGCTATAGAAATGCACATAAAGGAGATATTTATGACCATTAAAGACAGTGAATGAAGATATAGAGGAAACATGTTCCCCTGAAATTCGGCCACCCTTTCAGAGCACTTATTAATTATGTTGTATAAACACATTGTTTATATAAGGAATCAGAACCACTGATTCCAAACTCAGAGATCCTCGGTCACAGTTCTATAATAGGGTCGGATGGGCCCTAGGTAGTTCATAAAAACAAATTACATGAGGTCTAATATTCCTGGGATCAAAACTTTGTTTCTTCTTGTCTTGGTTTAAGACAATTTAAGAGGTAGATGCTCTGAAATTAGTTTCCTCCCCTTATGGTTTTAACCAATCCCTTTCCACCAATAAGGAGAAATGAATATGAGTACTGTATTGAAAACATTTTGTGTTGAGGCCTTCATAAAGTATTAGATGTCATATTTTTAGAAAGAATGATCTCCTATGAATGATTTGACCATGGGAAAGATTTTTGTACGTTCTTAAGTACATAGGAGGTATCTAATATAACTTAGAGTTTAAGATAGATAAGATGGATATAAAAAATTGTCCAAGTTTCAGTGTTTTTACTCTTCAAACCAGCTGGGATACTTCACCAATAAGTCAATCACCTAAAGCTCCAACTGCAATGTAGTATTAAAGTATCTGCCTAACTTCAGGCAGAAAGAAATAGTTTAGTTGAATGTGTTGCATTATTCTCCTTCTTAGACATAGGTATGTGCTTAAATACATTACTGACTTGAAGTCAAGGTCAATATCTGGTTCACTCAGACCAGTCAGTCATTTAGCAGCCTTGAAAAGAACATGCCACAGATCCAGAGGCTGATCAATGCACACTAGACTGAGCGGCTGGAGTCAGGGCCAGAAGATGAAGTTACTGAACAATAACAAATTAATCAGCAGTGCCCCACTGGGGACTAAAATGCTAATTGAAGCAGAACAAATACAAGTTTGAGATAAAATAACCCTGGAGTTAGACAGATCAACCACTGAGACAAAACCATTTTAAATAGGATCTGTCTCTCATCTACCTAGGAAAGCTTCTTGTTATTAATTATTTATTGAACAATCCCTCCCCTTAGAAGTTATGTGTCCAACCACCAAGGAGGATAACATAACTTCCGTAGAGCTAACATCTGCTCATTAGGAATTCAAAGCACTTCATCAAATAGTTATATCAACAGCATCATGATGAAAAGGAGTGTTGGAAGGGCCCAAAGGGAATTTGAGAAGCTTCTTCAGCATACAGGGATAGAGGCAATTCCAAGCAGTTTAAAATGATGTGTTTGATTGTATTTACAATGGCCATATTACAACCGTAGCTTGTATAGATAACTAGAGTATTACATACAGTTGTGTAAAACTCATTTTGGTATTTCTCTTGAAAAGTTTCTTGATTTTTAAAACATTCATTTAACTGTTGAGAAGTGATGTGAGAATCTCTTCTAAAAACTATAGCATACCATTGCAAGAAACATTTTGTCTAACATTCATTGACAGGAGAAGTAAACTGGGTAGAAGTGTCTGGAATTCTCAATCTTCTTAATCAAACATAATGAAAAAATGACACAGAAAATAAATTTTGACATTTCTCAAGACACATGGTGGAATGAAGGGCACAAAGAGAAAAAAATAAGTTTTATTGATGAGTTTTCCTACCTTGCCCACCACTGTCAAATTTAATACAACCAGAGACCAACGTAGGAATCAAAAAGGACATTCACTAATAAAAAAAAAATATAGAGGAAGGCAGTGAGGATACAGGAAATATTTCCAGATTCTGTTAATGAAAGATAGTGATGACCTAAGTAAAAATTTTAAAAATTACAATCAATCTGCTAATGAAGTAAAAAGTAAAGCAAATTCCCAAACTTAGATCCAATTCCCTTTTTTAATTCACTCCCCAAAATATTGTCAAAAATTATACAACTTAATGTGTTTTATCCTATACTGAACACAGCGAAAGACCTTGTTTTATTGCGTATGACCTAATAATTACCTATTGTGGATATGTTTGAAATTTATGGTCATTTTGGTGCAACCAGAATTTAATTCTGAAAACAACTTAAAAAATCATTTTGCTAGGTTTTAATCATGCTGTCCTGGAGAAAGTGAGTGGCAAAAGATATATCTCACAATCAAACTAAAATAAAAATAGAAATTGCTTGCTGAAAAATATCCTCTCCAGTAAGCCAAGGTTCTTAAAAATGAATCAACTGAAAAATATGAGAAATATTGTATTTTATTCTCTCTTATCAAACTCCAATGCCAGCTGTACACACACAATCTAGTTTTGAACCTAAATTTATGTTCAGCTTCTTTCTTTGCATGTATAAGCTCATGTTATTAGAACATACCTTTCAGATTACTTCAACAGAAGTACTTATTTAAATTTCCTCAGATGAATGAGAGAGATACATCTGGGTCTCTGATCAGCTACACTCACAGGTAAATCAGAATAAGCTGGAAACAGAAAGATTTACCAGCAGTTTCAGACCAAATTCGTGTTTTTTTCAGTTGTCTCAGGGTATGATATATTCCATATCCTAATGGCAGAATTTTAGGGGGAGTATAAATTAGAAAGGAAAAAAAAAAGGTTGTAATAATACATACATCTGCAAGTGATAAAAAGTCCATGGGTAGAATAAAGGTAAGCTAAAGAAATACCACTTCAAGCCAAATATAAGCTGATCTAAGTCCTCATTACTGCAAAACATGTGGTCTTAATCCCTCTCTCTTCTGCCTAATGTATTCTCCTTCTGCCTTCAGCACCAGTGAAGATTAAAAAGAAGAGAATACATTAATGTGTAATTATAATGGGAAGTCTTATTTTCACACAGATTGCAAAATGAAAAAATATCTATTTTACAACACAAAAGGTGATACTAGAAATGCAGAACTGAAAGTTAATTCAATCATTATTATTATTAGAGAAAATAATTAGTGGTTACTACCACTATAAGTAGGTGCCACAGACAGTTGTATTTTAGATACTTTTTTTGTATGGGTATTAAGGACAATGTATATTTGGTTTTTTTCCCCTCATTCACAAATATGCCGTGCAATAAACCCCCAATTGCTTGCTGTCTATGTGGTAGGAGGTCAATGTAGCTTTCAAGTGTTATAGTGCAGCTGAATTTATCTATCAAAAGGACCAATAAATGTAGAGGACGATGAAGATAATCCAAAATCTGCCTAAAAGTGATAACTAGTTGTGATTGATGTAGTGGAAAAAATAGTTATAACAGTAGCAAGGAAGGAAGGGGTAAGGCCAAGGACTGTGGTACAAATCATATTTTTAATACATGTAGATTCATTAGGATAGTATTTCTAAATAATGCAGATCACATTTAGAATTAGAAATATTTCCCCTTTTGTTTTCGAAAGCATGGAAGTGAAACGTATGCTGGCTTGCAAATAGATGACTCAGATCATTGGAAATGCAGCCTTGAATAATGATTTCTTTCTGTTGTAATGGTGAAATGTTTACTGGATTCATGGGAAGTGCCTAAACATCTGTGATCCTGGACTGTAAAAACCTAAAATAGCAATTGCAGGAAATATAATGATCTGAATGCAGATGATCACGTCATAATGTTTCATCTATGGACCTTCCATTTAGTACTTCATCTATGTATCTTCCATTTTCTATAAAACAATGATAGCCAGTCAAAGTGTGTATAAAGAAGAAAAACCCCAAGAAGAATAGAATCATAGAACTGTTTAAGTCAGAAAAGACCTTTGAATCCAACCATTAACACAGCACTGCCAAGTCCACTGCTAAACCGTGTCCTTTTGTGTCACATTTACATGTCTGTTAAATACGTGATGGTGTCTCAACCACTTTTCTGTTCCAATGGCTGAAGCAGAATATAAGTGGAAAATAACATATAGCTATTTCAAAGAATAACTATATGTGCTATATACTGCTGTTCTAAGCCATTATATACTTTTCTAACTAAAATGATACTTCAAAGCTAATGGATAGAAGGACTTAGACGTATATAACACCGAAATGCAGCAGTTTTATAGTTTCTCCCCATAGTTGCTCTAATGTTTTAGCTACCTAAGTTTCTGATAGTGCTAATTCAGTTCTAATGAGGTGATTCTATTCTCGCCACTGGTGCCATGCGGTTTAACGGTCTTTCTTAAAACCATCATTAGAATGAAAACGTTTTAGTACTGCTTTCCCTTCGTATCTTAAGTTATGATGAAGATGGATCCAGTCACACTCACCCCTACAATATTTTACCAGAAATTCGGCAAAAGTAAAGAAACTCCTTAACACCAACATAGCATTAAGAAGCAGACGTTCTTTGTTTGGCCAGATGTGAGAGGGGATATCTCCTCTGAAAATTGTACATGCTGAGTATGTTTCTGTTTATATACTGTGTTTTACAAAAATATTCATTGGTTTTCCCTGAATAAACATACATAAGATAATAATTTCCCCAAAATCATTAATGTATCCCCCCCCACCTCCCCTTATGCATGCATTCTCCTGTCCTGGGGGGGGTCTCTTTGGTGGTCCCTAGTGGTCAAGGACCCCAAAGTTATAGCTGAGTGACTGTGACCTGGTAAAGTTGGCAGAAAACTGGGGCTGGCTGCCTTCTAGTTCTCCTCCTTACACAATGGGCATTGTGCAGTTCCATGGGCCAGTGGTCTTTGAAGAGTAAGCATTTTGTTAGTTCACCAAGTGTAGACAGTTTTTCATCTGGTAACACGATTAAAAGCCCTTGTCCAAGGTGCCCCTAGCAGATTTTCACTTTCATTACACTGTCTACAGCTTGTAAGACCATGCCTTGACTGAGCCTCGCACAAACTCAGTTGAGTACATGACCACGTACTTGATTACATTTTTATGCACTTGTCAAAATCTCTTCAATTAAAACCTGCCTGGGACATTAAAAAATTAGGCTTGCATACTCATTTTATCTGCCTTATAGTTGACATGTCTTACAGCTGAGTGGAGGAAGAAATTTCCAGTTGGCCTGGATTTACATGCTTGGGAACGAAAAGGGGTAGATCATATGCCTTATTCGCTCCTTTAATTTTCTGCTCTAACTGAGGCAGCCAGCAGGGTTGTGGAATCCTCTTCTAGATACCTATCTATCTCCCTGATGGCAACTTGTCACTAATTCTCAGTCATTAACCACACTGACAAGAAATACAGTTGAATACTATGAGCTACAGTACTTCAGCAAACTCTAATTCCCTGGTAACTTTTGCTTTATATAGTTGATTACAATTGGAAGGAAATCTTGACTATCATACTGTATATATCCAAAGTTTTGTTTCTATTTGGATTATCTTGCAACAGACACAAAAAAAATCTTTTCCAAAGAGCTTGCAAAATGATTAGTAGATACAGAAAATGCAGAGAATATGCCCTAAATCCCACAGGTTTCATGTGTCATAAATATAAAAATCTAATTTTGTGTCTATCATAGAAACAGTGAATCTTTAAGAGAAATTTTAATAAGGAAAGGGCAGAGAGAGAAAAGCACTTTTCACCAGGGCCTTTTTCTGAATTATCACCCCTGCGATGTTTTTCTCAACAATTTTAAACCCTTTACAGCTCCAGCACTGCCTTCCTTCACTTTTGCTTCCAAAGTTTTTGCCCCTATCTTTGAGGACACAGAAATACTATGTTGCCTATCTATTTAATTATAAATTATGAACTGAATTCAAAATCCAAATATTGAAAAATTTTAATCAATCACTTCCAAACACGCAACAGAAGATGAATATGATTTGTAAATTACTTTAGGAAAACAAATCCAACAATATTGAAATTGGCTGTCAGTGTCTCTCAAATTAGTTGTTATGAATTATTTACTTCTTAATCCAAAGCAACAGCATCCCCATATCCAATTTATGAACCACACCTGAGTCTTGCTTAGGGTCCTGAGTTAGTCATCTCTGCTAAGGACTGAATTAGGGGGTAATAGACATTTTTTTTCCTTCAAAAATAAGAAATAATGAGGCACTGGTGGAGAATACATGGCTAAACTTCCTACAACAGCAGAAAATAGAGCAATGATGCTGCTTATGTATCTGCAGATTTTGATACTGTAAATAAAAGGTCATTTGTTTTCCTATAGCCTTTGTGAAGACAAGCAGGAAAATAATGAGTGATATTTATAGAGACCTCCTCCAGTATTCCCTCTGAATTAAGTTTCTCTTAGTCTTCCATCTTACAGAGGTCAGTTCACATTAATCTTATTGTCATGCATAATGCTACTATGCATGGATGCATACATGTTCTTATCAACATTAAATTTTATCTTCCTATTATCCAAATTGCAATTTTCCCTAAATAAATTAAACAGCAAGTTCCTTTCCTAATGTGAGTCCACATATAGAAAAGACAAGCAGGTCCTGAGTCATGAAGACCTACAAGCTGGTTTTGAGAGGATTTTATTGTTCCACTTAGTGTTTCTCACTTTACAAGGGTTCTTGGATAAATCGCTTAATTGTGCAGAGGCCATAGTAGGACAATTGTACACTACCTGTTTGTGGGAAATGAAGTTACAGAGAACTTGCAGGCACTGACAGAGAACATTAACAGCATTGTGCTTGAACAGATAGAAATGGATACGTTTCCATGTGAGACCTTGGCGAAGGCTGCCTGAGTTAGAACAATGAGCTTTTGCAATTTAAAGCAGTAACGCAGTTTTGTAGTTTTAAAAGAAGAATGCTTTATAAAGGCAGAAATATATTTTTAGTAAGTAAAAACATGTTTTAAGTAAAAGAATAGTGATAAGTAAAAGAGTAAACAATTTTGAATTTAGCAATAAACTTTAGAATAGAGTTTTTGAGAAAGTTAAGATATAGCAATATAAGCCTGCATAATGGGCCTTAATAGCAATATGAGGATTGGATAAGAAAATACGCATTGCGGTAGACCACGTACAATGATGATTGGTACAAATGTGGTAGTGAGCTTTGTGGCATTTGCTTATTGATGTAAGAAAGTGTATAGGGCCTTGTAGCAGCTAAGTTCGGGCTGGCTGGCTTGTCAGCGGGGTTAGGCTACTTCAGCATTGGCATTTACGCTTGCTGCAGCTGTCGCCGTTACTGCTGCTGCTTTAGCTATTGCTACTGTAACTGTTGCTGCTTTAGATATGAGAGATGTAGTTCACGGCATCTCTCCTGTCTCACCCTTCAATAAAATGAGACTGATTCAGCAATAAACCATCTCTGTGACATCTCTCAGTCATCTCGGTCCCCTGCAAATCCCGCCACCTGTTCACAGATTCTAGAAAGAGCAATTAATCCAGTAAAGCATTAGACATTCTGTTAATTGTAGCTATCTGTTGAACTGACTTGTTACAGTATTTTTCTTTTTTTCTGGAATGCCAATTTTATGTCAATGTATGTGGGTAAAAAGAATATGGGAAAACTCCAGTTAATGAAGTGTAAGACATCATGCTGTTCTTATAAAGAAAGGGAAAACAAGATTTAAAAAAAACAATGAAAACTCTCCCTACAACACTTCTAGTAGTGTTTTAGGGGTGCTTAGTCCTAAGTGCTGAAACTGCTTAAAAAGAACAAAACATCAACTCATTACTCACTTTTAATTATCTTCTTGTCCATTTTATATCACCCACCAGAACAAAAGAGACAGAAGTGTTATATCTCTGAAAAGGATTAGATCACGCTGACACGAAGGTGTCTTTAAACACATATGTCATGGTGGTAGATGGAACCCCTTACAGAAAATGACTCATGCTCCGAGAATGCCAGCTTCAACTTTGCACATTGCATCTTTATACTTCTAAAGTAAGCAAGACTTGTCTCATACGTCCTTATCACAAGTGTGCATAATCAAGAAAGAGGAGAGGGAAGGAAAGAGAAGCGGGGGGTGGGGAACAAGAAGAGAGAGGAAGAGAAGGATCTGTATAAATACCAAAAAATCACATGATTCAGGAAGATCACATGTTCCAGAACAAGTGGACTTTGTTTTTCAAGCTTTATAATAAAGAATTTTTAAATTTTATTCAATATAATATATGTCAAGGGAAAAAAAAAGAAAAGAAACCCAAACTGGACAAAGTGAGATATATATACAATGCATACTCCTACAAATTAGAAATATAACAGAAATAAGAGCTTTTTTCTCAAAGACAAGGAAAAGGCCTGAATTGTGTGGAAAATAAAACGACTCCTGCATATTTAATATAAGGTATTTTTTAAAAAATAGTTACATAGTGCACAGACACATGCGAACTCACCTGTTAACAGACATGTACTGGTTCCAGTCTTTATGATCATCTAAATATGTTTTGCACCTCTGTGAAAGAGTGCCTACAAGCCTGATGATATTAGATGTATGTGTGTCTTATGTCATACCTGTCTGTATGCCTTATGCCATGCCCTAGCCTTATAAAATCATAATGTTTCACAGCTTCACAACAAAATTATTTCCATTCTAGCCAATCATAATTTTGGCAAGACACTGCATTTGAGCATCTAATTTCTTTCTAATGATGGTTTCTTACCTTAGCATATTTGGATTACTTTAATGCTGCACTGCCTATTTAACATTTTAGATTATATGTAATAATATCTAAAGATTTAGGATCTTCAAAGACAAATTTCTATCTTCAACCCCACTCTAGTGTGAATTTTGTCTCTAACAAGGTGTGAAAGAAAGAAAAAAAAGGAAAGTAGTTTCAAAAAAAGGAAGAAAAAGAGCTTCAATATTGAGCGTACAATAATCAAGCATAGTAGCCCAAGGTTCTCCTGCTGTCAAATGCACTATCACTGCTTTTACAGACATCTTATACACTACAGAATAAGAGAAACTATAAAAGGTCCTGACAGCACATTAATGGATTAAATAATCTTCACAATAGGTCACAGGGGAGGAATTAGTTCACAGACTTAAGACCAATAGCCAACATTTTTGAAAAACTAGAATTCCCAGATAGTTATAAGAGTGCAAAATATATTTTTCCCTTCATCCTGACTCCTATGTTCCCAGTCTTGCTAGTAAAATTTAGTTTTATTTTAGTTGTGAAACCCAATTCAACTGATCATATGTATCAGTCTTTTATACTGGTAAATGCTTCCAAACAGGAACAATGGCTATAAAATCTAAATTCTTCAAAGAATTCTTGTGACCTCTTTTTCTACAGCTTTATATCTTTGTGCCATGATAAAGGAAGTTATTAACTGAGACAAATACACTCATGCACACACATGCACACTGTAGCAAAACAACTGTGTTAATGAACTTGTTCTGACGAAATCACCTGTCTACTTCAGTTTTAAATAAAGTGGTCCTGATGTAAAGGACCTTTATAGCTTTTACGTTACCCCAGTCCAGTCTTGCTATGCTAGCAAAGCTGTATTTAACTTCTTTCTTGCCTGTCTTCATCACCTACTATCATTATCATATGTTCTACTGATGCCTGAGATGGCCACCTAGAAACAGAGACTAGACAAGAATAAGGGAATAAAGGTAGGTAATTATTTGACATGCCTTCAAGGTACACCTTGAGCAGTCAAAAGGCTACACCCAAGATGGACCCCGAGTCATGAGTTCTTCATACTTTCATAAGTTTTGTTCATTTGCATATCAGGGTTAATTGTCCAGTTATAAATTCAGTTCATGATGTAAAACCCAAGTTTGCCCCCCTGGGGCCTGGTGTCCTTGATATGGAAACGTAGAGAGGTTTGTTATGTCTAACCAGCATGAGAGAACAGCAGCTAACAGGCCACAAGAAACTTTAGAGTTACACACTAGGCAGTACAGGATTTGAAAAATATAAAAGTTAAAACCTAAGGCATCACTACAAGAACTTTCTTTCTTCATAAAATGACTTTCCTAAACTGGTCCCTGAATCTACTTCGTTTCTCTGTATCAACTGCACTAATTTAATAATTGAAAAATTTACAACATCCAGATAGCAAGTGTTAGTATAAATATTTCCATGTGATTTATTTTTGTTTTTCTTTCTCTTACATAGCCTATAATTTTTATTGGCACTTTTTGATTGGGCAGGGATTCAATATTGTTATTACAAATACAAAAACATGATATTATTTTGATTCTTTAAATTTAAGATTCAAAATAATAAAGCAAATAAAAAATAATATGCCTTAAATCTAGATGGACATGAATACAGAATACCATAATAATTCATCTAATAATTGTAGCATCTCTACATTCCAATTACTATCACCACCCTTGGTTGTTCATTGGAGCTCTGAATTGCAATTGTAGTAGAAATATCCTGCTTATGTGCTCAATATCATATTTATTATCAGTTACAATTATTATTACATTTACAGTATCAATTTCTTGCCTTTGATCTCTTGAAAATGTACCGTCATCTTCATCCTGAATCCATTATGGAAGGATACTCTAGATACAGGAGATTTATTTTACTCTTACTTTAAGAGCAGATAACATGACTTGTTCCAGTTTATTAATTTCCTTGTGCATTGAAAATGTTGCTATGTACTTGTCCGTGACAAGCAAAATGAGAAATAAGAATTCCAAGAGATATTTAATGCACTGGGGAAAGGAAGTCAAATTAAAAGTATAGAAGAGGTCTCTATGATAGAATGGACTCCTCTGGGAGGATAACTGTCTGTATTGGAAAGGATTCTGAGGGCTCTCCAGGTATCGTGAACAGGATTCCCATGATTTGCATGCTGACTGTATTTCCCTGTCAAAAACATTATATATGAAAAATCTTTTACTATTTGTCTCTTTTTCTGGGCAATCCTCTCATGCCACTTTTAGCTTTTATAAATTGCTTGGCTTGACTTCATAATCTTCTCAGTACTCTTTATATTTTATTTGATGTTATTTGATGCTTTTTTTCCCATTTTGGTAGCTTTTATTACTTTCTTAGTTACTTATATGAGTCTCTTGTCTTTTCTTTCATTATTATTTCTGAGTAGTGATACCCACTCAGTTCAGAAATATTTGGATTTACTTCCTTAACTTTTCAACCTTTGTTACTTCTTTAATAAGAGCTCCAGAGGTCTGAACTTCCCTCTTGTGGATGTGGATGCAACATTGATAGGAAGATTACAGACTGCTCCATTGACTGACAATAGCCTCAATATATTACAGATCTAACATCTAAAATCGTATCCTACAATTCACAGCCTTTAAGCACTTTTATTAATTTCTCAATGTAGAAGATGTTCTACAGTGTGACACAAAGTTGTCTGCACTCTAATTTCTCCTTGGTTTTATTTTCTATCACAAAATGAGTATCTATAGCCCACAAAGTTATGACTGAAACAAAAATACATTTGTTGTCTTGTTTCCTAAAAAAGTAATTTATGTCACTCCTTAATAAATATTAATATATTGTTCCTAATGTCACCAAATTAAGGACACTGAAATGTAAAATTTTTACTTTTTTACTGTAAAAGCATATAATATGCTGGTATTCTGGTCCTTTATTCAATGTTAATCAATACCATCCAATTTTTAGAGGAACCTCGGTGCTTGAATGTGCCACTCTTCTTGTATGACCTTAGTCCAGTTTAATGGGATTCCTGATTGATAATGTACATGATTTTACTACTAGGTTTCTGGTTTAAATTAATTCCATGTTAGTTGTGACTGAAAGTCAGTACCGTCTGATAGATGTTCTGTGTTACTGTTCATGAAGAATGAGTTATGGGGCTTTATCTATCCACAGTAGCTGAAAGTGAACAGGTGTCTCCATCATTAAACCACCAACATTAAATAGCATTCTTCTTGGTGTTATAAGATGTGAAAAGCATCAAAACTCAGATCTTCCTCTCTCCATTTAAGCAGTACAGCTGTTATTTGACAACAATTGTTTTTTACTGAGAGCATATGTGACTCCATGTCCATGATGACTCTCACTGTAAATGGCCTAAAAATAATTGTAAAATGAATTGTGTTAGTCTAAACACTTAATAGATTGAGTAAAAAATTTTGTTTGGATTACTAGATCTGACAGAATTTCTGATAGTCAAATGTTAATACTTGTTTAAGAAAGCAATATTTAAAAGACTGTTCCAATTGGTTTGATCAGAATCAAATTTTTGCATTCACTGAAAAATTGCTATTATATTAAAACATTTATGGAGTAAAGACAATTTAACTGTCTATGTTCTAATATTCTGCAAAATATGCTTATTTTATTCTATGTCATTTAAAAAACTTTTGGTTCCTACTTTTTCACAGGGTGTTACTGGTGAAACCAGACAATGGTCATCTTCCTCTCTAACCTGACTGGTTCTGGGTAAACATATACAGACCTAAAATTTAAATTCACATTCTTATCAGTCATTGTCATCCAGGTTATTTGCCATTGGTGAGCCATGAAGACACCCCTAATAGAATCATAGAATGGTTTGGGTTGGAAGTGACGTCAGAGATTATGTAATTCCACCCTCTGCCATTGGCAGACATTTTACTAGATCAGGTTGCTCAAAGCCCCATCCAACTCTGCATCAAACACTTACTAGGATGGGACATGCACACATTCTCTTGACAACCTGTCCCAGTGCCTCACCACCCTCACAGTAAAAATTTTCTTCCTAATATCTAATCTCAATTACTACTCTAAAACTTGAGTACTTTTAAAATGAGATAGGCAGCTATAAGTAAAGTATTTGTTCTCAACTGCCACAGCACCCCTCGGAAAGGGAAAATGCACTGACATTGAACCCATGCATGGAATGGAACAACTCTTCATCCTCTCTGCCTGTACTTTCTCAAAAGTGTAAATATATAGACATCAAAACATGTGTTAATAGTCTACCCTACCATTTCTTTCTGTTTCCAGAGGGAGGAATGCTCTGAACAAACACATACACAGAGCTCTAATTCCACCTGGGCTTTTTTCCATACTGTACATTTGCAAGAAAGCTTGAAGGATGAGTGTCCATTTGCACCAATTTCTTAGAAATGTGACAGCCATCTACATCATACCATTTCTCACTGCATCTGGTATATTAACTACTCTTCAGTATTTATTCACCATTTTTCCACAAACCTATTACAAAACTCTCCTAAGTTTTTGACTAATTAACTGGGTTATGGCCCTGCTTGTCATCTGGATCCTGTCTCTCTTTAGATGTTTTCACTACGCAGCGAGGATCTTGTGACTGTTAAGGCACAGTCCTTCCAGCAGCAATGTTTGCGTAGCCAAGCACTGACTTTCAAGATGCATCCAGTGCTGCTCAAGCTTTTCCATTTCACCACTGGGGCCAAACCCACCACCACTCTGATCTCCCCTGCCTTTCACTCTAACCCCCTCAATTCTGTACTTACTGCTGATATTGTTTGAGTCTCCCCTGGCAATATCCTTCATGACCACATGGATAAGAGAAAACAGGTTATACCAGGGGATGGAGAGGATCTCCACAGACAGTTGAAAGCTTAGGTTCTCAGTGAGTCTACAAGTTTGTTAAAAAAAATGTCAAGCAACAGAACATTGATACTCTGACAAATGGAGAAAAAAAAAAACCTTTAAAAAATGAAAGAAACAAAACCCAGGAACAGTTAAAGAGTTGATTTCCAATCTCCAATCTGGAAAAGTGTGACCCAGTGTACAAAGAGAGACAAGAAAAAAATTTGCAATAATCAGATTATGTTGCAAAAGTTATATTAAGTCATTGACTTGAAAACATATAAAAAATAAAAATATTTTAATGATAACTTGTTGGTGTAAGAAGCGACACAGAGTCCTCAGGCAGGTGCAAAAGGGAGCTAGTTTATTCCAAAAAACAGGCCTTTTTAAGCAATTAGGCCTTTATCAGTAACATTCCATTAAAGCACAACAACCATAATTCAACCAACCACCATAAACCACGACATGAACATGTGATGGTTATATAACTTGTTTTCTATGGTTACATAACTTGTTTTCCACCTCTATTCCAGCTGAGTCATTACCCAGAATCCTTTTCTACTTAGCTGAAGTAACAGAAGTGAACCATGATTTTACGAGGGTAACAAAGCCTTCATTTTATAAGGTTTTATCTATCTACAACAATAACTGAAAGGAAGAAAATGTGTAAGTAGGAAGAAATAATCTTTTTACAATATTCTAGTGACACTTCATATTTA
Source organism: Aleadryas rufinucha (assembly GCA_013397815.1). Taxonomy (NCBI): domain Eukaryota; kingdom Metazoa; phylum Chordata; class Aves; order Passeriformes; genus Aleadryas; species Aleadryas rufinucha. The sequence goes on from VZTH01005144.1 coordinate 167,376, forward strand.
ATTAGGCATGAAAAGAAAGTATGATTTATGAATGAAAACACAGTATAATTTAGCATTTCCTTTGCATTAAGAAGACATTCTTTACAGAAAGTCTAAATTAAAAAATAAGTAAGTCATGTTTGGTAAATTAAATTATTGTAAAGAGCAATGCATTACATTAAAATCCTTTACAATTTCTGTCATTCAAACTCCAGCTGTGCCTCTATAATAAAATGGAGTAGTAAAATAGAAGACTGAGGCACATTTATTTAATATGCGTTTTGTAAACTGTGATACTGCATACCACGAAAAGCCATATAATATATTAAAAAGAAAAAACAGAATAACCAACAAAACAACTAAAAATGAGGCAGAAAATCAAAAACTGGTATTATCCTAGCCCTCTCTCAACCATTCCGTGCAGTCAGGTTCCCTCTACCAAGGTTATAAGGAACATAAACACTTAATTGAGGAGAATTATTTCACTTGGCCTCTAAAATTTTAGGGAAATTTGGTGCCTAAGCAAGAAACACTAGCATACGCACAGAATTAGTCATTTCATTCTGTTTCTCTTGGGCCATTCATCCCTTTAGTTCAAGTGCTTCATTTATTATCATAAGCTGCAAATCATATGAAATACTATCCCCATTTTACAGAATACGTAGAACTTAAGCAATATATTAAAGACAAAAATACATTATCTGGATATCAAGTTTTTGGGTATTTAGTACTTTTTTGGCCAAATTTCTCCAAGTATGGTAGTGTATTATAGGATTTCTTATATTAAAGCAAAGTTTTCACTGAATTTAACAGGATTTGTGACTGCACTAGGAATCAATTAATCACCATGCAACAACTCTCAAGGCCTTCTCTGCTACTTTTTCTGATCCCCCAGTAAAAAGATTGGTGTTGCACAAATAACTGCCAAGTTACTTTAACATCAAAGATATGAAAGTAAAGTTTTGGACTTTTAAGTCTGAGGTAAAAGAATTGTATTGTGGGTATGCTGATATGTAGAGTCTATCTTTTCTTTAGAAATACAGTAACCTTATTTGCATATTAAAAAGGAAAATAAAGGTGGAGTTTTTTTCTTAAGTTTTTTTTCTACAAATATTTTTATTTAATAAGAAAATAGAAAAACAAACTGTAGGAATGCCATCACTGATGTTACACAGTATTCTCTGATGTGAATTCGAAACCACAAAGAAATATATGTAAGAATTACAAGTAAGAATATTACCCATATGTAAGAATTTATCCTAATGTTTAAAATAAATCTTGTCATAATAAAGAAAAATATGTTAGAAATTAATAAATAATGCAAATAATGCAAACAAAATGCAATGTATATGTCTAGGGAGATGTATCTTCACGGTTCACAAACTGGTATTTTTGGGCCATCATGCATTTTTAGGGTTCACAAACTGATATTCTTGGATCATCCTTCTGCACTGCTTTTTGTCATGCTAAATTCAGATAAACAAAATTAATGATCTTGATTTGGCAATAATGAAACTCAGCCTCATTACTTGTTTTCAATTGCAATAAAACCATGGCATTCTGTGACAATTCCATTTGTATCTGTCACAAAGAAACTCAGCAAAGGAAAAAGTGGTTAATTACATCCTATAAAAATTATGATATAGTCTTATTTTTGAGCAGTAATTTTTTTAGATAATACTATTTTTTCATTAAAAGACCCAAACCAAACCAAACCAAAAAATATTTGAATACGTTTTGCTTGTCATCCATTTCTGCATCTCTATCTAAATCCCCAAATGGTTATCTGGATTAGGGAAACTTTGCTAAGAAGCCCCAGTTAACTGTCTCCTGCCATGTTTGTGAGCTACATTCAGCTGCATGCAGAACTCTCTTTCAAATCAATGAGAGTTCTGCACAAAATTTTAAAGGCGTTATGCAGTTTAAAAGTCACTTTTCTATAAAGAATAGTGTCATATTAGGAGAGCTTAACAAAATGAACAGCACTTTTAAGCAGACAAAGCTTGAGCCACTATTCAGTAAACTGTAATAGTCAATATTTCTGACTGACTGTGGGGTGTCTTTTGTTATTTTCAGGAGCACAGTTTGAATGGATCATATTGAACCCTGGATTCTTTAAATATCCTGAAAGTAGAAATAAGCCCCACTTAGATGTAATCTTTTATGGCAACAACACTCCTTACCTTCATTTCCCTGTGTCAACTTTCCCACTCCTTTTATAATGACACCATTAGGAATCTATATTTATCTATGTAACCTTTTCTCAATGAAGCAAAAATGTAGAAGTTAAATTATTTTCTATCCTTTGAACAAAATATTAGAAGATGTGGTTATTGATTAACCAAAAATAATATATGATAAAATCTGATGCCAAGAAAACCCTCTGAAAAGAACACTTTAATTGGCACACTGTGACTTATGGTAAGATATATGATGACCATAAAAAGAAGTGATCACAGTCCAGAGCCACAACTGCAGAAATGCTATGGTCAGATAGATAGACTGAACGTTCATTAGAAATAGGTATTAAATTTCATACCATATGAAAAAGAGTTCCTATCATTGATGAAATATTCAGTAAAGCTTCATCCTGCAAGGTGCCAAGTACCTGCTGAGAGCAGGCCTTGCCTTCAGACGTACTCTCACTGAAGTTAACAGAAAAGCTTTTTAAAGACTTGGACGTTCCTTCAAGGTACAACTTTGTGCTAAAGGATAGCTTGGCATGATATCTTTTCCAGATACCTAATTTATCTGATCGTATGCCACCTTACTACAGATTGTCTCTGAATTATATCTCTGTGTGCGGCGATGAGAAATAAAAAAGAAATGAGCCTGGAGACAATGCACAAAGCATACCAAGTATTGTTTGCTCCTATGGAATACAAGTTATAACATGTTACAGAGTTTCCATAAAGAAATTGCTACATATTGTAAATAAATAAATTTTAAAAAGTAGTGTATTTTTCTTTAAAGTAGTTTACCCTGCCATAATGTTGTTAAAGTACGCTTTATGAGCCCTTTATGCTATTAATACAAGAAAACTGCTCCAGAAACTTCCAGCTTTCAAAACCCTGGAGCACTGTAATACAATATAAGTGTCTGTTCTTCAACAGCAGTTTAGGGATGAAAAACGGGTATTCTTTCCCTTATCATTCGTCATCCTTTTTATCATCCACCAAGTACTGGAGAGGATATCAGGGCATCAAGTCTGTCAAAAAGGAAGGGAAAGAGAGAAGGAAAGAAAGAAAGAAAGAAAGAAAGAAAGAAAGAAAGAAAGAAAGAAAGAAAGAAAGTTCATTCTAGAATATTTGGAACATCATTTTCCTGAGAACTCCCTGCACACCTGGTAAAGAACTGAATAACAACTCTTCCAGTGAATCTCATTCAAAACTTTTATGATATTTGTTATTGTTTACTGTAAAGTACCAAACTGGGGATCTTGAGGAAACAAAGTCATCTAACCTTTTCTAATCTTGTTTGTACCGTAATACACCACCTGTACTGCAGTGCAGCCAAGAATACTGACCACGTGGCCAGTGAACGCTATTTTTTCCTTTGCTGAAGAAAGTGCACAACAATTTTTTGCTTAGCTACTGTTCATTAGGAGTCAATATGTCCACTTAGTCTTTAAAATTTGTTACCTGCTCTTTATGAACTAATATATCAATTTGACAAAAGTATAGAGGTCAGAAAAATATAGAGACATTTATTCATGTCTTCATAATAGTTTGTTGGGCGAATTTGGGTAAAAGGGAAAAGGTTACTGTAGAACAATATGTAGATGGGCTGTTTCCTTATGAATAAGGATTTCTTTATTTTAGGATCTAGTTCTCAAGGACTACTGGGACAAGAAAATAAAACATATTTCCCGCATATCTTATGAATCAAAAGTATGCTAGCATTTGTATCAGAGACTGACATTCTGAAGACTGAAAAATATATTACTTTTTTAAAAGACTAGCAGCTGATACCAGGAATTTTATCTTTCTTCTTTCCTTTAATCCTTTGAGATGAAAATATACAAATTTTCCTTTTCCTCTTTTCTTTGAATCAGACCCAGATATGAGTCAATTTACCTGCCAGCCTCTATGAAATATAAGTAAATAGTAACTTACCTGTCATGCAATAAATTGAATCACATTCCAGATTTTTTTGTAGGAATGGCTATCTGACTTTTTGATGGGTAAAAGTATACTGCATCACATTTATCCTATTCAGGTTCTGTATTAGAGTTTTGCATGCAGAAGTCATTGGAGATTTTTTCTGAAATATGTGTCCTAGCACTAATCAGAGAAAACAAACAAATAGCTGCATTATTGCATGAAAATAAAAACTTATCTACTGACTCCCAAGCAATTTCTTTAAACTGCTCTCAGGCCCAGTCAGTAAAAAATAATTTTGAAGGGTGTTAATACATTGTTTAGAAATAGCACCTAACAAGAAGTACATACAAATTAAGTGAAACAGCTCACAGCCATTCATATCAGTGCATACATTTTAAGAACCCCATTACCACTCTTTCTGTCCTTGCAGACACCAAAATAAAAATAAAAACTGTTTCAATAGACATTAATAAGTTGTTAAACTGGATGTTTTGGAAGAGCCTCATATAGAAATACTTTTCATTTGTATCTTCATATATATTTGGTTTGCTGAATCTTTTTTTTTTTGTGGTATCCCTATTTTTATCTGTTATGAAATTAGGAAGAAGTTTTCAGACAGAGACTCTGACAGTATGACAGTGATGAACCTATACCTCCCATGGGCAGGGAATTGAATGCTGTATTAGGCAAAATTAACCTGAATTCCATTTTATATCCAGGTGTAGTCATGTTTTTGATTCTTAAGCAGAGGAGCAGGTACCAATCTCTTCATTCCCATGACCAATGACAAGATTCAAGGAAATAGCTTGAAGCTGAGACAGGAGAGGTTTAGGCTGAAGATCATGAAAAGGTTTTCCATCCAGACTGAGGTCGTGCACTGGAACAGACTCCTCGGGGAAGTGGTCGTGGCACCAAGGCTGTCTGAGTTCAAGAAGCATTTGGACAACACTCTCAGGGACACATGGTGTGACTCTTTGGGTGTCCTGTGCAGGGCCAGGAGTTGGACTCAATGATTCTGATGGGTACTTTCCAACTCAGCATATTCTGTTTCTATGATTCTATTTTAATTCATAATTAGAACACTCTTTCTCATCTCTACACATCATTCCTTTTACATGAAGATTTGTGTGAATAGTATGGCTTGTGGTAGGCATACAGATCTTGCTATGAGGGGAGAATGTGTGCAAACTGAGTCCATAAAAATTGTGTCAATAGCACTCCCAAGACTCAGAGTAGACAGAAAGATATAGAACCTGGACGATTTCTAAGGCTAGTATCTAGAAAGGTAAGAAACCCATGTGAACATACTGTCTGTGAATAAATCAATACCAACTTTCCTTTTTTGTTAGTCCAGGCTTAAAATTTTTAACTTTTTTTTATCACTTTATAATTTGCAATACCACAGAAAATATTATTCATTTAAAGTGTATATAGATCTGTCTGTCTCTATAGATATATTCATAAAGGTTTTAACTTTTCAACCTAAGCACTTTTCATAAGTAAGCATCCCTTCAGTGATGATCAATTTGGCCTGATTAAGGTCAGAGTAACAGCACTACAAGGACAAACACAGTCAGTAGTCAGGCTAAGTCAAGTAATGTAGCATAAGAGAGACCTGTTTAAAGTCAAGGAAACAGAATGTCAGCTCCCAGAAGTCAAACCTGTTTGAGTCAGTGAGCATTCTTGGTCCTGTCACCCTCCATTTTTCCTCTGCACTATCTATGCTTATCTTACCTTTCTCTTTCTATCTTTCATAGATAGGTATATATGCACTGGCCGTGCAGTGTTATTTCACTCTAATCTGACCCAAGGGTCTCTGTTAAAAAGAACCTCAGTTACCCTGCCTTCAGGGGTGGGCGTATCAATTACAAAGGCATGTAAACAAATAGTGATGTGCTCCTTGCACTAAGAGGAGAAAGCAAAATGCATCCCAATTCATCCCTTAGAAAAACCATACCCTGCATGTAGATCGTATGCTAACGTGTTAAAAAAACCCATGAAGCAAACTGTCTTGAAAATATGTATTGTCCACTTCACAAGTAAAACAAGAGCATTAAAGTTATTATAAGTAAAACATTAGGAAAAGATCTCAAGGCTCTGCCAATATGTACAAGTCCATAAAACTCTTTTCTTATAAAATCTAGTATAAATATATCACTTCATACTAAGAGACCTAATTTCTTGCTAGTGATACCATCTAATTATTTCTCCACAAATCCCTCTAGATTCATATATTACTTGTGCAGACTTTGTAGCTTTATACTCAATGTAGCACAATACTAAATTATTTTCTGTAACCAGGACAATTATGTGCTTGTGGTGGGCTGACCCCAGGTGGTAGCTAAGCTTCCATCCTATCATTGCTTATACCACTCCCGTGGAATGAGGGAGACAACCAGAAGAGCAAAAGCAAGATAAAGACAGTTTAGCAGGTTAAGCAAAGATATATATGGAAACAAAGAAAAATAAGGAATTCATCCACTGCTTAATATCAGCAGGCATATGCTCAGACTGTTCCAGGAAAGCAGGACCTTAGCATGGGTAAAATTACTTGGTAAGACAAGCAGTATAGCCATGAAAATACCACCTACCTCCTCCTTTCCATGAGCGCTTATACTTGAGCACAATGTCGTGTGATATGGAATATCTCTTTGGCCTTGTGTATCGGTTCCAGTTCTCCCTCCCAGAATCTTGCCTACTTGCTGGGGAAGGTGGGGACGAGGCACTCCAGCCAGGAACAAGACAGTGGGGTGGACACTGAGGAAGCCTCAGCCCAGGGCATCAGGCACATCCCTGGGCATAGTCTGAGGACAGGCTAAACTTGAGCCAAAGCGTGAAAAACCTCCTTGAGCTCAGCAGGGCCCATGGCCAGACAGGGCAGGGCTGGGAGGGCTGGAGGCCAGCCCTGCTGCAGCTTCACTGGGCCCACCAGCATCAGCTGATACCCCCAGGGGCTGATGTGGGTTTCGGGGTGTGGGCAGTGGAGGGTGGGAGGCACTGAACAGAGACACTGTGTCCCAGCACTGCTCTTGAGGCCCTGACAAAAGTTGTCTCTGCAGGCAATTTTGATCTTTCACTAATTATTTCAATCACAATCTCAAGAACGTATTTTTTTCTTTTATTATCAAAATGTGCTGCCTTGTGTCAAAGCTTCTTTTTCTTTTGTCCCAGAGCTGCCATTATGGATTTTTTCCCATGAATTTGAAATCAATGTAATTCTGGAAATACAGATATTAGGTACCTTATGTTCTATATACTATATTCTGCTTTACCTACATTTTTTAAATTGTGTTTTCCTGAAGCCACTACCGCCTCATCTGTGGGCTCAGCTGTGCCCTGTGGTGGGTGGGTTGACTTGAACCATCTGTGTCCAGCATGGGGCAGCCCCAGACCCTGCTGCCATCATCTTGCTACACCCCATGTACTGGTTAGAGTTGTATTTAACTTCCCATCAAAGACTTATTAAATTTAGATTGTAAGGATATTGTTTGTAAAACTATTAAACCAAATAGTTTCTACTGAATTTCAGAATGAAAATATGATAAGAAAGGAAAAAAGAACATTTATTACCTTTCCTGGATACTAACAAACATTATCCTTGTCACTCTCATATTCATCATTGTTTTTGCCCTCAGCGTCTCAAAAGACATCACAAAAATACAAAGGAAAATCAGCCTAGCTCATAGCTGTAGTATGCACAGATAGAGTAAATACCTGAGAGAAGGTTAAATAACAGAGGAGAAGGAATTGAAACTATGAGCCGACACAAAAGAATTTAAAAACTGATTGCCAAAGAAGCAAGGTCAATAAATTGTCAACAAAAATGAATACATATTCTTTCCCCTAAAATGTCTTTTACTTCTCTAAATTGCAAAAACTTTTTTTTTATTTCTCTCACTGTACACTGCATCTTCTTTATCTTTCTAAGCCTGAAGACAACACAACCTTTTTTTCTATCCTCCTGTGTCATATAGGAGCTTTGCTGTTCCCAAACACTGCGTAGCATCCTACCACTCGTAAGTCAGTGCGAATGCTATTACTTCTCATTCATAAAATCTAATTCTATCCTGTAACCATCTTGGTGCCTAATGCTTGGTGACACCTTTTAATATATTTTGTTTTCCACAGTTCTTTCTTTTCTATATAAATATATTCTCTTCTTTACACAACTGACATCAATACTAAAAAATGCAGTTGTGCTGTAGTCTGTCTTGTGTAGTTGCAGTCTTCCACAATTCATTCTGAAATGGTTTTAGTAACAAAACAAACAAATTATTTTGGGAACAAACATTGTGAGAAAGCCCTTTGAATTATTTTAGTTTGATGAATTCTGAACTTTGTAACAAACTCATTCATTGAAGGCTTGATCAATAAAAGAGGGAATTTTAACTCTTAATCAATATATGCAGCAGCAGAAAATAAAACACATAGGAGTTTAATAAAGAAAATAACACACTTTAGATCATATTTGCCACTCAGATAAGACTGACAAAATATTGCAATCTAGAAAATATTATTTTGCTCGTTTTCAAAGTAATTTTATAAATATTCCTCTTGGAAACTTCTTATGGAGAAAAAAAAAATACTCAGACCTAGAAATACTGGATATGATGAAAGAGAGAGAGGAAGAGCACATATTCCTCTCCAGAGTTCCTCCTAAGCTAAATATACTAAGATGATAAAAAATTATTAGTAAAATAAAGTTTAAAGGCATAAATATACCAAAGCAGAGGAGATTATTTTCTCCAAAAGTAATTTTTCTTATGGCTATACTGCTAACTTAAAGAAATCATTAGAACATGCATTTATAGATTTTTAATATAAAAGATAGTATAAACAGACCAATATAGAAGTGTAATTTTTAATAGCTTTTATATCATATAAACACTCAGTTGTTAGCAGCTAGAACAAGAGAACTAAAAAGAGCAGGTATGCAATTGTATATGTCAGTGTTATATATGAGAGAACACAGTATACCTCCAAAAGCAAAGATGCATTGTCATTCACTTCTGCAAACACATGCACACGCATGAAAAAGGCAACCCATGTAGTCACATAAAGTGGCCTAGAAACAGCTAATTTTAACAGCCTATAACAATTTGCATAAATTGGGATCACAGATGCAAGATATTTAGTTTCATACAGGACTCTGTGGCTGTGTCAAACTCCAAACACAATGATATATGTTATCGAATAACTTACAACAACAATTATGAATTATTCTGTTGATGTAAATCAACACTTGAGAATAAAATCCTTGCAAGTACCAGATGCAACCAACAGAGAAAACAAATATAATCATATTTAGGCTGAGCATTAGATTTAGATTTGTCCATAAAAATACTGTGATCTGTTGCTAGTAAGAGTCCACATCTGTGCTTCTGAGTTTACTCTTTAATGTATGCAAACCACAAGAATGCTTTCTGCTTTCCAGTTCTGTTTTTTATAATGAATGACTTCATAATAAAAAACACCATGAAATGTTCAGAAATGCATTGAATGTAATATATGTAAAAAAATATGGAAAACAAAGTAGTAAGCTGTTCTACAGTTGCACTGGAATACCCATCCCTTTTATAGAATAGCCTTTTACTCTGTCAAGCATTGATCACTGTAAGTGGGAGTCATTTTCTGTGATGATGATGTGACAGTAAAGAAAGGAGGTGATACAGGACTCTGAGAGACATGGAGCCCATGTCCTTGCTCCTTGAAAATTGGCTATTTAATAATGGAGATTCTTAACTGAGAGGTGCTCCTTTGTAAAACCACTTTGATTTATTTTGTATTGCTGCAAAACCAAAGCAGATATGACATTGGCTGAATAGGTAGTACACAGATTTATATCTGTCATGTCAGCTTTAGTCTACAGACTTAGGATTATACTTTCTTACAGTCTAAATGCTCCTCACAGTCCTCACGCAGTGTCCGTATGTATTTGGTTTATGTAGCAGAGTTTGATAGTAGGGGGTGCTGTGCAGGTCACTTCCACGAGAAGACACTGGAAACTGATGGAGCTTGTCCCTCTGCAGCCCAGGGAGGTCTATGGTGGAGCCAATAGCCATCTGCAGCCCATGGACAAGCTCATACTGGAGTCAAGGGATGTTCCCAAAAGAAGGTTCAATCTTGTGAAGAGCCTGCAAAGGAGCAGGCTCTTGGCAGGACCTGTGGCACGATGGAGAGGAGATCAAGCTGGAGTAGTTCATGATGAACTACAGCCTGTGGAAGGGGCTCACATTGGAGAAGTTCATGAATTGTTGTATCTCATGGGTGACACCCCACAATTTATCAGAAGATTGTGAGGAGAAAGAAGTAGCAGAGATAATATGTTATGACCACAATCCCCCATTCCTCATCTACATGTGCCACTCAGGAGTAGGTAGAGAAATCAGAAGGGAAGTTGAGCATGGGGAGAAGGAAGGGGTGGGAGAAAGATGCTTTTAATATTTGGCTTTATTTCTTCATTATCCTATTTGTATTAATTGGAAATAAATTAAATTAATTTCCCTAAGCTGAGTCATATTTTCTTGTGTCAGTAACTGGTATGTGTTCTTCATCCTTATTTTGAAGCACAAACTATTCATCATATTTTCTCCCCCTCTCCTGTTGAGAAGGGGCAATGATAGAGTGGCTTGGTGGGCACGTGGAGGCCAGTGAAGTCAACGCATCACACCACAATAACTCAAAGTTTTGTTCTTGCTATTATTCTACTTCTTAATAAGATTTTTTATAAGAAGAAATGAATTAAGAATATGTTTACTCACAACTAATTTGCTCAGCTCAGATGCCAATAGAAGTATGGGCCTCAGTTACCGAAAAATATTGTTGTGTATGTGAAAATAGATCATAACACAATCTTCAGTTTGGCTAAAAAGTGAGCTAACAAAGGCTAAGAAGCTGGGCAAGCTAAATGCACTGTTCTTTTTTTCTCTCATATTTATAGTTATAATTTCTTTTGCTTAGTATGATTTGACTGAAAAAACAAGGATGAGAATATCCACCTATCTAAGAGAACTACAGAATGGGTGTAATTTTACGTATTGTTTTGCATGTGGATCACAAATAACAGAATTGTGCTTTCAAGAGTTCAGAATCCATAAACTAGGTATAATTAAAAATAATTCTTGGAATTAACATTTAGGTAACTGAGATACAAATGCTTTACAAAATTGTCCAGTACATAGAGATCTCATTTTGTCAGTTTGTCCATGTTCCAAACCCCCTCCCAAAAATCAGGAGAAGCAATAATGGTCTTTTAAGCCCAACTAATCTGTGCAGCCACAGATTCTATGAGTTCTGCCTTATACTTGCTCCTGAAAAGAAAGCAGATAGTTCTGGAGCCAATAAAGAATTATTTCTAAAGATTTGCAGTGGTTATATCTCTTGCCTCAGGAATTGATCTGAAAAGCAAAAGACCACAATCATGTGGAAAGCCCAAGGCAAACAATTCTGGCTCCCCTTGAAATAAACTGAAGGAGTTAAGGNGTGGCACGATGGAGAGGAGATCAAGCTGGAGTAGTTCATGATGAACTACAGCCTGTGGAAGGGGCTCACATTGGAGAAGTTCATGAATTGTTGTATCTCATGGGTGACACCCCACAATTTATCAGAAGATTGTGAGGAGAAAGAAGTAGCAGAGATAATATGTTATGACCACAATCCCCCATTCCTCATCTACATGTGCCACTCAGGAGTAGGTAGAGAAATCAGAAGGGAAGTTGAGCATGGGGAGAAGGAAGGGGTGGGAGAAAGATGCTTTTAATATTTGGCTTTATTTCTTCATTATCCTATTTGTATTAATTGGAAATAAATTAAATTAATTTCCCTAAGCTGAGTCATATTTTCTTGTGTCAGTAACTGGTATGTGTTCTTCATCCTTATTTTGAAGCACAAACTATTCATCATATTTTCTCCCCCTCTCCTGTTGAGAAGGGGCAATGATAGAGTGGCTTGGTGGGCACGTGGAGGCCAGTGAAGTCAACGCATCACACCACAATAACTCAAAGTTTTGTTCTTGCTATTATTCTACTTCTTAATAAGATTTTTTATAAGAAGAAATGAATTAAGAATATGTTTACTCACAACTAATTTGCTCAGCTCAGATGCCAATAGAAGTATGGGCCTCAGTTACCGAAAAATATTGTTGTGTATGTGAAAATAGATCATAACACAATCTTCAGTTTGGCTAAAAAGTGAGCTAACAAAGGCTAAGAAGCTGGGCAAGCTAAATGCACTGTTCTTTTTTTCTCTCATATTTATAGTTATAATTTCTTTTGCTTAGTATGATTTGACTGAAAAAACAAGGATGAGAATATCCACCTATCTAAGAGAACTACAGAATGGGTGTAATTTTACGTATTGTTTTGCATGTGGATCACAAATAACAGAATTGTGCTTTCAAGAGTTCAGAATCCATAAACTAGGTATAATTAAAAATAATTCTTGGAATTAACATTTAGGTAACTGAGATACAAATGCTTTACAAAATTGTCCAGTACATAGAGATCTCATTTTGTCAGTTTGTCCATGTTCCAAACCCCCTCCCAAAAATCAGGAGAAGCAATAATGGTCTTTTAAGCCCAACTAATCTGTGCAGCCACAGATTCTATGAGTTCTGCCTTATACTTGCTCCTGAAAAGAAAGCAGATAGTTCTGGAGCCAATAAAGAATTATTTCTAAAGATTTGCAGTGGTTATATCTCTTGCCTCAGGAATTGATCTGAAAAGCAAAAGACCACAATCATGTGGAAAGCCCAAGGCAAACAATTCTGGCTCCCCTTGAAATAAACTGAAGGAGTTAAGGCAGAAAGAGTGGACAACATATTTTAAATAAGACCTTAGGTGCAGAACTGCAGGCAAGGAATAAATCAAGTAGTTCTCAGGGCAAGGACTATTCTGTNAATGCTCCTCACAGTCCTCACGCAGTGTCCGTATGTATTTGGTTTATGTAGCAGAGTTTGATAGTAGGGGGTGCTGTGCAGGTCACTTCCACGAGAAGACACTGGAAACTGATGGAGCTTGTCCCTCTGCAGCCCAGGGAGGTCTATGGTGGAGCCAATAGCCATCTGCAGCCCATGGACAAGCTCATACTGGAGTCAAGGGATGTTCCCAAAAGAAGGTTCAATCTTGTGAAGAGCCTGCAAAGGAGCAGGCTCTTGGCAGGACCTGTGGCACGATGGAGAGGAGATCAAGCTGGAGTAGTTCATGATGAACTACAGCCTGTGGAAGGGGCTCACATTGGAGAAGTTCATGAATTGTTGTATCTCATGGGTGACACCCCACAATTTATCAGAAGATTGTGAGGAGAAAGAAGTAGCAGAGATAATATGTTATGACCACAATCCCCCATTCCTCATCTACATGTGCCACTCAGGAGTAGGTAGAGAAATCAGAAGGGAAGTTGAGCATGGGGAGAAGGAAGGGGTGGGAGAAAGATGCTTTTAATATTTGGCTTTATTTCTTCATTATCCTATTTGTATTAATTGGAAATAAATTAAATTAATTTCCCTAAGCTGAGTCATATTTTCTTGTGTCAGTAACTGGTATGTGTTCTTCATCCTTATTTTGAAGCACAAACTATTCATCATATTTTCTCCCCCTCTCCTGTTGAGAAGGGGCAATGATAGAGTGGCTTGGTGGGCACGTGGAGGCCAGTGAAGTCAACGCATCACACCACAATAACTCAAAATTTTGTTCTTGCTATTATTCTACTTCTTAATAAGATTTTTTATAAGAAGAAATGAATTAAGAATATGTTTACTCACAACTAATTTGCTCAGCTCAGATGCCAATAGAAGTATGGGCCTCAGTTACCGAAAAATATTGTTGTGTATGTGAAAATAGATCATAACACAATCTTCAGTTTGGCTAAAAAGTGAGCTAACAAAGGCTAAGAAGCTGGGCAAGCTAAATGCACTGTTCTTTTTTTCTCTCATATTTATAGTTATAATTTCTTTTGCTTAGTATGATTTGACTGAAAAAACAAGGATGAGAATATCCACCTATCTAAGAGAACTACAGAATGGGTGTAATTTTACGTATTGTTTTGCATGTGGATCACAAATAACAGAATTGTGCTTTCAAGAGTTCAGAATCCATAAACTAGGTATAATTAAAAATAATTCTTGGAATTAACATTTAGGTAACTGAGATACAAATGCTTTACAAAATTGTCCAGTACATAGAGATCTCATTTTGTCAGTTTGTCCATGTTCCAAACCCCCTCCCAAAAATCAGGAGAAGCAATAATGGTCTTTTAAGCCCAACTAATCTGTGCAGCCACAGATTCTATGAGTTCTGCCTTATACTTGCTCCTGAAAAGAAAGCAGATAGTTCTGGAGCCAATAAAGAATTATTTCTAAAGATTTGCAGTGGTTATATCTCTTGCCTCAGGAATTGATCTGAAAAGCAAAAGACCACAATCATGTGGAAAGCCCAAGGCAAACAATTCTGGCTCCCCTTGAAATAAACTGAAGGAGTTAAGGCAGAAAGAGTGGACAACATATTTTAAATAAGNAAGAGCCTGCAAAGGAGCAGGCTCTTGGCAGGACCTGTGGCACGATGGAGAGGAGATCAAGCTGGAGTAGTTCATGATGAACTACAGCCTGTGGAAGGGGCTCACATTGGAGAAGTTCATGAATTGTTGTATCTCATGGGTGACACCCCACAATTTATCAGAAGATTGTGAGGAGAAAGAAGTAGCAGAGATAATATGTTATGACCACAATCCCCCATTCCTCATCTACATGTGCCACTCAGGAGTAGGTAGAGAAATCAGAAGGGAAGTTGAGCATGGGGAGAAGGAAGGGGTGGGAGAAAGATGCTTTTAATATTTGGCTTTATTTCTTCATTATCCTATTTGTATTAATTGGAAATAAATTAAATTAATTTCCCTAAGCTGAGTCATATTTTCTTGTGTCAGTAACTGGTATGTGTTCTTCATCCTTATTTTGAAGCACAAACTATTCATCATATTTTCTCCCCCTCTCCTGTTGAGAAGGGGCAATGATAGAGTGGCTTGGTGGGCACGTGGAGGCCAGTGAAGTCAACGCATCACACCACAATAACTCAAAATTTTGTTCTTGCTATTATTCTACTTCTTAATAAGATTTTTTATAAGAAGAAATGAATTAAGAATATGTTTACTCACAACTAATTTGCTCAGCTCAGATGCCAATAGAAGTATGGGCCTCAGTTACCGAAAAATATTGTTGTGTATGTGAAAATAGATCATAACACAATCTTCAGTTTGGCTAAAAAGTGAGCTAACAAAGGCTAAGAAGCTGGGCAAGCTAAATGCACTGTTCTTTTTTTCTCTCATATTTATAGTTATAATTTCTTTTGCTTAGTATGATTTGACTGAAAAAACAAGGATGAGAATATCCACCTATCTAAGAGAACTACAGAATGGGTGTAATTTTACGTATTGTTTTGCATGTGGATCACAAATAACAGAATTGTGCTTTCAAGAGTTCAGAATCCATAAACTAGGTATAATTAAAAATAATTCTTGGAATTAACATTTAGGTAACTGAGATACAAATGCTTTACAAAATTGTCCAGTACATAGAGATCTCATTTTGTCAGTTTGTCCATGTTCCAAACCCCCTCCCAAAAATCAGGAGAAGCAATAATGGTCTTTTAAGCCCAACTAATCTGTGCAGCCACAGATTCTATGAGTTCTGCCTTATACTTGCTCCTGAAAAGAAAGCAGATAGTTCTGGAGCCAATAAAGAATTATTTCTAAAGATTTGCAGTGGTTATATCTCTTGCCTCAGGAATTGATCTGAAAAGCAAAAGACCACAATCATGTGGAAAGCCCAAGGCAAACAATTCTGGCTCCCCTTGAAATAAACTGAAGGAGTTAAGGCAGAAAGAGTGGACAACATATTTTAAATAAGACCTTAGGTGCAGAACTGCAGGCAAGGAATAAATCAAGTAGTTCTCAGGGCAAGGACTATTCTGTGGTAGTGTTTATTCTATTTTTAAGCAAGTCACAGTTCATTACAAAAATTGAATATTCCCTTAAAAATAAACTGCCGCGGCGACCCAGGCCGC
>VZTH01005147.1:0-103508 GCA_013397815.1 Aleadryas rufinucha
TCCGAGCGGTCAGTGCCCAGGTGGACAAAAAGAGTTAAAAAGAGTTGTCATGGAACGGTTTGGAAGGGACCGTAACGATCATCTCTTTCCACCATCCAGTGCCACCCCTGCCGTGGGCAGGGACACCTCCCACTGTCCCAGGCTGCTCCCAGCCCCAATGTCCAGCCTGGCCTTGGGCACTGCCAGGGATCCAGGGGCAGCCACAGCTGCTCTGGGCACCCTGTGCCAGGGCCTCACCCCCTCACAGCCGAGAATTCCTTCCCTGTATCCCATCGGCAGCAGTTTCTCACCCATCGCTGCTTGCAAGGCCGAGCAGGTTTTTGTCATCCCGGTTCCTCGGGACTGCAGCCCCCTGCGATCCTGACACAACACGGATGAAATTCAGGAGTGCAAGGGGAACGCACGGGGTGCCGGCAAGCAGGGAAAGGAGAGAACTCCCTCAGATACTCCTCTCTTTCCGGGAAAAGGAAAGGCTCTCTGTGGCTTCCCGGTACCTGAAGGGGCCCACGGGAAAGATGGAGAGGGACTATTTACACGGGAGGGAGTGACAGAACAAGGGGGAATGGCTTCCCACTGCGAGAGGGCAGGGTTAGATTGACTAAAATCTAAACTCTTCCCTTGCTTTCAGCAAGAGTTATTCCGGGACAAGCACAGTGATAAGGAGGAATGGAAAAAGCCTTGTTCCAATAAACTGTTACATATGGAATGACAACAGCTGAAACAGTGGTGGAAGGTAAAGGAGATAATTCCAGTAAGAAAAAATGAAAATAAAGATCTATCCAAACCCGAACGTGATTTTGTTTCCATAAGTGCAAGTAATAAAGGCAACATTAATATCTTTCTGGGGTTTTTCAAACTGGTTTTTTTTTCTTTTTTTTTAGCACAATACTGTAAAAAAAAAGTGATCCAGAAGAGGGCAACATTCACAGCCATTCTAAAATTTAGGATGAACAAACGCTTTCATGTTGGTGGAAGATGCTGCGTTGTTTTGAGAACAGAGGGTGGAACAAAATAAAAGAACGTGAAGTTAGAAGACAAAAAGATAAAATAAAAGGAGTACATGAGACTGGGGGAAAAAAGGAAATGGGAAAATATGGATTGCTAGACACTAGATACAAGGACTTTTTGCAAGTAAATTAGGAGAACAAAACTAAAAGTATCTTACTGCTGCTAGTGACATCATCCTCCAAGCTCTGCTAATAATTCCTGTTTCCAGGAATACTTCAATTGAACTCGCTACATTCCAGCTACTTTTCTGTTTGTTTAGATGGCAGTTCCATTTGGAATTTACCTTAGTATAGCAAACTCTATGCAAAGGTACAGACTTTTCAGTTCTTCCATAAAACATTTTTGGTGGGTTCTTCTGGATGATGGGAATCCTTTGTTTCAGCCTTACAGTTGTCTTGAAACTTAAATTTATGCAGGTGTCCAAATACATTTGCAATTCCAGAAACTGGTAGGCAGATAATATAGGAAGTAAATAACATTCTCAAGAGGGAGTTGCTTTGGTATTGAGGGGATGAAAAGGAAGGCTAGAGCTAGTAGAAGTAGGAAAAAATATTTGATTTGACACAGCTTTTAAAAGGCTCAAAGTACTCATCCTGAGATCTTCAAGGTAAAAGTCCTAGTGAGCGCACTTACAAGCCTCATAGTTATCATCACACCGTATTTCCTAGGAGTTCTAGTGTGTTAAAAAGTACTGCAAAATGCTACTGAAAATTATTTTTATTTCAATTTGAAGTTCAGTTATTCTCTCCCCTCACTGCCTGTGTGGAGGCTTCCAGGAGGCTGGGGAAGCAGACTGCTGGTTCCCCTTCCAGCCAGGTCACTTCCACGTTCTGCTGGAGTGCACTTTGAAGCCTGTGTCCTTTTCTTTCTCTACTGTATCTGACAACTTTCCTCCCCCAAGTCTGTTTTTTGGCGAGCTGCATTTATGGAGGGCCAGTCGAAGACCTCAGGCTCAGACAAAACTCATCTGCTCTGTTGTGCTGATGTGTGCAACAGATGGAAGCAGCGAATGAGTCAAGGAGTGACTTCTGAGCTGCCCGGTTTTCAGAAAATCGAAATGCACTTCTGTGATTCTTGCCAGATGAACACATCATCATAGCCAAGTTACACACTGCCCCTCCGGCATTTTCTAGTCTGAAAAACGATTCCTGGTCCCTTGCGTGAACCTCAGCTCTGTGCCTTGCTCAAGGAACAGTTCTAGACACGAGACTAATCGAGCCAAACGACCCTGTCCTGCCTCAGCCACAACATGACCTCTGAAGCCTCTACTGCCCTGAACAGTGTGTAAACAGCCAAGCCCCAGCCCTGCAGGCCTGCCTAACTTGCCTTTGCCTCCCAAACCTGAACCTTTTTCTTCTCTGTAGGATCCTCACTCGTGCAATCCTCAAGACAAAAACCTGATTTGGCAAATAAGGCCATTTCTCACGCAAAAGCTTCACCAAGGTTTCTATTCTGATTTCAGCCTTAAACGCTCCTGTCCTGCTCAGCCAGTCCCTATCTCCAGCCTTTAGCTGTAGATACTTGCTGTTCCATAGCTAATACTCACCACCCCTCCAGGTTAAGTCTCTTGATATGCATTTATGTCATTCCCTAACCACGTCCTCGTGACCCTTCCCAAATTCAGCCTGATCTCCGGACCTATGACCTCTCCCTACAGATGAGGAACTATCCCTGAGTAGGACTGCTGACAGACCTGTGCCTAAGAACAGCCATATAGCCCACGCTAATCCCAGCCCAAACCTGTCCTTTAAACCCACTGGTGGTTGGGTACTGGAGCCCCAGTTACAATAACCCCTGTGGTGGTTTCACTTCAAGGCCATATGTGAGTTGTGATCCCCTACCTTACTCTACTTTGGTAGGAAATGCATTTGTTTCTTAAAATAAATTTTTCATTTCATGTATAAATTAGCTATAGAAAGCATTCAGAGGGAATGGATTTAATCCAAAATCACATCTTTAAAACTGTAGTTCTCAATGTTCGCTCTTAGTTCGCACAATTATTCCACAGAAAAGTTTCCTTCAGTTTTTCCCAGAATGTCAAGTGCGAAATAGAGCTCCTTGTCAAATCTTCCTGCTTTCCAGCCTTTGACACCTTGAGACATGGGTTTGCAGAAGGAGAGAGGGTGGATGCTGCCAAGAGATGAGATATCAGGACCACTTCCTCAGCACAGCCTCCTGAGAGGGGAAAATTCCCAGCACCATCACTTCTTTGTCATCACACGTCCGAATGCCCCGTGCCCCATAATCCCACGATCCTCGCTCAGATCGGCCCAGTGCTAGCTCACACACTTGGAGACACAGTCATTGCAGAGCTTGAATTCCAGAAGTTTCGCATTGAGGAGTCCAGGTGATGTACAAGTACAGTGTGTGAACCCAGGAGATGAGTGGGCCGGTAAGGGTGAAGGAAAACCACAACTTTTTTTACTCTTGATGCTGTAAAACAAAATCACCCCTCCTCCTTTTCTTCCTCCTCCTCCAATCCCATAGTTCTTTTAGCTGGAGTGCAAGGAGTGCATTTGAAAGCCTGACTAATGGCAGTTTATCTTCCTCCCATGAGGAATATTAGAGCCTGTCGATATGGAAGGACCTGCCGACAAGGCATTGTGAGCACCGGGGGTTTGAGTCAGAGCGTGGTGGGAGTCTGGAACTGGGCTGCGTGCCCAGGTGCTGAAGATGGGTGGAAAGATCAGAAAAGAAGGGAAGAGGACAGAAAAGTGTGGAGGTCAATGAGCAGGCTGTGAAGAGCTGGAGGAGGTACGTGCTGAAAGCAGCTCTGAGTATCTATTGCGATGCTCGAGGTACCTTCTGTGTACTGAAATCCTTCCCACCTTCTACACATGGAATAATCTCCAAGCGTCATCCAGTCTGAGTTAGTTTGACGTAGTCACTGAGTCACAGAATTTACCAGGAAGCCCTTACGGTCCTGATAGGAAAAGCAGGCACTTAGAAACACTGCAATATGATTTGCAAATTTTGTGATTTGCTTCTAATTTCACAGGGCTCAGGTTGAATTAGCCTGAGGTCTGGATCTCAAAACTATTAACTCTCACTGATTAGATATTGATATGGGCTACTCTTTTCAGAAACACTACCAGTTTTCCATGCCTTTGCCTACCTACCTTGAGAGACCTTGAAGCCTGATGTTTTCAAGGCTCTTGGAAAAGCCACAGCTTTTTCAGTGTTTTGACATTGATTCTGTGGCTTTCAAAAGCTTCAGTCTTGAATTTCAAGTACATAACCATTAGTCATTGTGGAAAATCTTAGCTGAAATCCTTATTAAAGGGGAACAGTGACAACGACCCATCAAAGGCAGGCTCATACACCCATAATAAAGCACTTTCACCAAGAGGTTGGTTTCCAAGACTGTGATCCACCCAGCGACTCTGTCCCAGTGTCCTTCCTCAACTGAGAGGCAAGACACGTAGTCTTTCCCACGTGTCTTTGAAGTGTCGTGTCAGGAAGTGACCAGGGACGACTTGGGTGCTTTAAGAGGGCAAGAACAACAAAGCCAGGACCTTTTCCTTGGAGCATTTGTTCTGCCTCCACCTTAGGTCATGTTTTCTCTTGTTTCCAGCAGTAAGCTCTGTAAGATGGGGCATGCCTCTTACTTCATGTCTATACAAGTGCCAGGTGCACTGCTAGAAAAAATCATCTGTGTACAGAAGAAGTGCCAGCAAGACTGGCAGCGTGCAGGAGGGTGAGGACTGGGGACTTTCTGCTGCGTGTGGTGAGCAAATGGAGTGAGGTTTCATTCCAAATGAAACGTGAGGAGACTGACTTTACAAACTTCATGGGCCGCATCTTCTCTCTTGGTCTCTATGGTGTTATGATTAGTGCTAGGACTGGTCAGGGTCTCTGTGGGGTTATGATTAGTGTTAGGACTGGTCAGGGTCTCTGTGGTGTTATGACTAGTCAGGCCAAGGAGCAGCTCATGACCACAAAACTCAAAACTTATTTAGCTGCGTTTACTCCCTCTGAAGCGAGTCAAAAGATGGCAGAAAACAGCAAATATTTTCTCTCCTTCTAAACCTGCTGGGTGAAGTACTGCACTCAGTATTCATTCAAACTTCTGCTTACACACACGAGAATGTTTCCTAACTCTGGCTCACAGGTTTGGTCCTCTCAAGTTCAAATTACTGCACACTTGAAGATCTTGTTAGATCTTATTATCCATAGCACCTTGTGACAACTGACAGCATCCAAACCACATTTAGAATTAGAAAAAAGTATGGAACAGGCTTCTCTACAATCATTTTCAGCTTGTATCCATAGAACTAGAGGTTGGATTAGGAAAAATGTGCTATGCTATTTTAAATAATCACTATATAGTGATTACTGTAAAGTATGTGCTTTGTTTTAACTGGTCTGACACTCATTTCCATAGAAACAGAGAGAGGATAGCAACCCACTTGTTTGAACTGTCCCGTAGACTCTGTCTGTGTCAGAATGCAGGAATATAAAGCTTTTTAAAATGTGGGAAAGGCCTGGGGTTTTGTTCTTAGATTTTTTGTTGTTGTTGTTTTAATCCTCAAAAGCCAAAAAAACCATTAGAGAACTTATTGGAAACTGTATTCTGGGAGAACAGAATGAAAATGACATATCTCAGCTCTTAAAAAAAATTACAGGGAAGAAAGCAGGAAGAAAAAGCAGTAAGGGGTATAGCGAGGAGAAGTGTACACACACACAGACATATATGACACACATACCTGTATGTGTGTGTGTGTGTGTGTGAAAAAGTATTTCTGAGATATTTTTCTGACAATTTTTGTTCTTGTACAATAGATCTAGTGATTTTTTTCACTAATAGAAAATTTCAGGCCATCTTACTCAACTGTCTATTTTATTTTGCATTCTCTTTTTCATATTCACTTCCTTTTATTTCACATTGTTTACTTCTTAACTGACAGCACTAATTTTGTTGGCATTTCCATACACTAAGCCACGATATGAGTTCCAAATTGGTAGTTTGGCTGAAGTTCAGGGAAAAATGAATAATATAGAGAAAAATAAGTGCTCAGATTTTGGCTTTGCTTTTGCAAAGCTTCCATGCAACAACACAATTCCTGCATTTCCGACACTGTGAAATGATTTCTTTTCTCCCCAGATTCAAAAGAGAGAAACTGTCTGAAGCAGCCGTGAGATCTCTCCTGGATTCTAACTTATGGGCTTTCATGTGATTTTTTTCTTTGGGGAAAAACAGGAATCTAATTCCTGTTGCTCATGAGGAAAGGACAAGGCTCAGAGTCTGTAATTCTACATGCTGAACATGTCTGGATTAGTTATACTGTCTTCCAGCTACTGAGCACTGCCAGCTTGTAGGAGCTGCTTTCAGGGCTATGGCAAAGAAAGAGACACATTCTGCACATCACGATAAACACTTTCTCCCTTCCTGCCTTCGTGGTTTACACTGCTGAATCCAAGTTTACTATTTAAGCACTACCCATCACAGGGAATAGCAGAGACTCTCAAAAATACTTTTTATATTTTAGGTTACTTGGTTTTAGCTTAATGTTGAATAACAAAGTAGCCCCCATTCAGAGGGGGAAAAAAAATTTAAAAATATCAGTGCCGTTCTACTGAAAGTATGTCTTCGATTCCTGTCAGCCACAGTGCCCGTAAGTTTTCCTTCCTCTGTAGGAAGGCTTCCCTAAAGGGCAGATATCTACAAGCAGGAGCACCCAGCTGCCTCTTGTGCTGTCATTCAACCCTCACTGCTTCACCTCCCTGGAGGTTTTCTGCATTTCGAACCTCTCCCAGTTCAGTCATTCCACTTGGAAACTGCCTTTGCCTTTGGGTTATACCTGCACTTTGGGATGCACTTTTGCTTACAGCACCACCGGGCTAGAAAAAGCTATGTTATCTCACTGTGAAGAGAAGATTCACAAGTTCTTATCAGGCAGACCTTCTGATTCAAACCTTTCAAGCACAAGTACAGGATACTTCCCCGTTATTTTTAATGCTTTATATATTCTTCTGCATTGATTGTGTGCTTGTCGCAGATCTATTGTCTACTTAGTCACTCACAACAGACTGAGTTGTCATTATTGACATCCACGGTCCAAGGATTAACGAGCAGATCTGAGAGAAGGAGGTGAAACACTTCCAGTTCGAGTTGCAGCAGGTGGCCTGAATATGAGATATCTCTCCACTGGCTGTATAGGGAGGGCAGGTTTGGCATCCTGAAGCCACAGATGGTCTGACTGCACTCACCTGAAGTTATGGCAGATAGGAAGTTGGGATAGACAGGTAAGTTCACCCTAATCATCTAAACACCTTTCTAGAGGATCCAAGTATGGCCTCCAAATGCTTTCTTTGTAAAACTCTGTGCTACTTGTTCCCCAGCGTTCATTTCTGCCTCTGGTGGGACTGACGTGAGACAGCAAGTGCAGGAAGTGTCAGATTGAATGATCAGGTATGGCAAGGTCAAGGGGAAAAAGGAGGGGAGTAGGGGGAGACACCCCCAAGTCTCCTTCCAGTTCCCCAGCTGGAAGGCAGAGGGTAAGTGGCTGAGTTCAGAGGCAAACACTGTCCTTATCTGAAGCAGCCTTATCTGAAGCGAGGGCTTCACCTGCAGAGCCGCTGTTCTCTCTCCCCATCTGTGTTTGTAGTTGCAGATGTTTCAGAGCGACTTTATACTGTTATTTCGGCATCTTTGATCCCATTTATCCAAGTTCAGTAAAACCTGATGGAATGCCCCTGACCTCAGACGGGTTCATGCGAAACCTGTTTTGCTCTTATCTGCCCAAGACTAAGGAAGCATACTCTAATGTATGTGTTACTCAGTTGTTTTTCTGTGTCCCAAGAGGGAGAGGGTGAGGAACAAAAGGGGATTCAGACTCCAACATGAAGATCAAGTTGGTCAAAGTTCAGTGCAACCTCTGAAAAGAGGTGTCAAAGTTTGAAAATTCAAATCTGGATGCATTCCAGCTTCAGTTGGAACAGGAGGAGAGGAATAGATTGAACACAATTAGTTTGGTTCCATCATCTTTCACCTACTCACTCGTCGGGTTTTTTTCAGGAGAAAGATCAGTGTGAACATGCGTGGCGGGATGTAAAGAGCTGGATATTTATGTTTGCCCACTTTATATCCCAGCACAGCCCCAGGAAAAAAAGATGCTTTCATGCCCCATTTCCAGCGTTGGTTCTAAGCTCTCTTTCCTGAGGACAGCTCTTACAGGAACTGGGAAATGAGTGTCCTGATTTATTCCCTTGAGCCCCTCATATCTTAAAAGAAGCACGAAATGATATTTGAAGGTAGTTTAGCAGGTTGCAATAACAATTTGTTTGAACTTCTCATCGGTTCACTTTTCCTTATCACAAAAGATTTCAGGGAACAACTTGAACTCTCTCAAAGTAACTTCAAGATGTTTCCTCACTTTGCAGTGAAAGCTTTAAGCCAAGCCTACACACTTCAAACTCGAGGCGCACTGAACTGGAGTCTTAAAGCTGCGGGCTGCGGTAAGGTGGCGTCACGCACCATCAGTGCGAGGAAACAGAGAAAGTCCTTTTGCAACATGGAAGAGTCAGTGCTGTTTGCCCACTGAAATCCCTCATCCAGAGATCCTGCCGGGCGTAGCTCCCAGCTGGGTTCCCTCAGAGACCCGTGAGCCGAGGTGTAAGGGCAGGAGCGGGGCTGGAGCAGCAGACTTGGCGGGGTGTGGCACGAGGGGCGAGGAGGTCTGCGGTAGGGAGAGCGGGGAAGTTGGGCTGCGGGGGACAGGGAGTGATGGGGAGCGCCTTGCACCTGTCTCGGGAAAAACACAAGCGGGGAAATGCGGTCACATGAGCCGCGGTGTGTGTGTTAAGTCCGTGACAGTCCTGCAACCACTGCCAAGCAAGAATGAGGGGGGAGACGGTGAAATCGAGCCTCCTGGCCAGGAGGGAGGCGCGAACTGCCCGGAGAGGGGTGGGGAGAGCCGGGGAGGGCGGGCGAGGTGCAGCCGGGTCTGAGTCAGCCCGGCCGCACGATGTGCGCCGAGGGCAGTGCCCGGCGCGGCGCCGTCGAGAGCCCGCGTCCCTTCCCCGCCGCCCCCGCGTCCCGAGTGCCCGCGCCGGCCGGACCCGCTCCCGCCGCGGCCGCTGGCACGGCTGNCGGGGATGCGGGGCAGCACCCACGCCGCGCACAGGTAGAGCCCGGGCGGCTCCTCCGCCTCCTGTCCTGCGTGGTCCTCGTGTGCGGAGCGGAGGTCGCGGCGCTCGCCGACTTCTCAGGTACGAGGCGGGCACCGAGTGACGGGTTCCGGGCTGCGGAGGCTGCGGGGCTCCGAGGGGCCGGGCGGAGGTGGGCACGCCGCGGGCAGGGTCTGGCGGGGGCTGCCAGCCCCCCGCGATGCCCCGAGGGGACCCGCCACATCCAGGGCAGGGCCGCGGGCTCCCGGCCGGAGCGCCGCACGGAGCCGCGTATTCCCCGGAGCGCTCCGCGTTCCGTATCCCCTGTGCGGGGCCGTGTCCCGGGCCTGCGTCCCGGGGAGCGCAGGTCGGATGTGCCGTGAAGAAGGCGGAGAGGAGGAGAGGGTTAAGGGCTTCCAGAGGGGCCAGGTGGGAAGGGACACGAGGAGCTGAGCTGTCGCTGCGCGGTGGGAACGCCGTGCGTGGATCGGCCAGGGCCTGAGCAAAAGTGCGTGGAAGGCCCTGGAAAGGTTCCCACTTTCTCCTGGAGACTTGGAGTCGGGCCCTGAGGGAGCGAACGAGTGCTGCACTTCTCTCTGCTAGAAGGGAAGCCTCGCAGCAGCGGGATGAAGGGAGTCCCTTCGCAGGGAGCAGAGGCACCAGCTGTCGCCCAGAAATCACAGACGTGATCCCTGGGAGGGTGCTGCATCAGTGCAAAGTGAAGTGACTGCAGGAACTGGGAAAATATCCTTGTTTCCATCAAGACGAGGAAGCAGTCTCTACTTTTTGTTTGTGAAAACTGCACTCTTGTCCCTTTTCTAGCGCTCCAGGGCACCCCACTACTGTTAGAAAGTTATTTAGAAGAGCTGTTTCTCCCCTTTCTATGTGTCACAGTGAGCACAGCATATTCCTGGCAGTCGGAAGCTTAAGGCACTGCCTCTAGGGCAGAAAGCAAACCTCACCCGTATTGAACAGAGCAGAACTTCCCAAAAGCCAGTTGAGTGCACTGGAACAAAGTTAATATATAATTAATAGCCAAAATGTGTCATGCATTTTAATACAGTTCATGTTGATACAGTTCCAAATGCTGGTCATGGTTTTGTAGCAATTCTTGTCTCTGCAACAGAAAAATACAGTTTGTAATTTTTAAAATTGTCTCTGGCTCCACAAGCCTGAAAATTTCTAAGCAAGCAGCCATGACATATAAAGACCAGAATTACGTACTTAGATAAGCTACATTTCTCATATTAAATTCCTTTCACATGTAAAAGGTTTTGAAATGCTTGCCATCTCATTCTTTGGTGGGTTTTTTGCTTAACTGCTGCTTTGGGATGTTAGTTTTGGAATCACATGGTGGTTCTCCACAAGAACATAAAACAAATGTTCAACTTTTCCCTTTCAACTAGCCACTGAGTCAAAAATCATCCCTTTATCTGGGAAAGTTCCTCTCACAAAAGTCTGTTCATTTTTCAAATGGTGTTATTTAGATAAGGTTATCCAAGATTAATTTCAGAAGTACAGCTGTCTTCAGTATTCATTGTGCACTGAGCTTTCCAAATAGGTAGAATGATCAGAGGAAAAAAGCTATCTCACCCCAGAGATCAGTATTAAGCATGACATGCAGACATTTCAGTAAATAAGATGTAGAAAAGAAAAGCAGATTCCAGAATTCTTACCAGACTGGGAAGTTCCCAGGCCTGAACAAATTCTGCTCACATTTTACTTTTAACATGGAGATCTAATTCAGAATAACAGAAGAGATCAAACTGTTACTGGAACCTTTTTAAAAATGTATCCAGAGCGTAGGGAGAAGTTTTTAAGTGCTTCAAAAGCAGGTGCTGTGGACCAGGAGTTGCCAGAGGTGAGACGACACCCTGCAGTGCCATCCCCAGGCTGTTTAATACTGTTCAAGAATTACAAGCTCCAGAACAGCAGCTTCGAGACGAGTTTGTGGAGTTGCTGATTTCCCTCATTTGCTCCCTCCCTCGGCAGGAACAGCAACTCGATTTTCCTAAACTCTGCTGAATTGACACGGCCACAAACCTGCCCCGTTTAAAGGGGCAGTGCCCTGCAGCTGCCGAGTGCCATCGGGCCTCTACCCCGACAGCCTAAACTCTTCTCCTCCCTCCTCCTGTGCCCCCCATTCTGACAGCTTTCAAGAGTTCCTTCCTAGACTGCTGCCAGGTTCCAGCACCTGCCCACGTCATCTCTGGTGTTGCCTTAATGCAAGTGTTAAATTGTGCCAGCAGTTCCACCCTGCCCAGAGCCCGTTTGTTCCTCCCCAGACCTCGCTGTTGGCTTGTCACAACCCAAAGACGCTCCCTCGTGGCATCTGTTTGATGTTTTGCAAAGGGGAGCAGGGAGCAGTGTATAGTGAAGGGTTATTATTACTTTGTTTGTAAGTTTGACTTGTATTTGTGGTCTGTATCCTTTTTACTATCTAGAGCTGCAGGTTCTTGCTCTCATCTGTCCTGCTTTTAACTATGAGGAAAAAAATCTTGGTTTGGTTGTTTTTTTTTTTTTTGAGAGACATTTCTTCACTCTGCAATAACATTTTGTGGATTGGTATTTTCTAGGGAAGAAAAATGTTCTGAAATAAGACACCAGCAGCAGTTCAAAATTCAGCTGTGTGAGAACAACTCAACAGTTTCTCTTATTGGAAATAATGTTGACACAGTAAAGGTCTGCATAATCTATGTTTCTCTAGCAGTTTGAAGAAACAAACAAGAATTTTAAAGGTTGGACTTGATTATCTTGCAAGTCTTTTCCAACCTTAATGATTCTATGAATCTATATTTATGAGTTCCATTGGTTACTGCAAGTGGAGGTGTGCTCTGAGGTCTACAGTCGTCTGTGTGATTAATTTTTCAAAGTTGAATCCAAGTATTCATGCCCAAATTGAAACTGAAAGCTGAAGGTTTGGAAGAAGAGAGATTTAATCCACAGTTCTTTCCTTAGATCTTCATGAATATAAGAGTGATCCTACAACTAGAGAATTTTCTTTCCCTCATGCCTGTTCTTTAAAACACACCTTTTAACTAAAATATTTCTTTATGTTCTCACTGATCACCTGCAGCTTTCACATTTCGGATCAGGTCCCATTCCAGGGGGCTGCTGTGAATTTTGCTAGCTCTCCAGTCTCTGGGAACTAAAATCCTGAATACTCTGGGCTCCCAGGAGACTGTCAGAAGAGCCATTTTTCAGGACATCAGGGCCTCAAGACAGCCATTTCCTCACAACTCCTCTATGTTCAAGGACCGGTTCCCAAAACAGGTGAAATAAGGAGCTGGCAAAACCAGCAACCTTCTTTACAATAATTCACACTATAGGTGTCCTGGTGCTATAGAAAACCCAGCTGCTGAGGGAGAGCTGGCTTTGGGGGGCATGGTGACATTTTGTGGGTACCTTCCCAACAGCAAGGATCCCTGCTCCTCATCTCCTCTCATCCCCTTGCTCTCCATGCTGGCAGCAGGAAAAGGCCTCAGCTCTCCATCCTATCCCCACTCCTCCTCCCACCTTTTCCCTGTCTGCTGACAAAGTGAACTGACCCCTTATCCATCTGGGAACAAACTCCTTCTCTCTGGCAACACCGAGGAACACCCATTTGCCCCTTTTTTACGCTTCTTTCTTTTTCTGTTCTCCTTGCTGCTCTGAGCTCAGGCTTGACCTTACCTCCTTGGCTCACTCACCAGTCAGTCTTCCTTTCTTTACCTGAATCCCAGCCAGGTTTTCTGGGCAGCTTTCAAGAAATGTGGATATAACTGAAGATCAAAAATAAAGTAATTGTGATTGCATAACTGGGGTGAGGAATGACTTTCTGGATGTGAACAGAAAGCAGCCACTGCTTAGGGAGAACCTTTTAATCTCTGTCCTCTGCTGTCAACTTTTCTGTCTTTTTTTCCAAAACACTTCAGACAGAACTGAGCATCACTTTAACTCCATAGACTTGGTCTCCTGACCCAACCATAGAAACAAGTGGATCTAATGAAAAAGCAAACCAGTTCACCCAAGAAATATAATCTGCTCCTGTGACCTTTCTGCATTAAGAGTTTCCATTAAGTTCTGTGGCATTCACCCATCCCAGATTCCCCCAGGTAAAAGGAAAGCAAACAAATGCTTTGAGCAAATGCTTTGTTTGTAGTAACGTGGCAGGATCAATCACTACCAACCACAATGATGCAGAGGTTTTTTTGTTGGCTTTGTGTTGGTCAGATAAAATCCTATATAAATTTTCTTGAGTCAGTTCTTTTGACTCACTGTGGCACTTGTAGCATGTCCTTCAACCAGGATATTTAAAGAAGTGCTAGAGGGAGTGATGCAATAATGCATCTTCTCGATACTGCCTTGTAAAAGTCAAGTGAAAGTGTTCATTGCTTTATTTAAAGAAAAACATATCATTGTGGAAGTGTATTTCATTTCAGTAATATGTGACTTAAACCTCAAAGTCTGGTTTAAAATTTCTCCCAGTGAAGCAGGCTTTGGTCCGGGATTTGTTCTGAGGAACAAAGAGGTGTGTGTCAGAACTGAGATTTTAGTTTAGATCATGGTGCTGAGACCCAAGGTTTTGTTTCAGGCCTGTCCCTGCAGTTCTTTTTGCCTTTCTGAAGAAGTTTAACTTATGAAACCACATTTTAGATGTGCTAATATTTTTTGTTACATCCACAGATGAGATTCAGTTATCCTTGTTAGAGAAGCAAAAGCTTTGTTCCTGTCAAGTTCTTACACATTTTGTGAGGCCTTTACAGTAAGCTGGGTCCTCATATCCCCAAGAAGGGATGATGCCCCCAAAGCTCTCCTGAAATGAGTTAAGGGGTAGTGTGACACTCTTGCCCCTACAGATGCTGGGGAATTCAGACACAAAACTTGAGCTCCTGAGCTGCGCCACTCAGAGACAAACACGTTTGAGTCTGTCAGATTCTCACACCTTTGGGGCAGGACTCTCTCTGTTCTCCCCGGGCAGATTGCTGGCACCTGACACACCATATGCTATTTTTATTCAAAATATATAGCAGGGATTAGCTCCCCCCTGCCTTCCTGTTCCATCTGCTGCTGCTATCCTTCCCAGTAAGGCAGAGCTTCCAGTCTCAACTTTGGTAGAGAATGGGGTTACAGACTTGCTCCAGATAAATGCTCAGCTTTTGTTGGAAGTCTCCCCAGACAGAGAAGGCACTGTCTGATCAGTCACCACTTACCAAAATTCTGTCATCTGCCAGCCATAATCTACAACTAAAATTGAAATATTTTGATTTATTACCCAACACAGAGAAAATAGTGTCTTAAGGGAGCTGAAGAGCAGAAGGAGGCGTGGTTGCGCCTTATTTGTTCAACATTGGTGAGTCATTTAATCTGAATTTCTAGGCATTTTAAGAGTTTTGCTTCAAAGGTCTATTGTGTGGCTTCTGGCAACAAATTAAATACCAGTGAGGTTTGGCTCTTAATTTAGAATTAATTTTAAAACATCACTCACTATATAAGACCTAAATGAAAGCCTATGGTCACTGGAAGGATTCCCAAGGATTTCACTGGGCTTTGGATGAGGGTCGCAACCCACAAATATCTGTTTATTTTTCTTCATTGTATTTAGTCTTGGATGGGAAGACAAGAATTATTCTTTCAGAATAATTTTGCAGCTTTTTGACTTTTCATTTCTTCAGGCTAGAACTGAGTTGAGGACAAAGAAATGTTGTAAAGAAAATCATCAAGCACTGAGAGTGAAGTGGGGGGTGTATTTTTGCTTTTCTAGCTTGGACCTACTGTACTATAAACCATTGTAGCACTGCAGATCTGTGAGCTGCCAGATTTCTGATTTTTTTTCTGATTTTTTCAGATTTTCTGAATGTCAAATATAAGTGGGGATACAAAAAAATGCAGAGTTTGAGTCAAAGTTCTGTTTGCAAAACAAAACCTGTGTTTTGTTTTCTGGGCTAGAAATGAACAACCCCCTGGCTATCTTGGGGAACATGAACATGGAGGTTCATGTTCATAAATCTGAGTTTTCAGAGAAGTATTTTCCTCTAGTGCCTGAGGTTCTCCTACTTGCAGTCTTTGGGAATATTATAAGTGTTTTGTCTTTGGGCATGCAGAGTCTCTCATTCTGTCTCCAGAAACAGTTGCTGCCCACAGAGCCTTTCTCTTGTTACTTCTTGTTAATGGCGCTGGAGGAGGCTACTCTGTCTCCACTTAAATGGAGGATTTTTGGCAAGGGCAGAAAAGAGCCTTAAAATCTCCCTTAATCCATGCCTCTTGTCAGCTTCTTCAGATGGGATGGAGAAAATCTTCCTTTTCCACTGGAGTAGTTCCATATTAGGTCCCGGGACAAGTATTTGCCGTTCTGGCCTCGTGGAATAGCTGAGAGAAGTATAACTGACTGTAGGGTGGTGTTTACTGCAGACCCAAGATTTTGGGGATCAAGAACAATTTGCCTCTTCCTGACACAAGAAGGAGATAAAAACAGAAAGCAAGTGAGAAAACAGAAGTGCATAGGCATCTCTCCAATTTCCTCAGAAAGCCATTGGGATACAATAAAGCAGGCATCACTCCTAGCAGACAACACAAGGGAATGTGAAAGTGTAAACCTGAAGGACAGAGAACGCTTGTGGGAGGATGTGAGGAACGGAGAACAGGCACGTGGTGTGCGAGTGCAGGATTCATGGACTTTCCCACTCTGCAAAAATGTAACTCACGTAACTGCAAGTCTGGGCTGAGTGGCGCAGAGAGGAAGAGGTTGTGTGGTTCCTGGAGAAACTGTGACCAAAAAGTTACAGGCCTGTTCTTTATTCATAATGGCTTAGCTTTGTTTTTCTAGGAAGAGCTCGCCACTTCTTGTGTGTGCTGCTGCTCTCTGAATAAACCCTGCTTAAACTGCAGTGTGAATGAGGTTTTGCTCTGAATTATCTGCTGGTTACCTGGCCTTTTATCTGGCTTAAGTGGAACCAAGCTCTTGCTTAATTTGACCCTCAGATTTAACACACAGCGATAATTAGATTCAGTAAGATGGTTATGATTCATGTTATGATCCATGTTATGATCTTCGGCCCATTAAAAATGAAAATCTCCTTAGCAAAGCATACACGTGGATAAAGCAGTTCATGAAAAACCTGACTGATCTCTCGATCACTGCTTTGATTGCCATGCTATCCCAAAAGCATCCTCGCTACTAACTTAAGCATTTTCTTGAAGACTTAATCCTTCATCTGTCAGTAAGGCCAGTGGAAACAGATTGCTCCACTGGCATCAGGCTGGTGGCTCTCCAGGATGACCATCCTGGCTCTCCAGCTGCCAACTCACTTGCAGCATTAGTCGTTGAGACTGAATTGAAAGTGGCAGCTCAGGCTTCAATTTCCATGAAACTTGCAGGAACTTTACTTCTTTGAGCCCCGCACCCCTCAGGCTTGAAGCTGGCCATGAAGCTGAAAAGGTGTTGAGTTGAATAAGGGAATGGCAGCTGGAAAGAGGTCAGGATCTCATAAGCTTCATCTGCTTTAGAAATGGGCAACTGAAAACTCTCAAGGACCAAATCTAAGAAAAGCAACAGATTTGGACACTCTGAAACCAAAGCAGGCATTTGGAAATGGAATGGGGTTTTGTGGTCACGATCTTATTAGAGAAACTACATTATCCCTAGTTTTTCCAAATAAACATCTATCCTTGCATAAAAAAGATTTAGATAATACAAAAAATAGAGTGATTGTATGAAAATCATTTTCCTTGCACAGAAAACCAACCTTTCATGCCATCTCTGCAGTACAAGTGAAAGGCTGAAGTCAGTAGGATGGTGGTCACTAGCAAAGAGGGCAAGAGCTGAGAGGACCAGTGGAAAAAAGCACACTGAAAAAAGCAAGCCATGGAGGGAAATAAAATCAGATTGGTGACTATGCAAGAAAGCATATATTAAGGAATTACAGATTTTTATGCGCATCTGCTGAGTAAAGCTGTTGTGCTAATTTCTGAGCAGCAAGAAGAATAAACAATGCTTCTGCCCAACTGTATTTCTTACTGAGTAAAGACTGTGACATGGAGTGTGGCTAGAATGAGTCAAACAGGATGTTTACAAGGCACTTAGATAAAAAAGAATAAAATGATGAAGCAAGAAACATAGGGTAAGGAATTTTAGAAACAATATCTTTCCTGGGTAACATTTTACCCTCCTCGATTGCTAGTCCTAAAAAAGAGCTGCCACGGGCAGAATTTGCAGACAGCCAAGGTGAAAGGGAATGCCAAGAGGCAGCTCCTCGTCCCTGTGGACATAGTAACCCTGGTACAGCATTGATCTGTGGCATAGCTGCCTCTGGAGACCAGCAGAGGGTATGGCAGATGGGATGGGGGTTGAAACTCAGGAGTTAATTTCTCCTCAGTGCTTCCTTCACAAACCTACGGAGAAAATATTGCTGGAGAAGTACAGCAGCTGGATCCCAAACACCAATCAGTATCAGAGTCGTGCTTCTAATGGTGTTTGTAGTAGAGTTTATTAACAATTCTGTTATCACTGCATGAAATCTCTTCCTTCAAACTCACCAATCTGGCTTGTGTATTTTTAATGAGCGTTGGCACAATTCTTCACAGCACTGTGGGAGCTGATGGAGATTTACCGGATGGACTAGCCTTCTGGGACTCCCACAACAATATGCGTGCTATTTTGATCTAAAATGGATTGGTATGTCTTTAAAATGAGCTAGCAAATTTCTGTGCTAATTAAACTCAATGGAACGATGCACAGGAACTGATGTTACTAAATCTGTGTATGAAGGCCCAGTTCTGAGAACCCTCACAGCTCATGGACTACGCAGCCTCAGCCTCCAAAAATACTGCATTGCAAAGCTGCTCTCTTACCCAAAAGACATTACCTGAGCCAATGCTGAGATTGCTTTTAGTATGTGCTGGGCATTGGGCTCACAGCCTGAAATGCTCTTCTCCTTGATCCTTCCATCTGGGGACATCGTGCCAGGGCAGAGAAGCTGGACTGAACATACACAGAACTTTCTGAGTTCCCAGATTTTCGGTGGTTTTGAGTGAAAAAAAATTCTTTCTGGATTTCCATACCTGCAGGTCCACTGCTACCCTTATTGTTGCTATTCAAAGTGATTACGCCAGGAGCAAGTGGTTAAGTACGAGAAGCTATAACCTCTTAAGAGTTCTTTTTCACACAAAGAAGTATTTATTTATTCTCCTACGCCAGTTATGTTTGTCATTTTGTAAATCGTTTATCAGTCCTTTTCAGTACAAAGTAAGGCTCAAAGCTTTGTTCAACTGCTCAGCCTCAGTGTTTTGTGTGGTTCTCTGGTGCTATGTTTTTTTTAGCTGAAGTTCTTTGTCAACAGAGTGGATGCTGTGACTAATTTGGCTAATTCTGGAAGAAAGGATTACGCTTGGATTCTGCACTGGTGTTTTGAGTCTCAGTAAAAGATTACAATGAGTGAGTAGTCTGGGTTAGGCAGACAGTTGGGTGGGATGATACCTTCTGGCCTCCAAATCAATGGGATCTTTTTGTTCCTGTCTGCTTTCGGCTTAACTTCTGAGCCAGTCTCTAACGTCTCACGCATGATTCCATATGCAGAGCACCCCATACATTGCTTATGAATGTGTGTCCTGGATAAATGGGAAAGTGCCTAGCGGGGCTTTCACACAGAGGTGCAGAGATGTTACTGGGACACTGCAGTAGTGCCAAGGTTTTCTAATTTAGACAACTCTCGCGGTAGTTAACTTTTTTGGTATAGTTTCATATTGTTTTAAAGAGTGACATTTCTTATTTCTGAAAAAAGAGGAACTTTATAGTCCTCCTCATTGCAGAATGACACTTGGAAAAGTGAATGCTGTATCTGAATACCATCTCCCCCTCCATTACCCAACCCAGAAAGCAATGAAAAAAACCCCAGTACTAGGTTTAAGACATTAAGTCACCTATGGTTTTTTATAGGGTCTGGTTACGATTCTCTTTGCTCAGGGTAAGAAACCCCGTAACTCACAAGTCTTCTGATTGCCCAGCCCAAGTGCACGTAGAGCCATGACCTCACTCCATCCATGCTGGCTGGGCTCCAGCCATCCCTCTGCCCTGCTCTTCAGGGAAAGGGAATTTCCTTGGCCACCAAGGAGCTAGTGAGGACTTCCCTGACACGCAGGGGACCAGGACTTGGAGGTCTGCTGTAGTCCAGGAACAGCCTCCAGCTCCTATATTTAGACAGTAAAAAAAAGTTTTCCCAAATTCCCAACTAACAGATATTGATGAAGTAAACACAAAAGGAGAGGACAGGAAGCTGCCCCAGGAAGAGTCCAACCCTCACAATGCCCTCACTCCTGATCACTACGGCTGTTATTACTCGCAGAGATCACACTGCCTTTTCCCCCAACTTTACATCATCGTTTGCTCCCTCTGGGAAAATGTGTTTCTGGACAGAAGTCAGTACACAATACAGGGATACTCATGGTCTCAAGAAGGTGAAGCTTCTACCAGGGTGACTACAAGGCCACACTTCCCAGGAAAGGAGGAGAAGCAGCAGCTGCTGAGAAAACTGCTGAGTGCAGGGCAGGCACTGCCCCGCTACGAGGAGAGGGCCAGCATGAGGACAAGAAAGAACCCGGAATTTTTCAGAGAAGGATAAGAGGAAATCGTGACTTTTGGAGTGGGAATCCTTCCTCAGCATGGGCTGTGAGCTGCAAAGGACTGACTGCTCCATGTGTGTCTGTGTGGGCAGTAATGAAAAATGCAGGTTTACGTGGTCTGCCATGTGAGATGAGCAATTTAGATACTACGTCACCACTCCTCTTATCAGAGAACATTAGGTTTCAGCAATTTCCATTACTATTTTTATCCTTTATTGTGTGCAAATACACAAGGATTTTAGTAACAGCAGAGTCATGTTTAAGCTGCTTGGAAGGCTGGAGAGCAAGATGTCTTATTTTCACCAGGCCATTTAATGTAATTTTTACAAGTGAACCACATTGCTCCTACAGAATCAGAGCAAGTTTTTTATAAAGACCTTTTTTTAAAGGATTGAATAGTTGCAATTGTTGAAGAAAGGTGCTTAGATGCTGGATTAGGAATTTGCAGGATCAAAGTAGCAGTTAAGATGCCAGGGAACTCATCCAAATCACAACATAGCTGATATTCTTTAGGGAATACTGGACTGTTTTGTATACAGCACTCCTGGCCCCACGGAACTTAAAACCTGAAGAACTGAAATGATTAAAAATATTGGGTCGTATCTTTGAGGGTGTTGAGTGCCCACAACTCATGTAGGGCTGAATACTCGGACTCTGTGGCCCTTTATGCCACAATGGTGACGCCAAGGTGTTCAGCAAATGCCACAGGAGGCCCCTCTGCATTCGGCCCATTTTTCTGACCGAGGCTGACAGAGGAGGGGCTCTGGCAGGGAACTTCAATTATTTGTGATCTCAATTACACAGAAAATGTAGGGGATGGATCTGGTTGTGGGTTTGGTTATTCTTTTTAACCTGTGAGAAGCTGTGGGGATGGCTGCTGGACTGGTCTTCTTGAGATCCAGACTGCAAATGCAGGGCACGACATTTTTTCTGTCCCAGGTCCAGTGCCAGCGCTCAGACTGAGGTCAGTGAGGTGGGGAACTCACCTACAGCTCTGCTGTGCTGGAAGGTGCATCTGCCTGACTCCTGTCCTCCCCTGGGCTCCAGGTGTAGGTAACAATGGCAACAATGGAGCAGGCTTCTCCTTCCTCCAGACTTAATAACTGATAGGGAAGCTGATTTTGGTTATCCAGATGCACAGCTGGAGCTGGAAAAGGTGCCAGAGAACTGAAATGTTTGACCCATCTCCGGAAGTGTTCAAGGCCAGACTGGATGGAGCTCTAAGCAACCTGTTCTAGTGGGAAGTGGCAGTGGGGTTGGGACTGGGTGATCTTTAAGGAACTTTCCAACCCAAACCATTCTATGATTATACGATTTTCCTCTCTTTTGCCTGGAGTACTAAAGTTTCTATTTAAAAACCTTTTTGAAAATTGCTTATCTTTGGGGAAAGCTTGTGAAGGGCAGAGGTGTGAAAATTAAATGGCAAATTTAATTTTATTGAAAGGGCAAATTTTTTTTAATTAAAAGGAGTGACCTCTTTTTCAGTATTTTCTTTGAGAAAACTAATTTTTGTTTTAATGAGACAAAAAAGCCCCTGATTCAGCCACAATAACAAAATGTTCCCACAAGAAAATGTGAGGGATTTTTTTTTCTCTGTTATACTTAAGAGTGTGTGAAACACAACTGCCCACGAGCCCAAAAGCGCAGCACAGCCTTTTAACAAGAGGCATAAGGAATACCTTAGGCAGCTGGAATGCAAGAACCCGGCCCACAAAACCCAGCAATACCCTTCTGACTGCTGCAGACACGCCCTGGGATTGTGAGCACCCGTGACTGGCAAGGGCCTGAGCCCACGAATTGTCCGTACAACACATCCTGCTGCTGCTGGAGTGCTGGGGGGGCTCGGACTTCCTGCCACGAGACCTCGTGTTTTCCAGCCCAGAGTGCTGCGAGGACATAAGGGGTGACCCATTCAGAGAACTGGGTGGCTGCGGGCCAGACGTGTAACCTTGACTACAATGCCCTTTCCGGAGACTGATTGTGGTTTTCTTATTATCTAACGAGCTTGTCATTTCCTGTGCTAGTTGTAACAGAGCTGAATATTTTCTAGGTTACCTAACGAAGCTCCTGCAGAATCACACCGCCTATGCCTGCGACGGGCAGCACCTGAGCCTGCACTGCCCTCGGCACTCAACCATCAGTGTTCAGTCAGCGTTTTATGGGCAGGACCCCCACATGTGCAGTACTCGGGAGCCTGAAACCAGGATGACAGAACCCAGGAACTGCGTGGCACCCACCTCTTTGCAGGTACCGCACTTTGTAAAGGTTCTTAAGGTACAGAATGTTTTTGACGGTTTCCCTGCTGTTTCTGTGCACGTGTTCTCAACCCTGAATCAGATGAC
This sequence comes from Aleadryas rufinucha, assembly GCA_013397815.1. Taxonomy (NCBI): domain Eukaryota; kingdom Metazoa; phylum Chordata; class Aves; order Passeriformes; genus Aleadryas; species Aleadryas rufinucha. Next base: position 22,056 of record VZTH01005147.1, read on the forward strand.
ACTGTACCTTATGGCAGTTTACCACCAAAAGAGTTACAGCTGGAAGGGTTTGTCTGGCCAGCAGGGTATTACCGTAGGATTGTGAGATCTTTGAAGATTGCCTTCCGTTGTGACGAGCCTTGCTTTGGAAACCCCATTTTTAAAGTTCCCTAAAATAGTCAGCTCCTTTCCATTCAAGGGCTGGTCATGACTGAGTTGACCAGTCTTAATCTATCACACATGCCCTCCTCGATCACAGGGGAGGATACAAGCATTGGACAGAGCTGGGTTACAAATCCAGTGAATAGGATGACATCCCGGTTGGCATTTGGCTTGTTGCATGCCTGTCTTCCCTCACTGAAAAGGCACAGCAACAGCTAAATAGCAAATCACAAGCATTTCTGCAGATACCTGCATTTCTGTGACTACCTGATTTATATCAGCAACACCCTACAGTTTGTTTCCTGAGCCTGCTTCAGTATAGCTTAAAATGATTTATACTTCATAGATTATTACTTTCTGCTGTGGAGACTTTTGTAACAAGGTCTGACACACTGCTGTCAAAGGCTTGTTTCATCATAGTGAAAAATACCCAGTGTCGTTCCAAAATCAGTAAATCATTGCAAAAATAAGTAGTCAGTGGAATCTGGATGTGTTCTGTTGGTTAAACTGTTGCAAATGCTCCACAGAAGCTTTGATGAAGTTTGCAACATTTGTGTCTGTAGACTACTGTTCCTTCCTGACATCAGGGAATGTCTGTTCCCACCCCGACTGAGCTGAAGGGTATTATGAAGTGGTTTGGCAGTAATATCCTCTCTCCAGAAACAGTATTAGGACAATTTTATAAGTGTGGCTCGCCCATGATGTATTGCAATTTTTGAGGACATTCCAGACATGACCTATGGGCCATGTGAAAGTACATCTCTCCACCAAAACCAGCAGGCCAGATGCATCCTTGATGTTATATTACTGACCGCAGCAGAGTGGCACCGATGATTATTTTGGGCTTGCGAGTGCCTTTGCGAGGTCTCCATGGGCAGTTTTTTCCCTTGAATATAATAAACACAGCATGGGGTAACTGTTGTATAAACTACCATCACCATTCGGGCACCGTGGCTGATCGAAGGCATGAAAGCATTTTGGCAAGGTCATGAATGTGTGAGATACAAATGCTCTGCATCTCAGGGAGTTCCAGTTCTGTTGAGGAGAAGGGACACATCTTGTAAACTGGTTTCTTAGAAAAGAGCACCAGTGACCTCATCTCTCCTTCCCTTCCCTTTGGAAATGGATCTGCAGTCTGCACAGGCAGGCGAGATGATGCCCTGTAGCTAGGAGGAAGCACCACAGGCATGTATTACAGAGACCTCCTGTTAGAGGGATCACTGCAAAGCTGGATCTGGCCAGAGACAGTAACTGCCCGGTGCTATTTTGAGTATCGTTTGCTTTTGTGGCTGCGTGCTTTTGCACAGCAGTGTGAGAGAAAATGCGACTGCTGTTTACACGAGGCAGGAGAAAATACAAACAGATGCACAGGAGATGATTCAGCTCGGGTGCAAACAGAAGGTGACTCAGTAGGGGACAGCTATCTCCATTTACTAAACATGTAACTCTATTTCACTGGTCCCTTCCAGAACTTTCACAATTTAGGAGGAGTTTTTTGTTTGATTTGCAACTCTGTAAAAGGAGAATTGACTGATAAAATTAAGTCTGCTGTGCTTTCCTTCCCTTTTAAACTCTTTAGAGTGCATTTAATGCTCAAAAAGTGTTGGGTGCATGTCCTCTTCCTCTGCCAATGGGAGCTGTAGGATCACTGCAATGTGCTGCCAATGTGTGTCATTGCCGCTTGGGAGGGAAGGTTTCCAGTGATGACAGCAGACATCCAGCCACTGCCAACTCTCTCAGCCTGGAAACAGGAATGCAGCTTGTGCCATCACAGTGGTAAATTTGTGATTTGGCCTCTTGATATGACTGAGACCTCTTCTGATGAGAAACAAAGCAAAAATTCCCATAGATTTTGAGGGACTACCTAAAACTATCAGAACGGTATATTACTGTTACTCCTATTAAGAGTGGGGTGACCTGGAGAAAACACGCTCCTTGTTACAGCCTGCTGTGACTTTAAACATCCTGGATCCTGTGCACAACCACACAGACTATCCAAAAACAGTGTCAGAAAAGCCCTCTCTTAACTGAGTTTTGGAGGTGAGTAAGAATTTCCTAAATGCGCTGCTGCATTTAAACTCTGTGTTTTTAGGTGCTTTGGCTTGTGTCTCTGTTAAAAACTGGACCCAGACTCGCCCTGGCAATGTCTTCATATTTTCTGCAGTTACAGTTCCAAGAGCACAGCTGGAGTGGGAGCACCAGTGTGAGCAGTAGGAGCACTCAGTCCTTTTGCCAGATTGGGAGAGAGCCCACATGACCCTTAGTGTATAACGCTGCTGACCTGTTTGTTGTCCTCCTCTGTTGCCACTCCCGGGGAAGCTGTATAGTAAGAACCAGGATATATTGCTGGGCAAATAAATTTGGAGTAGATATGGCCTTAGAACAGCATTAAAAAACACCCCACGAAACAAGACAAGGAGGCTGAGGATAGACTTGCACATCTGTGATATCCAATCAAACCAATTCTGAAATTTGCTCGCGGCAAGTCAAGCGAATATCTGATAATGCGTGTAACTGCAAGCAAGAAGGAAGCGTCCCTTGAGCAGGAGGTCCTATAAATGGCTTAAAGCTCGGGTGGTGCTTGTCATTAATCAGAACTCTTTCAAATGAAGATTATTACGGAGCATGTTAAGCTACATGTAAGTAGATCAAGAAGAAGTGGTTAAAAAGACACCTTTTTGAGTTGTCATGCTGCTCCTGGACATTGCACTCCCATAAATGTGCTCAGGAGTGTACAAGTGCCTCAGGTACGCCAGTGAGACAGCTGGGGGCTTAGTGTGTCTCCACTTGCTCGGGGCTCTGCACCATCGAGGCTGTGGTGGCACTCAGGGGAATTTGGCCAACCTCCCCAGGGGCAGAGGGAAAAGTGGCAAACAGCAAACCGGTAACATCCTAATTTGCCGTGAGCGTGGCTGTGATGAATGTGTTCCCATAAAGTTGGCCATGACTCCAAGTCCAGCAGAGGTGTGGCCTAGATCCAATGATACAGATGTTTCTCGCACGTTTATGGCCAAGAAGTTGTGATTTCTCTCCTGTGTAGAACAAAGTACAACTAAGTGTTTTCACTGCTGTATAGCTTCATACCTTGTTGTCAAGACTATCCTTTTTGCCCATTGTTCCAGAAAGTACTGGATGAATGCCAAAACCTGAGATCCTGCCAACTCCTTGTCAATAGTCGGGTTTTTGGGCCTGATCTGTGTCCAGGGACCACTAAATTCCTCCTTGTCTCCTTTAAATGCAAACCTAGTAAGTAATCTTTATCAGGCAAATGTGTTTTTCTGCATGTTTTATTGCTTGTTTTGGTTAAAATGCCACTGCACGAGGCTTTGCGTAAATCCATGTGAAGTTTTGGGGCTCTTGGATTGATAACAAATTGTTCTTTTCTACTTTACCTTAGCTCTCCATTGTGTTTGCAGCTTCAGGGTGCTTGCTGCCAATTTAATGACCAGTGTAGTTTGGCAGGGGCAGATGTCAGACATCAGACTAGAAAGGAAAAATGTTTTGGAAATTATTTTTAGTGAGATAGCAATGATAATGTCATATTAGAAAGAGCTGAACAGCAAAACCAGATGCTTGGGCTAAGGATCCAAATGAAGAAGAAGGTATCCTAGGAAGGAATATGCAAAAATACTTAAGGAGCTGGGCCCAAAGCTTTCAAAGATTCAAAAATACCTCCCATTTATGGAATAATGGCCAGAAGATACATGTGCTGACTTGGTTAGAGGCTTCTATTGTAGAATCACCTGTGCTCTGTGCAGGTATTTGATGCTGATATGTGAAGGGACAAATCTTGCCTCAAAGAAAATCCACTCTGTAAACATGAGAAAGTGGAAGAACGATTAAGACAATCCTCACGAGGTTTCCTTTACTGGTGGTTTTTAATCGTTCTCTTTGTTGGTATGGTATATGAGAACAAGCTCCAGTAGCCTGGGGGCTCAGCTTGTTTGGCAGTGAATCCCCAGTGTGGCTGAAATGGGTCCCAAAGAAAACAGCTGAATGATGATTTACGGGTAGGTTCACCAGCCAACTCAGAAATACCAACCCACAAGCAAAGGAGAAAGCACTAAGGGGGTTTTCTTTGATCAGAGCACTAAGACACTAGTGGTAGAACAGGAGTAGGTGGCAAGCAAACTGAAGAGCCAGCTCACGCTGGAAAGTGGAAGTCAGAGCAGACAGATGGAGTGGAGTAGGCAAAGCACCGACTCAAGAACCCCCAGGGAGATACACTGGGCCAATCATTAGGGGAAAAAATGCCTCAAATTTAAAATTTTCATGATCTGTTTTATTACATCAATAGTTCAATTATTTTTGCATATTGAAATTAGTCCATTATTAATAGCAGATGGATTTGAATATCATAGCAGTCTGTGTCATTAGAAATCTCTTTTTACTAATCAAAAGTGAATTTACATCCTGTTTATTACTTTCAGAGGCTGCTTAATATTTTTCCCCATGAGAGATAAGCTTCTTTGAGTATATAGTATTTTCTGTGATCTGAATTTTTAAAAAGCTGGTCAAAAGTGTATTTAACAGCAAATGCTGCCTTCAGGATTGAGAAATAGTCCAATTCCAGTGCAAACTACCTGATTTCTTGTGACAGGAAATTTATATTTGTAGGTAAGATACCAATATTGTTAGTCTTGGCAGTGGAAAACATCCTTACTCAGGAAATCACTTCACGATAACTTAAAGTATATTTTGCAGTCTCCTTGCCTTCAAGTGGGCACTTAAGCAGTTGCCTAAACCCCTTAGCTTTTCATCTATTTAGAATTATTGTTGCTGTATCTCTGCAGAGGTTTATGTCGGGCTCTTCTCCTTGTCTGATACCACTGGGGGTTATACGTACTTCCACAGCCTCTCCAGCACAGCCAGGCAGACTCGGAGCCCAGCTTTTGGCTGTCAGTCCTTGGGCAGAGACCCCAGGTTTTCAGCCTGTTTATGGGTGCACAGTACGGCAGGTGCTTCTGCAGAAGTCACAACCTGCAGCAGGTCAAGTATTTTTCAAAATCACTCTTTTTTAGACTGAAGCTTGTGGCTGTTGATGAGCTCGAATGGAAGAAACTGGACTGTCACCAAGAACATTAACCCATTGTTTTATCTGTTCTGTTTTGGATGAAACAGTAATGTTTTCATTCATGAGTAGATCGGAAGTTTTTCTCTCTCCAGTTCCCCAAGAACTAGCATCCACCCTCCACTCACAGGGACATCACTCGCTAACAATAAGGTCTCCCTTTTCTTCTGCTCAGCTCAGGAATCTCCTTTTCCTGTTTTCACATTTTTGAGGACAAAAAAATTGGAGGAGAATAAACTCTTCTCCCTGGCTTTATCTGCCGTATAAAGGTTTGGCAACACAGCTCAACCAGGAAGACTCAAGAAGGTAAAATGTCATGAACACAGCAGCTGCCTAGGCCAGGAAGAGCCTTGTTGGCCAGGTGGCAGATTTGAAAGGTTTCCCTAGGACGGATAAGCCATGAAGATGAGCTCAGTGCCTTCCCCACCTCTGCTGAGGGTGCTGCCAGGGTGCCTGTGCCAGCTGAGCAAGGGAGCGGGGGATTTTTCTCAGGGTCCTAATTCACATCACTTTGCCAGCCGAACTTTCAAATGAGCCCTTGCTGGATAGTGCCGCCCAGAGAAACCCACTGGCTCCCTTGGTGGAGCCATGCAAATACAGCTGAGAGCACTGTCTGGCTCGGGATGGGGACCCCGTCCTGGTCTCTGTCCTCCCACCGTCCGTCCCTTGCCCAGGGCTGTCACTGAGCAGTGCCAGCCCTGCCCGTGAGTGATGAGTGTGCAGAGGCAGCTGAGGCACGCATAGAACGCAACAGCGTCCTGAGGAGAGACAAAAGGGAAGGATGAAGCTTCTCTTACTGAGCCGGAGTGGAAAGCAAGCCAGGAAACCAGGGAGGCTGCTCCACTGGGAGAGGAAATTGGCAAAAACTAGGGTTTTTCATTCCGTTCAAAAAGGAGCCACAGGCTCTAGAGAGTCGCTTGGGAGCAATTCATGTGGAAGAAGCACCCCGCTCTCGACTTTGTGTCTGGCTGTAGAGGTGAACATATCACTTGCAACAGCATTTTCAGGAAAGCTGGTTTCTGTCCTGCTGCTATTTGCTATTAACAGTCCAGCTAAATAAATTGCCTCACGCTATCATATTGCTGTTTGCTTCTACTTTAGCTGAATACAAAACCAAATCAGCATGTGAAAACCAGGAACTGAAGCTCCACTGTCAGGAATCCAAGTTCCTTATCATCTACTCGGCCACCTACGGCAGATGGGCACACGAGGAGAGCGTCTGCTCAACAAAGGCGGAGCACACACCTCCCTTTGGTATGTTTGGGCACCGCTGAGGGACCTTCTCCAGGCAGGAGCACAGGGAAGAGGGCACACAGGTGGGGAGAAACTTCAGGTGCAAGAGCAATGGTGTTTTGAAAGCATCAGTGGTTGAAATGTGAGAGAGATTATTTCTGAAACTCAAACTGCCCAATATGAGGGAGGAGCATAGAATAATAAATGGAGCAAAGTAATAAACTTCCATACAGTTAATCAGTCCTTAGTATGATTAGCATAAAAAACTGGTTCTCTTGCCTCTCTTGAATTTAAGTGACATATACTAAATATCAGCTGTTTGCCTCTTCTTCCTCCAGCTTCTGAAAATGACCAGGTGACCCAAGTGTCACGATACTGTGTCTTACTGCTCCTTCTTCTCTGATACCTGTTTCTGCCAGATGTTCCCTGCCTTAGCTGCAGACTGTAAGGGGCCTGTAACGAGGCAGGGCCATTGCTTTAGATGCTGTTGGATGGCTCGACTCCCAGGCTGAGGTGGCACACTAGAAAGTTAAATGCTCTCTTTCACCAAGTCAGGAATGTCCTATGTACATAGTACTAAACTGAATAATATGTTCAGTGGTGACACTGAAGGCATGAAGGTAACTTTTCATGCCATGGAGAAGGCCAGCACGAGACGAGTGTGCTTTTCAAACCCCTTGGTACTGCACAGGGAAGGGCTTGCATGACTGATGCCAGCCCTGTGCAAAGGCTTAACGTTGCTCCTAAGAAACATGCTTTAAGTGACATCTATGAGAAGCATTTCTGAACATCAAGAAGAGATCAATAATTAATCTTAAGAGCCCTTTGTCTGCAAGCCAATGTTTCTATTTAGTTACATAGACACTATTAAAAATTTATTGGCTGAAAATCGCAATCTGTTCTTAGACAAGAATCTATTCGATATTGCCAGGTCTGTGTTTCACATGGGCTCTCTCGGGCCTTCACACAGACTTAGCTGTGCCTGTCTGTTCTGTGCAGAAAACATTTTAGCAGGTCTCTGACAGGCACCCACACCCCTTATGACGGTGGCATTAACCGGCGACACAAGGCAGGGCAGAGCTGTCTCGGCTGATTGAGAGAGGCTGCCACCACACTTACATCTTGCACTTCACTGACCTCTCAAAATCATTGCCTTGCCTCTGATGTCATCACTCACAGTTCACAGATCAGAATTCTGCAAACCTTTCCTACTGGATAAAGTCTCCCAGGATAAAGAGAAAGAATTTGCAAAAGCAACAAGCTCTGCTGTGGCCCCTGTGTACAAGCACCTGTGCAGCAACACCCTGGCTGGCACTGGTTTTGTGTTCTATAAAGCAGCCTAAGGCACCGGTAATAGGAGAGAGTATAAAACCTGAGACAAACACAAAGTAGATCTACAGAAGGTAGATCCTTGTATAGATTTCCTACTACTTAATGCAAGTGCTTGGCCTCTTCCTGCGTGGTACCAGTGACCCTCTGCAGGCAGTGGAATTTCCAAAAGCCCCTCTGTGGCGTGGGAGTTCACATTCAGTTATCACAAAAGACTTGGCACTTAGGAGCCAGATCCAATTGACTCTACATCTATCTGTCTCAGGCCTGAATCTTGTTTGGTGATTTAAGCACCTACAGATGTCAGTAGGTGCATGATTAGATTTCTGCAACGACTCTGTTCCTTTCTCTCAGGGAGAACAATGGTAATTTGAACATAATGACTTGAGACAGCTCTTCCTTCCCGAATCACAGTCCACGTACCTATCTATGTTTGCACCAAAAACTAAATTGGCTCCAACACACATCCATTGTTGTTTCTGCTCACATTGGTGCAACTCAGCCTAAGGGCAGCGCTCAAGCCTTTCCAGTTCTTTCACTGCATCACAGAGAAACTGTGAGGCGATTTTTTTAGCACTATGCAGGAGAGAAGTCATCTGTAGGTCCTAATGACAGGCATAGATAGTCTCTGGTGAGCTCAAAAGTTTTGCATCTCTCCATACTTGACAAGGTCCTGCCAGGTGTACTGGGTACTGAACCGGATACACCTCGAGATCTTGGCTACCTGCTGATACGTGTGATAGCAAAGACAAACAGCAGCTTTGGGCTGGGACAGATGTATTCTCAAGCATCGCTTTTCTGTGAACCACCTGTCAAATCAGCTGGCAGATTTTCAGAGCTTTGCTTCAAAGGGAACCCAGGAAAACATAACATTTCTTTGTCATAAAGGCTCTTCTCCCTATAGGAAATAAAGTATATAAATCCGTCTCTGCTATGGGAGATACCTGTGTGGCCTTGAGCACTTGTAGGATCCTGAGCCTCACCTCCACATTTGGCATGAGTATCTACTCTTGCAACTGGTTTTCTGAGCCAGTTTAATAGTAAAAAACAGCTTCTGCAGCTGTCCAAATGCCTGGCACTGTTAAGGCTGCACAGAATTTCCGGCAAGCAACCTCCCTGTTTTACTAAGACTATCAAGAACTTCACAAGAAAATTCTGGGTGTGGTTTTGTCACGGTTCTGCCTAGAGGAATCTATTGTGCCCAGCACCAAAGCAGGAAACTGTAGCAGTTTGTTCCTCTGTGATTTGTTACCTTTTCTGACCCATTATCTCTTTTATATTTGTAGCAACATGTGCATGAGGAAATAGAAAATTTATTGGCCAGAAGAAGTTAAAGAATTGTGCCAGAACAGGTTACCATAGAGAGCACGAGGAAGATTCAGGTCAACAAACACCTCTCAAATAATAAATTACTCTTGTTAACACATGAAAATACTTGAAAGAAGGCTTGGTAGTGGGTTGACTCTAGGTTCAACTTGCAAGCTAGAACACTGCAATATCCTTCCCAGAAATTCCTCTGGATGCATATTGGCTGGTCAGATGCGCGTTCCCTCAAGCACCAGTGACCAGCAGAGCCCTGAATTACACCCCTGTCATGGTTCCCATTGCTGGAAGGTGGGGTTCCTTCCAGTGCAGCCCTTTTACCTGGTCCCTAACCCTAGGGTTGGGCTTTGTCCTAGTCTCCTCTTCCCAGTGGAATTCAGCTAAGAGGAAGGGGTGAGCAAGTCAAGCAAGAGGGATTTTCAAAATCCTGTAGGTTCCTTCCCGTCCAACTAGGTGTCATGATTTTTTTAATGTAACAGGACTCTGCGATGCCGTGATTCTTTTTTGTTTCTTTGTTTGGATACTGTGGCCAATTCAAAAGGCCTTACATCTCTTATTCACTGACTGAAAAGCTTTCGGTTTCTGTCTCTTACTTAAAGATGCACTCTCTGCCTGGCATGAGCCAGTCCCTTGGGAAAGTCTCTTGAGAGCAGAAGTAACAGCAGTGAAGGCACAAGCAGCTGTAGGCAGATCTGGAAATGTTTCCTCACCGCCTTGGCACTTTGGGAGTGGGAGACAGGAGTCAAATGAATTTTGTGGATGCAAAAGTAAGGATAGTACAATTTTGCTTCCACCCCAAAACCCCTGAAGTCAGCTCTCTCTGTGCGCAGACATCAGATATGAAAAGGTCCTTGCCTGTGTCAGCCCATGCAAACTGAGAAGCTTAGTAGGTGCTTTGGGCCCCAAGAGGTGCCAGTAGGAGCCATTGCACCCCTTGGCCCCAACAAATGTCGTCAAGAAAAAACTCCCTTAAAAGAAGAGGTTTTCAGAGCAGTGGCAGGATGAGGAATGAGTGCTTGAAGGGAAGAGACCAGCCACCATTTTTAGAGTCCAAGCAACTTCCTTCTGAGATGAAGAGGGAGGATCAGATTTGGCTAGAGAAAATTGCATGGAGCACTCTGAGACACACACCACTTCAGCCAGTAATGTTTTCTTTACTGGCAGATCAGGGGTTTCTTGGGTCTATTTTTTCATGGCTCAAATTTGTGAAAGGTTTGGAAAAGTACACTTGGCCCCTAAGTCTAAAAGGAGCCAAGGAACTCCTGCCCGTGCACGTGCAGGAGCAGGGAGTCTGGTTCCCGCTGCCAGGAAGCGGAGAGCCCCACTTGTCTCTTGCCCTTGGTGTTCGGAGGGATGGATCCCCCACTCTGCACATGCATGTGCAAGGAGGAGAGAGAGACCAAGTTTGGGTTAGTTTTTTTTTTTTGCATAAAAGTGCTGCTGACCACATTGTGTGTTTCTGCTGGAATCAGCAGTTCAAGTGGCCCTTCTCTGATGCATAGGCGGGACCCTGTGTGCTATGCTCTTGCATAAATTACCATATTATTTCAGCAACTTTCTTTAGGATCCTGCAGCCTTAGCTTGCTCCAAACTCCATAGTTTTCCCTTGTCAGTTCTTGTCCCCACAGATGATATTTGGGCTCCACAAAGCACAAGGCATCGTGATTTGGAGGTGTGAAATCTTTGCTTTCATTTTAAAATCAAAGCATTTCTTTGCTTTGATTTTAAAAGCGAGCTCCTTATTCTTCTGTGGGTGGGCACAGCCCAGGACACATAAAGCAGCGTAAGGAGCAGTTGGGGATGAAAGCAGTTGGAAATGTTTGGAGAGGGTGGGACAGGACGCTGTCGCTGGAGCCTGGCACAAGATGCTCCATCACCTGCAGGTCTTGTGTGGCAGGGTGGAAAGAAAGGGAGGGAAAGCTCCTCCTGTCTGAATTGAGAGAAGCTTTAAGAAACCAGAAGACAAATTACTTCTCATTAAAGCCTGCATGATTTATGGCATGTCATTTGCATGCCAAAACTTCCCCAAACAAAGCTAATTAAGGAGCTGAAAGAGCCTTTCCTCCAGAAACAAGGCTTTCTACTCCAACTGTTAAATAGCTGCAGTCAGATTGGATAGTTTATTACTGCATTAAGAACCTCGTCTTGACACCCGTGTCCCTGCGCCATCCATAGCAGTGTCTGGTACAAAAGATCCACCGACAGTCTTGGTGTATAACAAGCAACTTTGGGAGAAAGGCGTGGAGAATGGAGTGTTTTCCCAGCCACACATTGCTGCCTTGTCCGCCACCGCTGGATGCCACCAGCCTTTTAGCACTCTGGGAATGGGCCTTTCCAGAGGCAGGTTATTGAAAATGTATGGTACCAGACTAACAAGCCCCAGGGAGATCTCTGTAGATCAAACAGCACTTAGTCAGAAAGTAGCCACATCGCATATTTATGTTCATCTCCCAATCAATGGTTTCTTTGGGGCCGTTCCACGGGATTCCTTTACTCAAAACACAGCACTGACCTCTCCTCATTCAGTCACAGGAATAAGGTGTTTGACCAGGAGGAGGGCAAGTTATTCAAGTTATTCCCATCATAGCTGATGGGAGAACTACTGGGAAGGTAGCAAGGATGCATATAAACCAGACAGGATTTTGGACTGAATCACTAAAACCCAAAATCTTTTTAGAACGCAGGAAGTTTTAAATAGGGTGGTTTGTTTTTTTGTTATAAGTCTTTCCAGGTAAGTCTGTCCTGTCATGCAGAAGAAACCAGCCACGGTTTGCATTCATTCACCTGTGACACCAGACAAGCCTTGGGAGGTTCTCTGAAAACTGGCCTGCCAACAACCTGCAGGCATATAATGACCGGCTCCTCAGGTAGAGGAGCCAAATCCAACACGGATAGAGATGATAAGAAGCTATGAAGTCCCACAGAAACATGAGCAAACGCCTACCAAAGTCAAAGTGAAACATATATTTGCCATATCACTGAATAGGTAGAAAACTATCAGCACAGTATCCTCCTGTTTTTATAAGGCACCAAGAGTAGCTCCCAGGAAGTTCTGTAGAAAACATAATTCAGTTTGCTGCTGTGCTCCCAGTCCATTCATTTATGAATCACCCAATAATTCCTCCTGATATTCTCCAGTTGCTTTTGTACTTGCCAAAGTAAGCTATTGGCTGTCTAAATACATCCTTACTCATCTGAAATTGCCAGGGAGGGAAACTAAAACTGCTGAGCTACTTAATCAGAACTATTCAATGCTTTAGGTCAGCCCTTCCCTGCCTTCCCAGCAGTCTCTTGGGACACACAGGGACTGGGATGTTAGGTCTCTGAAGTTAAAGGAAGAGCTCTCTCCAAAAATCTCTGTCCAAAGTAACCCACCAGCCCCTTGCCAGACAGATCAGCCCAATATCTCCTGATGGCTCCGCCCAGGTATATGACTTCTTTAGTGCTGGTGTCAGGGAGTCAACTCTTAAAGATCACAAATCTGCCCCATTTTCACACATTAAATGTCAAGAACTCAGTCTCAAACCTTTTCTTCTTTTCAAACACATTTGGGGAACCTTTGGAGTGTCTTTGCAAACAGGGTTTGTCCTTCCTCTATAGAGGCACAAATGAGCTTCAGCAGTTGGCAGGTGACCGGGTGCCATCCTTTATTGTAGGAAGAGGGACTGTTTTAATGCCCTGTGAACTGTTTCAGACCTCTAGAGCGCCCTTGCCTCAGCAGCCTGGAGTGAGACATATCCATCATACACAGAAAGCCACAGTGTGTGGGGTGATGCAGAAAGATTCAGAGAAGTATTAGTTGCTCCAGACTTGTCCTTCCTGCATCCTTTCTGTTTAGAAACCAAAACTATAGAGTGTTTTTTGCTCTGCGGCTTGGAGGTTAGCACATGTGGATACAAAGAACTTAATCACATTTAGAGATCTTTTTTTTTAAAGCAGAGTGTGACTCACACACTTTCCCACTCAAATAATTTCAGCTCCAGTGCAAAACCCATTTTTGGAAGCCACATGTTTCCCTGGTTAAATATTGAGCCCATTTTGACCTCTTCACTGTAAATCAAAAGCTACTTTTTAATACCCTGAACTTCCCTGTAGCCCGAGCTGTTGCAACACACAAAAATTGATCTCACCTGAGTTGAACCGAACTTGGGGGTCTGGTCAACTCATCTCAGTAACCCAGGGCTGAGAGACAGACTTGGGAACAGCATTTCATCTCTCTTGATTTGAGATGGAATAGATCGCGAGCTATTTGGACGTGCTTATTTTTTCCAAGACATCCTGAATGGTACATCGAGACCTTATATTGGGCACCTGTTTGGAGCTCGACAAGACTCCTCCTGCAGCCTCAGCATGCACCTGGAAGGCAACATGGGAGAGGTGACTTGCTGCAAGTTCACATTTTTATTGCAGCTGACTTCCTTGCATTGACAAATCTTAATATTTAACGCTGAAATCCTGCTTAGGCAAACTTACGCCTGAGATCAGATGCAGATTTGTATCTCTAGTCATGCAGTTGTATATTTATTGTATGTATTTTTTCTTTCAGACTGTTTGTCTTACACAGCGCTGGAAGTGTTATCAAAAAGGTGTTACGGGAAGCAGAGGTGCAAAATCATTGTCACTAGCCGGGATTTTGGAAGTCCATGCCTACCTGGAGTGACAAAATACCTTAATGTTAGCTATGCATGTGGTAAGAGCGAATGCACAATCATTTTTAAGCCCTCACTTCTGCTTGCAAAGACACACACACGTCCACCTATGGGCACCGAGCGTTCCTAAACATCCGCTTCCCTTTAACATAGGAAGCTTGTGACACAGCCATACACAATACATGAACGATCCCCTGAGCACAGCGGCACCTAACAGAGACTCTGGAATTAAGGGGTTCTTTACTATAAAAAATGCAACCGACAATAAAATATCAAGTATGTAGTTCAATATTTTTGAGAAATACTACCCAGATAAGAGTCTGTTCCACAGAATTCACCTGCAGCAGAGCTAGGAAAAATAACCTAGCATTGCCTGGCATCAGGGCAGGTAAAACAGTCCAGCATAATTGAAGCACTGTGTACATGCCCAGTCCTGAAACCCGATTCACATGAGTACATCTACAGCTTCTCCCTCACAGAAGGGTTTCCTTTCCCATGGAAAGGGAGTGAAGGTTTACAAAAACTAAAGGCTTGATCCCTTGCAGGATTGAAACATACTTCAGCTCATTCCTCGGACAAGAGGGAACAGTTTTCCATATTGTTTGCTATAGACTAATATATTTTCATAAGAGGCGAGTAGAATTCCCTAAAATACTTCAATAGGAGCAGCTCCACAGCTACATACTGCAGAGTCCTTTGGCTGCATCCCTAGTGAGTAGTAGTCAAAGGGCACAGGTTACCTGAGACATGCTTTCGAGAACAGCAGCGTAGGACCGATGGCCAGATCACCTCTACCTGAAGATCAGAGGAAAATGAGCCCCGAGAGATTTTCAGTCTCCCCAAGTATTGGTTGTCAGCTGTGAAAGGCGGTGCAGTAATTCAGCTTCCTATTACTGGAGGGATCTGGGAATGTGCCATTGCACCAACACATTAGATTATTGTGCAGCTGCCTTTATGAGTGAGTTAGTAAAATTCTCTCTAATTAGCATGAGCATAATTACAACAAGTCGTTCCTCTTTGCACGTCTGTGTACCAGAAAAGCAGCATGAGTTTGTTTGCACTGGAGTTATGCATTCTGTTACTTAGGGATGTGGTTTTGCAAAACCACGTGGGTAACAAATAGTGTTCTTTTGTGTTGCTGGCACATTTGGAAGATTTTTTTCTTCTGCCAAATCTTACTGGGCTGTGCAATGTGAGGCATTAGCCAATGATTTGCAGATCTGATTATTTTACAGATCATCTAATGAACACGGGAAGAATTTGGCAGATTCCAGAATGACATTTTACATTCATTCTCCTCACTAGAAGATGCCTTGCAAACTGATGCTTACCAAGATAATGCAAATAGACCTCCCCCTGTAGTGACAGGAACGCAGCAGACCAGAGCACTTCTGTTCTCAGGGCTGTGCCACACTTCAAAGTATTTCTATCATGGACAGGAATGTGCAAAAACCCCATGCTCCCTCACCCAGTGGGCAGCAGCTGTTTAGGGGTAGTGAGTCTGGCTGCATCTTTACGTTTGCAGTTTATTCCTGACAGTAAAAACATGGCAGGAGCAGGAGGTACTGGTTTCTTGAAGTCTCAGTGCCCCCAGGGATCTGCTCAGCATCATCTCCTGTCTGCACAAGGTGGGACCTCCTGGGTCTTGCTGAGCCTGCACTTCAGGATCATGGAATCCGCTCTCAGGAAACACTGGCTCCTGTGGCTCCACAGTGTATGCACACTCCCTGGATGCCAGAGTCCCTTTATGTGCTGCCTTTGGCAGCCTGCAGGAGGTGACTGACTCCTACTTGCGAAAGCAGTGCTGGCACAAGTTGTAGTACAGATGCGATTATCTTAATAAAAATTCCCCATGCTGATACCAGCTGTTCTGTTCAGCGACCTGATGCAGCCTATCCTAGTTAAAGTCCTTGCGTCCGAAAGGCACCGTAATGAAAATGAGCAGTGCAAGCAGCCAGGGACTCTTTCCGTCCATGCAATTTTGAATTAAACATTCCCCTACAATAAATACTTGAATGGCATAGGGGAAAAAGAGCAAGCAAAGCCCTGGGGAGCTCCCCCTGGGGGGTGAGCAGGAGGAACATCAGCACAGGTGAAGGAGTCCCAGGCCCTGTGACAGGAGCTTCAGATCCCACATCGGCGCTACAGTTGGTGCATCCGCCCAGGACATTGTTCACAACACAGGCACGTTGTTCAGAACAGCCAGGCCTGCGAATGCCGACTGCAGGCTGGAAACAATCCTGCTCCCTGTCTGCCCCACACACCAAGGAAAGCATCCCGCTGCTGGAAAACAGCTACAAACTACCGTGAGGTACAGGACAAAAAAAGAAATGGGCTTATTTACCCCCGTAGCTGTTGGCCTTCCACTGCAAACAGGAGCTAAGAGTCCCAAAAGTATTCCTTCATCAGGAAAGGAAATAGCTCTGACTTTGAGCCCACACAGAAAGAAAAGTTCTGCTTAGAAAGAAGTGCTATTTTTAGTTGTTTTCCAAATGAAAACTATGCTAAGCTGCAAACCTCAGTCTCCTCTGTTCCATTTAACTCTCTCAATACTATTTCTTGGCAAATATTTCTATGTGGGATAGAGGTGAGCATCATACTTCAAATTTCTTGCTTTTTTCCCACCCCCTGTCAGTCTGAAAATCAATCAATCTGCCTTCACATCGGACAGGAACAGGTGCCAAGATCTGGGTGTCCGAAGGGCCCATTCATCCATCACAGAATATGTGAACTCTCAACGTCTGTACAATGCATCTGCTTGTAGTTCTTTTAATTATTTGAAGACGACTGTGAACACTTATCAAGGGAATAAATTAGTGAAATGAGAGAGATGCGGCTCATTTATTCCCATCCTCCCCACTTTCCTCCTCAGCAACTGTCTCAGAAGCTTCGCAAATGACATCACACAAGACTTTACCATTTATCTTAGAATTACAGTGAATTATCCTCATCCAAATCCAGTGTCTAGATGCAACTTAGCATCTGGCTGTAGCCCAGTTTATGCTGAATTTAGAGGCCAATTTTGTCTCCATCCACTGGTTGGCACACTGTTGAGGGGTTGAAAACAAGGGGCAGGTTGCCAGGCTGTATGGAGCTGCACTGACGTTCCTGGAGCAGGCTGGTGTGTGAATCCAGTGACAGGCCCTGAGCTGCCCTGACTGTGCAAGAGCCATACAAGCACTAAGGTCAGAAAAGATCTCCAAGATCGAGTCCAGCCCTCAATACCACTGTCAGAAACCCAGTTAATAAACCCAGGTTTAGCAACAGGATTTGTAATTTACTGGGGAGAGGGTTCTTAAAACTAACAGAACACAATTTGTCTTTTGTCTTTGCAGTTCCTAAATTTATCCTCACGGCTATAAACCCCGTGGTCCCCAATAACAAGTCTTCCATCAAACAGAACGATGGTATGTACCACCACAGTATCAGGGTTTGGGATGAAGTAGCGGAAACCCTGCTGAAACAGCTGCTCTTCCCATTGGAGAGCAGAGGGACAGGCTGGGAGTGAGATGTGAGCAGAGTCTTGCAGTCACAGCAACGCTGTGGGAAGAGTGACGTGCCCAGAGCCAGCATGCTGGGAAGAGTAAAAGTGAAATTGTAGTTGTTTCAGGGTGAAGAATCTTTTACAAGTTATGCCAACACCTGCTCTTCTCAAAGGCCACAAAGTTAAAGATGAGGCTGACGTGTGTACGCTGTCCCCAGTACCAGGAGTGCATGGCATGGTTGGGCTGGGAAGGCCCTTGAAGAACCGTGAAGCTTCATGAAGTAAAATTATTTCAGAAAGCCCAATGGGAATAGGCACAAGGGGTTTCACTTGGTAATAGGCTCTTTTAAATGAATTTGCCATTTTCTAGATGTTTGATATTTTCAATAATTTGTTATTCATACTTCATTTACCTTATCAACCATCGTTTGGTCTAGTGTTCTGCAGCTCCTTCAGCACAGCACTGGCCCGCCTGTGTTTTGGGTGGACTTGTTAGCTGGAAAGTTACCGGGTGAATATCAGTTTAGTAGCTTTATTGAATTTACCTTACCTCCTCGTGTCACAGGTGTTGACCTTGATCCAAGGGAATCAAGACTTCCAAAGAAAGACGGAACTATTGTTAGCTCGAACTACTTGGCTACATTTGCATACATTAGAGGTAGGAAAATGAGGCTGATACTGTTTGGCTCACTAGATCGTGGCATTGTGGGAAAAGGGAGGATCAACTCCGAAGGTCGCAACTAGTAACGCCATGTTTATGGTAGTGATATTACTACAATATAATCAGTCTTGTCAATGGGACAATCCTGGCATAATTGATATTTAGGGGCTATCTCCTACCTTGAAGGATTCAAACTCTCTTAGCAACCGCAGCCAAGATATTTTTAAATTAATATTTTCAATGGGGACTGTTGGCTGTTCAGTAGTTTTGCGAACCTGGCCCCGACCCGTGAGAGCTCTAGAGACATCTGTCTTTGGAAATGTTGGGTTGCATACACCCATGGATCATCAAGGAGTAGTAAAAAAAAAAAAAAAAAAAGAAAAAAGCCATCCCAAACCCAGCCGTCTCCGCTGTGAGAGGAAGCAGGGTTTGTGACTTAGCAACACTAAGTGCGAAGGAAGAAAACTGCTCCCTACTCAGCTTGGCCTGGACATGCTGCCATGGCCCTGCAGAGCCCAGAGTCACTCTTCTCATGCCCCCTGTTTGCGAGGCTAAGGCCCGTTTTGGCAGGATGGCTGGCAAAACCAAAAAAGGTGTGCAGGGTTCTGGTAGCTGGTTGACAACAGCAGTGAGCTGCTCATAAAGGGTTGGGGTCATGTCATTATTTTACAATGTTATAACCAGGCTGGATTTTTGCCCACCAGTTTGGAGAGGCACAGCTGGTAGGGTTGGGCTGTGAGTGTCAGGTTTGGGTGCCTTATGGCTACGGAACACTGCGGGAATGACAGCTGGGGGCTTGTAACCAGCCTTGGCAGTTGGTAAAGTGATTAAGCCCTGACTTTCTTGCCTGCAGATCACCCCGAAAGAGCTGCTCTCCTGTTTATGTCCAGTGTTTGTGTGGGATTATTCCTCACGCTGTGTGCCTTGGTGATCTGCATGCCGTGTGCTAGTGACATCCGGAAATTGCATAGGAAGAGGGATCAGCTGGTGCCCGAGAGTGCCAGAGCCTACGAGAGCAGTAGTGAACAGGAGGAGGAGGAGGAAGAGGAGGGGGAGGATTCCTCCCTTTCGAACACCCAGGATGAGACAGACGGACTTTACAGACCTTCTTACTCAGGTTATAACTCAGCAGAGGCAGCGGAACTGGCCGAAAGGATTGAACGCAGGGAGCAGATCATACAGGAAATTTGGATGAACAGCGGTTTGGATATGACACCTCCTAGAAATATGAATACATTTTATATTAATGAACAATAAATGGCTTATTTTGGATGACACCCTATCCCTTTTTTAAAAAAAAAAAGAATGTACCTTCTGTGAAGGAACATTTGTATCAGTGAATATAATTATTTGTCAAATAAAAAGAAATATATGCAATAAAAAGAGGGTTTCATACCCTTGACTGTCTATAAATCCTTCTGCGAAAAACACTACAGTTTTAACTCATGCTGCAGATTGCTTCTCACTAACTTGGGATCAACTGCCAAATGCATGTTTAGGAATATTAAAAAAGGTGGAAAATATTTAAACAGAGATGTATTCAACCATCAGAACAGACCTGCCCGAGATGTGCTCCTGCTGGTACCTGCGCTGGCCAATCTGTGAAGGACAAGCTCCAAAATGGCTGCTGCTTTCATAAAAGACTCCTGATGTTGCCACACGCTAAGAACACTTTACTTAAGGGAAACACTGGGTTCATTTTTCTGATCCTAAAGCAGGGTTAGGATGAATGCAGGTCATATTCTCAGGATTTTTTATCCATTCGCAATCTTCACTTGAAAATTGTTAGACTAGAGAGATTTGGTTTCAGTTGGACAGAAAATGAAATCAGTAATGTATCTAAGCTGAAACCACAACAGCCTTCCTGTCTTAAAAATGTCTCCAATATTTTAGCTGCAGCCCATAGGGAATTTACTGAACAAAAGGAGGAAAAATGTCACTTCCTATTGGTAATACTTCATGGGTTCATTGTGCTTCCCCACTCAGATGCTGTGTGTCCAGGTAGAGCATAGTATGAAACACTTGGAAAGAAAACAGTGACATGACTTGTCATTTCCTACTGATACAAAGTCGAATTAAGCCTGGAAAAACTTTAAAGGGAGGAAGGGAGCTTGCTGAGATGACTAAGGCACAATCCCTGTGCTCAACTGGAAAAATCTCACCAGCAATTAGCATCCTATCAGCGGAAGGAAGAGAGGCTAAGGAGACGGACAGAGGGTTGAGGTCATCCAGAGCACTGAGAAACTGCAGGAGAAGCCAGGCACAGCCTGGGAGCCTGGCTGCATTCCCGCTGGGACACTGCTCTCCCCTTTCCAGTAGGAAGTTATCATAACCTGTGCTATGCACGATATTGATTAATAGGTTTTGGTCTGGAGAAGCCCAAGCCTTGGTCCTGAGGGTGGAAAAAGGCAAGTTTGCCCTTGGGGAGGGCTCTGGGCCAGAGCTGGCTCCTTCCTCCTGACTCACGGGGCAGGTGCCACCCATTTCCTGGTCAGATACAAACGGATTGATCTACATCCCAACAATTCCCCCTGCTGACAGACCATACTAGTGGAAAAAAAATCTGATCCTCTTCCTTTTACTGGAGTGGGCTGGGCTCTGACCTGCAGGGCTGAGGGCAGGGGCTCCGGGGGCCCCTGCTCTGGCGGGCTCCTCAAAACCCTGAGTCCCAGTGAAACTCCCTCCTGGAGAGCCTGGGGCCCACAGGCCAGCTGATACCCAGCTGATCTTTCTTGGAAGTTATCTGTCTGGCAGTTAATGTTTATAGTCACTAAAATCCGTGCATTTTCTTCTCTCATTTTTTATTGGGAAGCCTTGGATGTCAGAAGCTGACATCCTAACAAAAGCTGGGAGTTATCTTTCCTTCAGACTTCACTTTGCCCAAGACTAGGTAAAGTCAGCATGCCCTAGGGGTGGCCCACTGGAGAACACCTGGTCCAGCCAAGGATGGGACTCCACAACCTTTCTGGGCAATCTGTGCCAGTGCTCGGCCACCCCCACAGTGACAAAGTGTTCCCTGATGTTCAGAGGGATCCTCCTGTGTTTCACTTTGTGCCCATTTTGTCTTTGCTCCTGCCACTGGGCACACAGGTCCTTTTCCCTGTTTTGTTCACTTCATCCACACATCCATCCGATACCCCTCCTAGGGATTCCCAGCTGAAACCAGGGTCTTCATTCCTGGTGACGAAACAACTGCAGCGGCAGCAGATCAGCAGAAAACAGTTTGCAACTCCGAAGTTAGTCCCTCAGGGCAAAATGTTTCACTTTTCCCAACTCCCAGTCCTCTCCTTGCTTTTACAACCTTGGAGGAAAAAGACCTTTTGTATTGAAATAGTGATTTAACAGACCTGATTCCCTCCTGATTTCCCTCCCTGCCTGCTACCACATGCTGTGGGTGGACAGTGAAAAATTCCTGCAGGTGCCAGAGAAGCAGCTGCTCCCCAAGATGGAGCATTTCCCAGCCACTGGGAACGTGTTTTGAGGAAAAAAAAGTGCAGTGCTTAATAACGCATGCTTGTTTAAATGGATCCTCAAACGTAGTGACATACCCTGTCCAAACCCCAGCTCCAGGAGCAACTCGGCAGGGCAGGGGAAGCAGCCTTTGCTCCAGGCTGGGAGGTCAAGCTTCACTCAGGATCTGTTCCTTTGACTGAACTATTTATAGTCTGAATTTGGGTTGCTATTTTGCTCTTTTCGCATAAACTTTCCAAGTCTAATTCGGGAAAGCTGTCAATTAGCGGTTCACCTCATTCCCAAATGTTCACTTCTCACAGCAGTCTGAAAGTCAGAATGAAGACAAACACGGGAAAACCTGATAAACAGATACTGAATTATTTGGATCTTTCTGAAACCACACCCTCTGCAGAAAAAGCATCCAGCAGAGAAAATAGAAAATTAATGAGGTATGCACTTACCTGTCCCAAGCCCTGAAAAAACCAGCAGCTGAAGTGCCATAGCTGGAATCTACTCCCTCTCCAGGCTGAGGGCAGATGTATCCACAGGGAGGGTGCCATGGGGCAGCAGCAGCGATGCTACGGGAAGGACACCCAGGGCTGGCAATGGGATGGAGTTTCAGCAGTAAAATCCCTGCAATTTCCCAGAAGAGCAGCCTAAGGAGAAAATACTGCAAAGGAGGGCCTGGAAGTTGTTTGGACTATTTGGTTTGTGCCCAACACAGGGCTGTGGGCATGACACACATCTGGAAATGATATGACCCAGCATCAGTATCTGAACTTGCTGGAAGGCAACATGCA
Source organism: Aleadryas rufinucha (assembly GCA_013397815.1). Lineage (NCBI taxonomy): Eukaryota > Metazoa > Chordata > Aves > Passeriformes > Aleadryas > Aleadryas rufinucha. The sequence continues at coordinate 44,200 of VZTH01005147.1, forward strand.
ATGCTGGTGTAGCTGTTTGAACTCCCCACTCCTGCCTTGAAAATAGTCTTGAGTTTGTCGCCAGGAACGCTGGGTGAGGTTGCAGGAAGCAATAAATAAATCCTTTTTATTTATCCGGAATCCTGGGTGAGGCAGAGAACGGAGCAATGTGGGAAAGCAAAACCGTGAAAAGAAGAAAAGGAATGAAACCAGGTGTGGAAACCATTTCCATTCATCAGAATGGCGATACGGCTACAAAACAAAAGTTTTAGCAATATTCTGCTGTGTGTCTCCTTTGAGAGAGAATGGATTTTCCCCCTGGAAGGGCATGGCTACTCTCAAACTTGTAGAAATAAGTGGTTTAAAAGAAAGACAAAACGCTTTTGCAAATTTGAAAACCTACGTGTGGTGTTTCTATCTCGTTATCGCCTTGGATAGTTAAATACCTATAGGCTTTCCTGGGTTCCTGTACTCTTTCATCTTTGTCCAGAGAGTGCATTCAATTTCAGCCACAATAAATGAATCCAGCAGATCCACAAACACCGTTGTGAGAACTCCAAAAAGCATCAGTGCTATGGAAAGTCTGCTCAGCTATAGAGAAAACCAGCACCAATTACAGCAGAGAACAGCAGTCAAAGGAGTGCAGAATCTGTGTTAAATATTTCCTATGCGTTCTTTTCCCTTGCTTTCAGAGAGGATATGAGACTATTATAAGCTCCAGGACACTGATTTTCCTCTTAGGAAGTGGTAGAACAAAGTGTTTTGTTAAAAACCTTTTTTGCCATGAGAAATAATTCCAAATAAATTTTAAATAAAAAATATTTGAAATTTTGCTACTCGGAAATGCCGATTTTTCTTTTTGTAAAAAGCCATGTTACCGTAAAGTTGAGATTCAAGAAAAACTACCAGATGCCAAACTTCCCTAAAAGTAAAAAAATCAGTGATTGAAGTAAAACCACCCTTAATAGTTCAGTGAATGGTATTAATTATCTTTTCTGCATCCAATCTTCAAGCTGCGAGTTCAGCAAACACTTGACTTTTAACTTGATCTGCGTCTCTTCAACCATACTTTGGGTGAAAGTGATCATTTCTTTACTTCCATCTTAGAGATCTGGTCCTATTAATCTCGTGTTTATTTATTCAATCGACCTGCAAATGGCGCTCATTTTTGTATACAAATTTCTGTCAACCGCTATATACCAGCAATAAAAACTAAACCCAAAGAATGAAAATGAAGCATTCCACAAGGATGTTACTTGTGCTTATATAAAAACACTGCCTGTAAACAATTATTAAGAGGTTACCTCATTTCAAAATGACAGTTCGGAAATAGCTATGTTGAAATGTGAACAAGCACATAAAAAACCTTAATTCTCCCTGGATTAGTTGGGAGAAACTGCTTTCCTATAAAATAAATTACCTTCTCCAGAGCACATCATCTAATAGTAACAACGAAAAGAGAGTACAAAGACCACTCTGAACAACACCAAACACTCCAGTGCATATTTACTAGATCTGTTATCTATGAAACAGATTGACATTTCCATATCCAAATTACAAGTTTCTAATAAAATACCAAACTTCAAGAGAATTGGTTCAATTCTTTGCAGAGAAAAGTGCTGCTGCAGTCACAGAGAAATATGAACATTTACTGAACACCTAAGGCCACAGAAGTGAAAATTTCAGCTGCTGTCAGAAGAATCTACCACACACAACACAACTCCTCGCTGCAAACGAGAGCATCAACTGAGCAGCTTAAGAAGGGGTTTGCAGAGCTTCATCTCGGACCCCATTTGATGTCTTTTACACCGTGAAATTGCCTTTTCAGAGCATGGTTGTCTGCCCACTCAGCATTTAGAAACGAGTCGTCGTCCTCCTCCTCCAGTTTCTGTGGCAGAGAGGGGAAGGAGGCGGTGAGGGACGCAGCCTGAGCTCTGTTGAAGCAGCTCAGCTCTCGGGCACCAAAAGAACACTTACCTTCAGCTCTTCCTGCTTCCTGTAGTAGTACAGCATCATCTCTTTTTGCTCTTCATGGCTGATCACAGGCTCCCGCCCTGGAGCTCCTTGTCCTTTCTGGAAGGGAAATTGTAAACGTTGCCAATGGCATCTGTGATACAAAGGAGAAGCTGCTACACAAAGACATCAAAAACCTTTCTTCAGACAACTGGATTGCTCAAATTTAATAAGGTCCCTCAGGACAGGAAAATAAATGCTGAGAAACTGCTTCTGCATTCACAGAATCCCAGAATGGTTTGGGTTGGAAGGGACCTTGAAGATCATTTAATTCCACCCCCCTGCCATGGACAGGGACACCTTCCACTAGACCAGGTTGCTCCAAGACCCATCCAACCTGGCCTTGGACACTTCCAGGGATCCAGAGGCAGCCACAGCTTCTCTGGGCAACCTCACTACCCCCACAGGGAAGTAAGGGTTATTTTTTCAAGTGAGGTTTAGTTTTTCATCTCTGTATCTGAATCATGCTGTCAATTTCGTGGACATCAATGGAAGATGCAAACAGGACTGAGTCTATTTTACTTAAGTTTCCACTCCAAAAGACATACTAAATCTGTTTTAAGGTCACTCCAGATATCTCAGGATGGGCCCATATCTTCAGCTCCCTTGCTAACACAAACACAGGATGGCATAGGACTCAGTAAGGCGGGGAAGTAAGGGAGTTACAAACCACTACACATGAAAGGAAATTGCTTATCCAGGCAACTGTGCTCCTGGGAGAAATGACGGACAAAGCAGAAAACACCTGCTGTCAGCAACTGCAAACAGCATCTTCAGGGAGATAGTGGATGCTCTCGAGAACAAACAGGGTCTGAGGCGGTTTAGGCAGAGAGAAACCCCTGAACAACTGCACTGCATTCTTTGAGCAGGTCCTTCAACTAATTAAACAGAATGTTCCTGGGAGCCTAGATTTCAGTGGCTATTGAGATGCCACACCATTTCCCAGTGACCCTGAGAGGAAAGAGAAAGCAATTCTGGTCTTCTAAGTGACAAATGCAAAAATCACCTGACTTACCCCTCAGGGATGCACTGCAGAACCTGCAGGTGGCAAGATTTGCCATAAAACTTTTCAGTTTGTATTTCACCTGTTCTTTAAATACCTCTTTGTTGTACTTCACAAAAATACTACGGAGCAAGAAATAGCAACTACAATACGTAACTGACAGGCTAAGGAATTACTGAAGAAAAACTCAAGAGTATAATCCATTCAAACCTTAAAATACATGTACAGTTTTAAGATGCTCAAGCTGGAACTAATCGAATCCATTTTGTACTCCTAGGGACAGTTCTCTTCCACAGAGAACAGACAACCAAGGGTGAGGAACTTGTAGAGAAATCTCCCAGCAATACTCACTTTCTGGATCTTGACAATGATGGTAGTTTTCTCATTTTTGCCTACATAGTCAGAGAGCAACTTTGTTTCTTCCAACTGCTTTCCTGCCCACCACAGCTGTGCTTCCGATTCTTTTATAACTTCAGTTCCAGCCTGTGACAAAATAAACAAGGTGAAGAGTTGGGGAGTGTTGCTTCTTACCTTTTTTTTTTCCCCAAAACCAGATTATTTTTCTTTCTGGGAAAAAGAAAATCTTTCTGGAATTCCTAACATGAAGTGTAATTTCACACTCTACTTCTACATCTTTCTCCTCATACTCATCTATGGCATTTTTATTTATATTCTATTCAATCTCGATCTAATATAAACACTTTGGCCAACAAATTCTCCATATTGGAAGTGAAAACAACCTTCACCGATAAGATGAAGAACAGCATAGCCCATGTTTAACCCAGGGACTACATATAATGGGAATACATTACTGCATACGTGAGTTCCTGACAAGTCTTCTTTATCTTCGAACTCCATCCTAATTGGATCATGTGGAGGCAATCCCATTGGATACACAATCATCACAGCCCCTCGGAGCTGCTCCAACGCATCTTTCACCGTCTCCATATTAACACACACGTTGGCCTGAACTTGTTTCTGAAATACAGACAGGGATCACTGGCAATACAAACAAACCTGCAGAAAGACTTGGCTTTGCGACCAGCTCAAAGGTTCGGTGACGGGCTATCTGAGCAGAGCTAACAGGCTGCACAAAGATATTGGGAGTGCAAATTTCCTCATTGCAATACTGACTTGGGAGTACATCTCTTGCCTTTGGCCCCTCTGTGTAGTCTGCTTACATGGGGTGAGGGGGAAAACAAAAAATGGAGATCTTCACTAAATTGTGCAGGAGACAACTGCCTGTGGAACACAGGACTCAAACCAGGACACATATAACCACGGATACCAGACAGGGATGCTTTGGCTCCAAGCACTTGTGATTCACGAACGTGATTCAAGCCAGCAGGATTCNAATCCATTCAAACCTTAAAATACATGTACAGTTTTAAGATGCTCAAGCTGGAACTAATCGAATCCATTTTGTACTCCTAGGGACAGTTCTCTTCCACAGAGAACAGACAACCAAGGGTGAGGAACTTGTAGAGAAATCTCCCAGCAATACTCACTTTCTGGATCTTGACAATGATGGTAGTTTTCTCATTTTTGCCTACATAGTCAGAGAGCAACTTTGTTTCTTCCAACTGCTTTCCTGCCCACCACAGCTGTGCTTCCGATTCTTTTATAACTTCAGTTCCAGCCTGTGACAAAATAAACAAGGTGAAGAGTTGGGGAGTGTTGCTTCTTACCTTTTTTTTTTCCCCAAAACCAGATTATTTTTCTTTCTGGGAAAAAGAAAATCTTTCTGGAATTCCTAACATGAAGTGTAATTTCACACTCTACTTCTACATCTTTCTCCTCATACTCATCTATGGCATTTTTATTTATATTCTATTCAATCTCGATCTAATATAAACACTTTGGCCAACAAATTCTCCATATTGGAAGTGAAAACAACCTTCACCGATAAGATGAAGAACAGCATAGCCCATGTTTAACCCAGGGACTACATATAATGGGAATACATTACTGCATACGTGAGTTCCTGACAAGTCTTCTTTATCTTCGAACTCCATCCTAATTGGATCATGTGGAGGCAATCCCATTGGATACACAATCATCACAGCCCCTCGGAGCTGCTCCAACGCATCTTTCACCGTCTCCATATTAACACACACGTTGGCCTGAACTTGTTTCTGAAATACAGACAGGGATCACTGGCAATACAAACAAACCTGCAGAAAGACTTGGCTTTGCGACCAGCTCAAAGGTTCGGTGACGGGCTATCTGAGCAGAGCTAACAGGCTGCACAAAGATATTGGGAGTGCAAATTTCCTCATTGCAATACTGACTTGGGAGTACATCTCTTGCCTTTGGCCCCTCTGTGTAGTCTGCTTACATGGGGTGAGGGGGAAAACAAAAAATGGAGATCTTCACTAAATTGTGCAGGAGACAACTGCCTGTGGAACACAGGACTCAAACCAGGACACATATAACCACGGATACCAGACAGGGATGCTTTGGCTCCAAGCACTTGTGATTCACGAACGTGATTCAAGCCAGCAGGATTCAAGTGAGGGATAGAGGAGAGGCTTAAAACTTGAGAAAAAATAGAGCCCATGTGAGCAGAAGTGTAAAGCTTGGCAAATTGCACAGCTCACGCAGAGATCTGCAAGACCAAGTACTTGAGAGAATTCTAAACCCTACTGCAGGGATAAAGGAGAAACGTGACACATCTGGAAGAAAAGAAATAAAGTTCTTCCCTACAGATTTAACAGTTTCTTAAGTACTAAGGCAAGGGAATGTTGCCTCCTTGTGGACGTTCTTGATCTGATTAAGTGGCCAGTACAACCTCAAATACACAGGCACATTTCTTCTTTTTTGTCCGTATAAAGCGGTGAACCAAACAAACCGCTTCCCAAACTATCCTTAACTCCATTCACAAATGTTACTAAATTTGTGTTTCAAACTCATACAAAAGCTGAAACACAACACAGAGCACCTACAGATTTGGAAACGTGAATTTGAATGCCTGAGAGCACCATCCCATCAGGGCAAACCCCGTGCTTGTCTTTGAACACACACACTCAGCAGGATTGAGCGTGAGTCCAAGTGCTTGTCAAACCAAGGCCTAATCCCTGCCCCATCCCTGGAAGTGTTCAAGGCCAGGCTGGATTGAGCTCTGAGCAACTTGGTCTAGTGGAAGGCCTCCCTGCCCATCACAGTGGGGTGGGACTGGATAGGCTTTCAAGTCCCTTCCAAACCAACCATCTGTGATTCTGTGATAATCTAAGAGATTAGAACACATTTTTCAATTAATTACACATAAAAGTCAAAAGACTTCATTAACTCCAAGAACAGCACAGAATGCAGTTAATTTTTCACCAGAAAGCATGACAAGCATTCACCCAAAGAACACATCAATAGCAAATTGTGTGGATAAAACTGAATGTGCCTTAATCATTCCATGTGGGCTCGGCTGCCAGCTTTCCCTTGGAGTTTAGAATCTGATTCCTTAACCTGTTGAACCACTTGCCAAAAGCCTTGAAGAAAATCATTAGCCAAAATGTCAGGTTTTATTACACTATTCACATCACTTCACGGCATTTCTCAACAAGTGTCAGCCCTTGCACCGAAAAAAGTCTGGTTTTATTTAAGATGCCCAACTCCACAGCACTTATTAGGAAAGCCCCACACACCACCTGAGGAAATTTACCTTAGAGATTAATGCCTTGGCTTCCTCTATTGTCTTCTTTATAACTTGCTGCATTTTTTCATTTGGAGCTAAAAGTAAGAGACATATTTCATAGTCTACACTTACTGTAAAGAAATCAAGCACACAACCTGTCCAGACTCCACTGTGAGCAAACGAAACAGTATTAAATCGTAAAGCAGGAGAAACACTACTAAGCTGTAGCCTATTTACCAGCTGGATAGTTCATTCCTCTACTTCTTACTAACTTAAGAAACAAGCAGTATTTTTCATGGGACAAGCAGTATTTTTCATGGGATAAACAAACTTACTTTTCCCCAAAGACATGTGGTATTTGCCCCATCCCTGGAAGTGTCCAAGACCAGGACGGACAGGGCTTGGAGCAACGTGCTTTAGTGGAAGGTGTCCTTGCCCATGGCAGGGGAGTGGAACTGGATGAGCTTTAAGGTCCTTTCCAACCCAAACCATTCCGTGATTCTATGACCTAGAACTTCATTTGGGACAAAGGTACTCAGTACAAAGCGACAACCATAATCCCATACCCTCCACAACATGAAGCAAGGCTCCTTCCCTGCTGGACTATTGTGGGCTGTCCTGGCAGACGTGCTTCAGCTGGGCATAACAGCTTGCAGTTATCTGACCGTTCTTTTCTAATTAAAATCTCAATCTAAAACAGCAAAGACAGTTTTGCAAATACACTGTAGGTTTCATATCACAGTTACCTGTTTTAATTGCTATAACAAGCCTGTCCTCAAAACCAAAATACAGCTAAAGCATACTCATTCGCAGCTTATGTCCCACTTAAGTGCATCATCTGATGGTACTTGGTTTGGCTTACATATACATACTGTTCAATATTCTAACTTTGTCAATATCACAAGGCTGTCCTCCCACTTATAAACACGTGCTCAGTGAATCTGAGTCCCAGTCAATCAGAAAAAAAGAGAAATATTAGAAAAACAACCTGTTAATGTATCTGGGAGTCCCCAGAGAAAACCCGTTCTCAAGTGTACACTTACAAATGGGGAGAGGAAACTAAACTGGAACAGTCAAACTTGCTCCTGGTGATTGTTTATGTGCTGAAGAGAGATACTGCTCTTTAGGCTTATAAATCAGCACTACCCCAGATTCTAACCCAAGACAGAATTCCTGTGTGTATAACTTACAGTTTGGCTATCCCATTCCAGAGTTACAGATTTGTTGTTCCCTGTTATATTATGTATTATCTGTGTCTGAAGGGAGAGAACCAAGCATTTACATTTGACTTACCAAATCCATTTCTTCGCCCCATTTCATCCTTCCTAAAGATGCTGCCACCGCTCGGAACACACTTCTCTGCCCACTCATCCTTTAACTTCAGCTCTTCGATCTGCTCATCTGTCAGTCCTTGCATATTGTACGGTAAGGAAATGCCATGCTCTGCTAGCTCCTCCATCTCTTTAGAGTGTTTAGAGAATGAGATTAAACGTCTCTGTTACTACAGTCCATTTACAAAAGCCTTTCACACGATGTACATGCAGGTAAACCTTGCCCCTAGCTTTCAGTTTTTCAACAGGTAAGTACAGGGAATAAATAATGAGGGATATAAGATATAAATGCACATATATAGATAAGGATACCGTAATAAAATCGAAATTTACACATTTCACACACCCGTAAAACAACCTAACAAATGACACGTACAGGGATGCAAACCCGTATGGTACTTAGTGGCCATAAACCTTTTCTTTTTGGTTTTTCCCTAGGCAGATTTTTTAAATTTCAGAGCAGCCTCGGTACAGCCTCAGACACCCGACACTGTGGCTGGTGCACATCAGGTGCGGGTGAGCTGCACGCACAGGTCAGGCTTACCTGACGGGAATCCCTGCTCTGACAGACCCACGGTGGGGCAGGAAACGTTTCTTAAAGCTGCGTCAGAAGTGAACTCGGCACTAATTCAGACACGTCACTGACTCCATTGCCTGTCAGGGGATGTACGTGGTGGCCAGTATAACCTCACACACACGTTGGGGCACTGCTGGTCACAAGGGAGCACTTCACAGTGCCCTGAAGGAGGACATTGGACAAGGGCCTGGAGTGACAGGACAAGGGGGAATGGCTTCAAACTGCCAGAGGGCAGGGCTAGATGGGATACTGAGGAGAAATTCTTCCCTGTGAGGGTGTGAGGCCCCGGCACAGGTTGCTCAGAGAAGCCGTGGCTGCTCCTGGAACCCTGGAAGCGTCCAAGGTCAGGTTGGACGGGGCTTGGAGCAACCTGGGATAGTGGAAGGTGTCCCTGCCCACGGCAGGGGCTGGAACTGGATAAGCTTTAAGGTCCCTCCCAGTCCAAACCATTCCGCGATTCGCTGATTTAAGTAGCCACTGCCGGCACACGCAGCGAGAGAGTTTTCAGCGCTGTGCGGTGCCCTCACTAAAACACCAAAGCCGGGAATTCACACGCGATTGCGCTGTGCGATCACGGCCCCGTTAAGCGCGGAGGCGGCGCGTTCCCGCTGCCCGGGCGGTTCCCGAGGGCCGTTCCCGCCCCCCGCGGCCCCCAAGCGGTACCTGAGCACAGGCGCTGCACCTTCAGCCGCCCGTTGTGGATGCGGGCGGCGAGCGGCGCCAGCTCGGCCAGGCGGGCGCTGCCCGACGCCTCCAGCAGAAACTGGCTCTCGCCGCCGCGCTTCACATGCAGCCGCACCATGGCCGGGGCGGGGCGGTCCCTCAGCAACGGAGCCGAGTCCGTGGATACCGGCGGCAGGGAGGGAGCGCGGGGACCGGCCGCGCCCGGCGCTTCGGGACGCCCCGAGAGCGCGGCGGGGCCGCTGCCGCCCCCGCCGGCAGCACCAGGATCCTTCGGGATCCGCCGGGACACCCCGGGGCCGCCGCAACGGCGCCTCCGCCGGTCCCGCCGCCGCTTCCGCTTCCGGCCACCTCGTGAGGGCACGGGAGCCGTTTAAAGGGCCCGCGCGCCCCGCCCGGTGTTGGAAACAACAGAACGTCTTGATAATTCCAGGTAAGGAGTTTAATTACCTTTTAAATTAATTGTTTCAATTAATCATCACCTATATGTATATAAATTATAAATAGTGGACAATTCTTAAATTACTTTCAGCCAGCATTTAGCAAAGTTGTCATAAGCTACTTTTGTGGGAACAGCTTGGGAAAAGTACTGAAACATTCAGTTTTGATAAACGAGCTCTGATATGCTCCAACGAACAAAGCCCGGGAGAGAAAGAGGGATTGGTGAGGTTGGACATCTAGAATGCAGAATTTATGGATCACAAAGACACTCTGCAGGAACTACCAGGTAAAAGACTCACTATATGCATTGGAAATTCCCTACTAAAGGAAAGATATAAAAAGACTGAAAATATGGACTAATTAGCATAAGAAGTGAGAAATAAATAACCAATAAAGGACAGATTACTAATTAATGAAAGATAATTATGTAATTTAGAACCAATAAACATTAATGTCTTAGTTCACTAAAAAGTTCTGTATCAGTGTCTGTGTGGAGGCTGGAATTTTGTCAGCCACACATCCCCTGGCCAAGAATAAAGTAATGCCTGACTCGCTGACACTAAAAAGACGGTCTTAGAGGGTTTTATTTATCCTGACGATTTTGGAGGATTTGGTAACACAGGGGGCACAGAGAGAGAACAACCACCAGGATCATAAGGGCAGGAATATTTCACACATACCTGGGTGTCGCGGGGCATACAGCCATGGACAGGTGAGCAGGACCGGGACAGGGAACACCGGGAACAGAGTCCAGGGACATGTGGGGAGTGGGTCCCACCTCCATCCTCTGTGTTTTCACAGCATCTACTGTTGCTCATTGCCCCCGTCAACACATGCCAGAGCCTTACTACAGCTCATATACACATATATATATATTTATACAGACATTGGGATTCTGGAGCATTCCCTGTGGTCCCCACAGTCCTGTGAAGTGCAGAGGTGCCGCACGCCAGGTACAGTTCAGACAGATAGATTTTAATCACCGCAATTAAATATTTGACAACATGTTTATCACGTGACTCCCACTAGCAAAATTTCCCCCCGAATTTGGTTTCCTAATGTAAGAATATACCAAAACATCAACCACACAGATGTTTGCAGCAACAGCATAAAACAAGGTAACTCACACACTGAAGCACAAGTAGTACCACTGCTGTTCCAAATGTACGACTTGAATGACCCGAACAGAAAAAAGCGCAATAGAAAACTCACTGTCACTCCTCTAGGCAGCTGCAGCTCGTGGCTAACCAGGGGCTGTCCGAAGGAACAGCGGATTACTTCATGGATCGTGTTGTGAGAGCATTTGAGGACTTAAAAAGCGTGCTGCCCCAGGGTATTTCACTACTCTAAATACAATCCAAGTGTGCTGTTTCACCCCCTGGCTGGCAGACTACATAGGTCTGCAACTGGTAAATACTGCTTTGTATCTCAAAAGCCAAGGAGACTTTTTTCCAGAGGTTGAGGAAAAGCTTGCTGTATCAGCTGTTTCCAATTTGTGGAAAAAAAAATAAGTATAGTTAAAATAATAATGAATAAATGGATGATATGGAACAATTATTCTGAATTAGCGCTAGTGAGTGTATGTCACAATAGGATTTAGTAACTGAAATGTACTGACACAGGAGATTAATTGAATATATTAATACGCAAAGTTTTGCTTCTATTTTGAAAGTAAACTATTTTTGTTGTGCCTCAAATTCAAATATAAGCTTCACAAATATCCATAGCCTCTGTTATAAATTAAACAGCTTCTAAACAATACTTGTCAACATTCAAATCTCAATAAACTTTGGCAGCTCTTTGGTAAATACTTATAAATATCAACTAACAAAACAGTCAAAAGGGAGGGGGGAGGCTACCAGCAGGGAGCCTCTTCTTGTGAAATTCTACAAAGGGGAACAGAAACGAAAGAGCTCCCTAAGCAAAATCTGTGTCCAGGATTGATAGATTTTAGCGAGACAGTAGCTCACGCTTCTCTTTTTGTCTGTTCAAATACTATTACATTGGGATTTGAATAAACTTCAGACAATTTTTTGTGCTCTACCATATATACACATTCAAAATTTATACACAAGCAGAAGTGGCTGTTTATGAGCAGAGTTAAGTTTCAGTGCATTTAGCAATTAATTATTGCACACAGAATAATCTCAAATGCCCAATTATTCTACCGGATAAATGTAGCAACAAATATTACCTCATGTATCTCTGACCATCTATCTTTCTGTAAAATCATGAGTCGGTGACACCTTGGGTGCCGGGGAGGGGAAGGGATCTGCAGGGGACCTGTTGCTGGTTGCTCTGGATGGTACAGGGGGTGCAGGTGGTTTTCTTGCTGGCATTGTACAGAAGCAATCAGAACTTTTATTCCAGTCACCATCAAAGTTAAAGTCTGAACCGAGGAAAGTCTTCTGTTCAGTTCCCAGCAAACCCGGGCATCCAGCTGATTTTCCGGAGCCCAGTCGCTTAAAATCCGGAACGCTCGCAGATGGCTTTAGCTTCACGTGAAAGTTCTCGTCCTCGTCAAACGTCACCCACCCTTTGGGCTGTATGTTTTCTACCTTGAGAGATTTACTTCGCAAGCAAAATGCGTTTTCAGCTGCATCCACAGGAAATACAGGCTTGCTTGTGTTACAGCTGGGGGGGGGCAGAGGAGGGAATGGGTGGGAAGCAGCAGGTCCTACCGGTACCTGTGAGGTTATCCTGGACTCCCGCATTTCCGTCCTAAATGGGTTCCCAGCATTAGGAGTTCTTTCAGTGAATGGATTTGAGCAGTTCAGCGCAGTAACAAATGGATTTGGAGAGCTGCGCCGATGCTCCTGGGATGAGTGAAAGGTCGGAATAGGAGGCATTGCTGGCATGCAATTTACAGTGTTCGAATTATCAGCATTTCTTTGTGTTGCTGAAGGCAACTGTATCAACTTCTTCTGGTTTAAGGTTGGAGCGGGTGATGTTCGGACAGACGTCTGCATCTTGGACACGAGCAGCTGAAATGACAGGTCTTCAAAAGGGTCACTGTTGAGCTGGGGTTCAGGGTTAGTGCCGTATGTCCCGTTGGGATTCAGCTGCAAAGGAAACAACGTGCTCAGGAATCACACGGCTGGTTCCAGGTTATTCCTACCTCCCCTTTTCTCACTCCTCAGCTGAAACTTCAACCCAATTTTGTTTTAACTAGAACAGAAACAACAGCCTGAATCCCCTGCCTAACGAAAAGCTTAAAAGTTGTTAAACACTACTTCCCCACCCCAAGTGGTTGATGCAGCTGGAACCTACTTCCTGTAGATCACAATCCCAGCAAAAAAACACTAAGTGAAAGTTGGATAAGAAAATGTTCGGGAAATGCTACTGTATTCTAAACAAGGGATAGCCCAGCAGAACTATGAAATGAAAAGCTCCAGGTTACATTGTTTGGGAGTTTATGGTACTGATGTTACAAGCAGCATTAAAGCACCGCAATGAAAGGAAACACTAGTGTTATTAGTATGTGCAGTCAGACATTTCTACGTAGACAGGCATCCGTAGGCATCTCCAGTACCTCTTGGCACGGAAAGGGACAAGCACTGGTCTCACATTTAAAATAAGTTACCCTCGGAGAAGACAGTTTTCTCCACAGAATTTCTCAGCTTTTAAAACCAAAATAATCCTGGTTTTATACATTGCTTCAAACAACAATGCGACTTTTTTACCTCGTACGAACTGTCCAAAAAGGTGGAGTATCTACTTTGTTTTGTATGCACACTGACAGAACAGAGTTTGGAGCTTCTCTTTATGAAATGAACTAAGCTTAAGGTAAAATAGCTTCTAAGAATTCAAATGTTACAAAAAGCTTTTATGATTTTAACAGATAAACTTAATATACCCAAACAGTTGAACCGGCTGTCTATAGTTGAAGTCTTTTGCAGAATAATATTGAAGGCATTGAGTAACTTAGGGGAAAATGTGAAAAACTGAACTGTAGAAGGAATAAAAATCAAATGCAGCCTGGCACCAGCTGGTTAAGTCCTGTGGTCATTTAAAAGCACAAGATCCCAAAGAAACTATGAATCCAATTTGCTCCTTATTCTAAGTACAATTTTGCTCTGAGTAATTCTGGAACCAAATGCTTCTAAAATTGTAACGAACAGTTTATTTTACTTTGGGTCACAGTAAGTTCTCTGTTCCCTGAGAAATGTGAAATACGGGGCTTAGTTTGAAAAAAATTTGACAGTGCAATAGCATCAGGATTTATTTGCAATTAAGAGAACATTTATTGCCAATGCTGATCTTTTTTTCCCCGAAAGGATCGAGACCAGGAGGTTCAGCAGTGACTAAGCAACATAGGTGAGGGTCCAATTGTTTCACAAAAGATGATGATGCAAAATAGTTGCTCTGGCACTAATAAATGCAGTCTCATTTTTAAACGCGTTATGAAAGGAAAAAGCAAACTATGGTATGACAGTCAATCCACGAATGCAGACAGGTGGTTTTTAACGGGGATGGGACAGCAGATGTATGAAAACAACATTCATACATCTTTTCTGCTTGACTAGATGGAGACCACGTACAAGATTGGTAAATAGTCAGATACCTGTTACCCTGATGGTTGCTCCTGCTTGTGAAAGAGAAACAGACATCAAAGGAAAGAACATTAGGAAGAAAATCCAAGTAACAAAGCAACCTCATGTTAAAAATATTTTCAGAAGTTTTTACAAAGCCATCTTTTGAGCTATGAATACAAGTCACAAGTATTTACTACACACTACACTAAATTTTCGATTTCTGTTGTATTCTACTGTAAGCTTGACCATTAAGAGTCATAAAAAACCAACTCAAGTCCATTCTAATGATATTTCCATACAGACATTCATTGTGCAGCTGATGGTGCTACTTTTTGGAGACAAATTATAAGAATCTGAGCAGGGATGGTCTAATGCTAGTCCTCTATTAACATGAAAAGTCCCATAGCTCTCATTCTGGGAACCGTGTTGGTATAATCCCTCATCTATAGTAATAGTTTTGAAGCCGAAAAAACCATAATGCCTCTCATTCTATGAAAAACTAGAATCTCCTTTCTTTGCAAAAAAGATGATCTATTTACAATAACTAATTCTCTTTTTCAGTGTATGGATTGTATAGAGTCCTGAATATTCACACTGTAGAAATAATTATTTTTATAAGGAGAGATTTAGGTTCTTCAATATCACAGTCAAGATTTGCACAGAAGGATGGGCTTGGAATTCACTACCTCTCAAAAGACCTTGTATTTCTTTAAAGACCTTTCCTTGGAAAACTGTATTTTTTTGGTCTAAGCTTCCAAAATGAAAACCAGCTCACAGGCAACGAAAGAGGTTCAGAAGACAAAGGAAAAGAATTTAAAGATTTTTTCAAATTGAATTCAAAAAATCAACTCACTGAATCTGGCTGCTTCGCTGTGGTACAAAATAGGCATTAACTGTTGTAGCAAAAAAGGGCTTCAGATGTAGGCCTAAGGAAAAACTTGAGCAGCACCGAAAACCTGCATCTGCATTTTTAAGCAGTAGTAAGAAACTACGGCTTTTCCTAGGAAAAAGTTGGTGTTCTTTTATTGTAACAGTCTAAATGGTCTCAGGGAACACAATGTTAATGTTACTGTATGAAATTTTCACATTATTTGGATAGGTTTCTGTATTTTAACTGACACTGGGGAATGGGGAGAATTCTATTTCTCTTAAGTATTTATTAATACATTGATTTAATTTATTAATTTATCAATATAGTCTCCTTTCAATGAATGATCAACATAAAGCACCACATCATGCAGTAACTATTTAAAACCTGTACTAGCTTATATATAACTAACTTACTATACAGCTTGTCATGCACATATCATCATAAAATTAAACTTATTAGATTGAATGCTTTTCCATTCAAAGTTGCCAAAGGACAACAATTTGAAGAATGAGCTGTCCGTAAGTTGTAAGCCCGCCATAAGAAATCCTAAATGCAATGTTTAGTATTTAAGATGTTAGTTATTCATGGACAATACATAAGCAATTATTACTCTCCTAGAGCCCCACAACCATTGAATCCAATCTTTGGACCCTTATTTTTGTTTGTGATGGCTTTAGGGGTCCCTCACAAGTCCGCAGCACCCAGTACAAGCTGTGTTAATTTACGTAGTGAAAGAACGTATCTACAAGGGGTTTTTTTACTTACTTGCTGCTGGGAGGGAGCAGGTTCAGAAGGCAAACTGTGAGATGAGCGGCTACGAGGTGGCGGCTGGGGGGGCTCCAGACTCGGTGGGGCACTTGCCTGAGATGGATGTGGTGCCACAGGGATCAGGGGCTCCTGCATCCTTAGCACAGGAGTGCTGGGCTGAGCAGGTCCAGCAGCCTGAGGCTTTAGTGGTTCAGGAAGCAATGGTGAGCCTGGAAGTACATTTGTAGTGATTTTCATGGTAAGGAATTGTAACAAATCTTAAGGATGGCAGGATGGGGAAGCACCAGAGAGAACTGCAGAGGACGTGGCTGTAGGAACAGCAGGTGTTCGTGGCAACAAGACTAGAAATCGCCAAAAACTCAGCAGATCTCCATTGAGAATTGTTACTAAAGTTTAATCTGACAGAGGGCAGAGTTAGATGAGATATCAGGAAGGAATTCTTCCCTGTGAGGGTGGAGAGGCCCTGGCACAGGGTGCCCAGAGAAGCTGTGGCTGCCCCTGGATCCCTGGCAGTGTCCAAGGCCAGGCTGGATGGGGCTTGGAGCAACCTGGGACAGTGAAAGGTGTCCCTGCCCATAGGCAGGGGCTTGGAATTAAATGATCTTCAAGGTCCTTTCCAATACAAACTACGCTGTGATTTTACACAAAACAGAGAACCAGAAGCCACATCACTCCTAAATGTACTTCAGTTGTATTGAAAAGTATTTTGGAAGTCACTATTGTAAAACCTACATTTATAAAGATAAAGGCTTTTTTTAAACTGTAAGTTTAGGAAGCTGCTTTGAGAGTCAGACATAAATGCTATTCCAAATTTCACTATTACAGAACGACCAATGCATAGAGTGTCTGGTGATCAATAGCCACAATGGGAAACACCAGCATGCTCAGACCAAAAGGCTGCAATCTTTGCACAGTTTCTCTCATACCATGGAATCTCTAGGTCAAGATCTCCTGTGATCTTGAGATTAGCACCTAGAAAGGGTCTGCAATGCTTGTGGATGCTTAGTACGAACTACGAAATGTTATTACATTCGAGAATCTTAATTTCTAGTGAAAAGTGGTGACGTCTGCTGAAAACAAAGCATTCAAAGCACAGACTGTAGCTCTTGACTGAATAGTGACATTTATATTTAACTTCTAAAGGAAACTTACCCCTTGGTGGTTCGATTGGTTTGGTCTGAGTTTCAGGTGCTGGTCTTGCCCCCGCGGGACGGACATGGCTTTGTGGGGCACTGATAACTCCAGCTCGAGGAGGAACGGTCTGACAGGAAAGTTGGTAAAAAGAAAGTATTTAACTTTAGATCTGTAGTCATCTACTGCTAAATGATTCAGGATAATCAGGATTCTGTGAAAAATAAATACTTTGATAACAGCTATTGAATTGAATTTTTATGCACATGCAAAACCAAAGAAGATATCTTCAAAACATGATGATGGTTCAATTCAAAGCAAAGGATTTTTACAACCATTTTCAACTTTATATAAATATTTACCTGTGCAACAATGTTAGAAACAGTCACTATTTTGCTAGTATTAATAAGATAATTTACCTAAGTCTGTGAATTTTTCTAAGCAACAACACCAACAAGAGCAACTACTTCACGTGGAGGTCTCCTGTTTCTCAACAAACAGTATTAATGAAACACACATTCTGCCTCATCTGAAGGCTGAAATCTTCCTAAAGTCGATGGAATAGAAGTTAACATGCTCAGAATGTAAATTTAAAAGTCTGCATCAGTATTTAAAGAGACATAGGAAGCTATTCCAGATTACAGTTGAAGCAGAGTAAATTACAAACACCACACTGAAAGCTGAATAAAAGGTCAGCTGGGATAAAAATGCCAGAGTTCAAGGGAAAAAAACCCGTGAGATAAGACAGTCTGTAAGATTTATTTCCTGTAAAATGTTGTGTACCAGAGGATGTTCTAGAAATGGTTTTCAGAGCAAACCCTATTGCACAACTGTACACAAAAATTAATTAGAAACAAGCAAAGAAACTTCACCACTATAAAAAAAAGTATCATTCGTGATCTTAATTTTACTAGATACATGTCCCTGACTCTGTATATCACATGATTCCTTATGCTTGGCTCTATTTACCAATGTTCTGAACTCTTTCAGCCACCTGACCTCGGAAATTGCTGTCTGATCTGAGATTGCCGGGATGCATTTTGTTATTTCTTTGAATATTCTGACAGTAGGCAGGGGGATGATTGGATTATACACCAAAATGTATTTAAAAAAAAAAAAAGCAAAAAGGAACAGAAAAGAAAGAGAAAAAGTGTAAACCAGCTCTCAGGATCCCTCAGTGGGAAGCAGCACCCACTGTAGCTACTGTCCCTGGCCCTGAAATCCTTGAAATGAAATCCAAAAATTACCTGAGACAAAGGCAAGAAACAGTCCTAGAATCACAGAGTGGTTTGAGTTGGGAGGGACCTTAAAACCCATCCAGTTCCAGTCATGGGCAGGGACACCTCCCACTGTCCCAGGCTGCTCCCAGCCCCAATGTCCAACCTGGCCTTGGACACTGCCAGGGATCCAGGGGCAGCCACAGCTGCTCTGGGCACCCTGTGCCAGGGCCTGCCCACCCTCAGAGGGAAGGAATCCTTCCCAATATCCCATCTAACTCTGCTCTCTGGCAGTTTGAAGCCATTCCCCCTTGTCCTGGCACTCCAGACCCTTGGAAACAGTCCCTCTTTCACCATCTTTCTTGTAGCTCCCTTCAGTCCTGGAATGTTAGATAGGAAATCCAAGCAAGGGCTAAGCCAAGGCATCTTAGATGTTTTTGCAGGCCTTCTATTATGTTTGGGGTTTTTGGGTTCTGGAGCCTTTTTTGGTTTGTTTTATTTTTTCTGTTTTGATAATATGGACAAAAAAATGTTGCTCTTATACCAGTTCCACGACACTGGTGAAGTTTCTTCTGTACCTCAGATTTTCTTCTGACTTAAAAGTGGCAAATCCTGTGCTAGCTCCAGATTATGAGGGGAAAATAAAAAAGGGAAGCACACAGTGAGAAATGAATACATTCTTTCCTATACATGCACCAGTTTTTCTTTATCCAAATTTTAGAAGAGGCCATTTTACATTTCCGGGAAAATAAAAAAGAGCCAAGATCATGAATTGTTCACTGTGAGAATCAATCTCTTTGAGAAAAATGAATCAGTAAAATTTATTTCAGTGGAGATTTTCAACAGTATTTTCCAGCAGTTCCAATACTAGAATATGCTGCGAAGTCAAAAAATTGTCAACAAACAGTCCCATTTCTCAGTAATTCTTTAAGAAGACTCGTAGCTATTAAAACACTTTTCCCTCACACAAGCCTCCTACTTGCTACTGCTAAGAAAAATTAGGCAGGTATCTTCCATCTCTTGATTTCCTGCACAGAGTGAAGCATTTGAATGCCCATAAATCCCTTCATTCCCTTCCTTCATTTCAGTTCCACAAATTAAGGAATGAAACGCAGAACTAATATTTGTTGAAACAGTTCAATGTTTCATTTTTACATGAAGACTGTTAAGAAAATTAATCTTTAAAACAAAGTACAAAACTCCCTAACACATCGAGTAATCCTAAAATGTCAACTGCTTACGTCATCCATTTGGCCTGTAAGCAATTAATTGCCATCACAATTTACATTCCAGTACAGAAGATAACGCATTTTATCACACCAATCAGTAAGGATATACAATACAGAGAGTAACTTTGCTGTTATTTGAAAGGAGATGTAAAATGTGTATTTGGGAGCCTATTATGCGACTGCAGAATGCAAAACAATCAACTCACATCCTGTGTGTGTGTATATATATATATATATATATATATGCTTCTTTTTTTCCCCGTAGTATTTTTAGTCAGTAGACAAGAATTGCTGAGATAATTAACTCATAGAAGCTGTAAACCGACCAGTCAATTTTGCAGATTTCTTACATCTGTTATGACTTACAGAAACCTTGATATAATAAAGAGCAGACACTTAGCAGGAAAATGATTTAAAAACAATACCTACCGGTCTGGTTGCACCCGCTGAATGTGGAGGCTGATTACGAACTGTAAGAGATATTAGAGATTACTGACTTAGCACTTATTTCAAAATCAACTTCTGTTTGTATTGTAATTAGCACAAAGCATGTATCTATTACCTAAGTTATCTTTTCTTTGTGTTCCAGGGCTTTTTTGTGCTTTGGAGCATGAAAAAAAAATTAGATTATCTGTTAGATAAGCCACAAATGGGTATTAGATGGCAATGTCACATTACTACTACTGAGAATGGAAGCAAGGAGATACCAGTCATTTTTTCAAAAGTTATTACATACCCACCAGCCATCACTAACACACCCTTACCACATGGCACACATTAAGTAATTTGACCCCTTTTATTACAAGTTATTCAAATCACATCCTATTTGTTGAAAGCTAAAGACACCCACTTGTACAGGTACCCTGTGCTCTCAGTTACGTTGAAAGCTGTTTTGTGGTATATTCTGTAGATGTTCTAGCAGCAGTGGTTAAAACAAAGAGAACTGACGTAACAGTTCCTGACCCCACTCTCTGCATTTATGGCATAAATCTCTTAGAGCACCAGCTTCATCCATGGCCGTGCTGATGACAACCTCAGATGCAACATCCAAAGTGGGAAATGCAAGAGATGAAAAAATTACCTTTAGTTCAGACAAGTGCACAATTGCTAACAGGCAGAGAGGTTCAGGATTCTGGCTTGTGTTTCTGTTGCTTATTTCCCAGGAAGGCAAAGTCACCATGTCAGTGACAGTAAGACAGAAGGAACTCTGTCAGGCATCACACCGTTTATCAAATCAGCTTCCAGCTATCAGACTGCCCTGGAACCAGTCAGAACGGGTTTCTGGGTACTGTTCTCAGTGATGCAGCTCCCACCCTGAACAACCTGGTGCCAGTTTCCCCTCCTTGGAGCAGGAAGCTGGAGTGGATAACCACCAAAGGTGCCTTCCAACCTCAAATATTCTATGCATAGAGTGATTTTGCCAATTTAGAAACATGAACCGGCAATGCAGCCAAAATTAATTGCAGCATACAGGAGGAAACCCTGCCAGCGACTCTATTAGGACTCATTGCTATTTGCTGTGAAGGACACATTCCTGAGGGACGAGGAAGAAACCCAAGCCCATGACTCTGTTGGCATGGCTAAAGCAGGACCCATCCAGCAACAGTCCCACGTACTCCAACCACAACAGTGCAAGAGAAATGCTCCTCATAACTGTGTGTTACACACAGCTGGCTATCAGAATCAAAATACCTACACTGTGCTCTTTAGAAAGAGGCAAAATATTAAATTTCAGACCAAATGGTTCAAATGGAAGTTCCTCTCCCCAGAATATATGAACATATGTAGTTCTTTATGAAAAGTCAGGCTCCCTAGATTCCTGATTTAGTTACAGGTATAATAGTCCCTCTGATGACCACTCAGCTACAGTTCCTCTGAGAGTCAGCCTTAAAAGCATTCTTGATTAGGGCACTCTAAGTTTTCACTTAGTTTTTCATGAATGCCTTCTGTAACAATTCCCACCATCACTGAAAACCAGGAAGCAACTTGGCTGTGTGAAAGCTATGCTAAATAAAAGAAGAAAGATCCTGCATGATAAATACCTTCATGAAACCACCTTTAGTATCAAAAGGGCAGTAATATTACTCAGGTGTTAAATCAGAAATCCATTTATAGAATACAAAAGTTATGTTACCTTCTACTTCTCTCCTAGCTACCCCGGGACTGGGAGGAGCTCCAAGACCTTTTCGGAGAAAGAAGAGAAGCTGTACATTGCGTAAGAAAAGCAGTAGATTGAGAAAGAAAAACCAGAAAGAACACTGCCACAAGACAGCTTTACACACTTTAACTCTGGTCTAGATAGATTACGGTCACCTGCAGGAAATAACTGTAGTAGCATAGGGAACCAGACTGGCGTGAATTACAAATGAGCAAGTGCAATCATGTTTAGTAACATCAATTATTTTAATTTTACATTACAGTTGAAAGAATTTCATTCCTTCAAAACGTTCACTCTCCACAAACCTCTGACTATCCAGTGTGACCTGACATGCCGGTCTTGAACCTCTCATAAAGCAGAGCGCAGACCTGTACTCAAACACGAGGGAACAAATGAGCACAGCACCTACACCCTGATCCCTGTCATTCAGAACACTGAGTAGTCCGTTTCTGCCACACTACATCTGAATAAGCAATTTAATGGAAGCAATGCTTCCCAGTTTGTGTAATGTATTGTATCCTCAGAACTGCATCACTAAATTGCCTTCACACAGCACTGTGCACTTGGGACAGCTGTATCAATTGGTTTAACAGTTCGGATTGAGAGAAAAGATTTTCAATCATGCATAACCATGCTGAATTATTTTATTTCTGCAATATCAAGCATATCCTGGGTTCCTAAAACTGTATGGCAAAAACATGGCAGGACATAAACACGATGGAAATACTGAAGGCATCCCTTAGCTACGACACAGCCTCCTGCTTTCTCGCCATGTGCCCATGTGCCAGATCTGCCCAGATCTGCTCTCTGTGATCTTTGAGTTCTGTCACAGAGTGAGCAGAGTGAAGGCTGCACATGAGGTTGAAATGGGACTGTCTCCAGAGACGTCACATCTCTGCTTTGGCTGAACATCTGTTTCAAAGACGCTAAATCCTAGCATGTGTTCTCTGTTCTGGCTGAGATCCAGGCTCTGCCAATTCCCATCACAAGGTTCTGACCATGAACGAGGAGCAGCAGTGAAGCTGCACAGGGGTAGGGTGCTGCCCAAGAACGTTCCACTGCTCTTGTTTTATGCAGGGTGACGACTAAAGCCAGCTCCTTTCAGCAGAAGGGAGACACAGGGACACGTTCCTACGTCGGTACACCAGACGGAGAGAGCGAGATATCCGGCCACGAGGATTTGGCAAGTTTAAAAATATTCACTACATGGGAGAGAAACGGCACAGAGGGTAAATACCTGAGATTTCACTCACTCATAATACTCTTCAGTAGTGATGAAGCAAAATTATCGTGCTGCGATAATGCTATCACAACAGGCAGCACAGGAATATTTTAATCTTACGGACAACGAAACAGTTGAAAGCAACGATAAAAACCTTTACCGCAACAATCACGAAAACTCTGACTACTAGTATTAAAGGGAAAAAACCCACAAATGTTATTTATTAACTTCAATTGACGATTAGCAGCCTTTATAGCTTTTAATGTTCTCTGAAAATTTAATCTGTCATGTATTAAAAATACTTTGCGTAAATAGAGTGCGACATTTTAATTTTTAACTATAAACAACTGGAGCTTATAGAATCCTCAGTGAATTTTTTTTGTATTAGCACACAAAAGGTGTACACTTTGTAAAGCCCTGCCATGAGCGCAGAGCCTTGTTCATCTGAATTCTGAGTTACTTCTGATATAAAATATGACCAAACTAAAACACTTAGATGCCCAAATCTTCCTCCCATCTTCAAAGCACACTGAGCCATTAGAAAAAGTGCCATAGGCATCGAAGGGACTAAAGTACTTGGGGGAAAAAAGGTCAAAATACATGAGAAAAAAAAGTAACATTTAAAAGGCACAACATTTTAAAGACATGATCAATGTCCCTTTGCACGTGCTATGGAAGTCTACACCCAAAGTGTGATCCATTTACACACATACAGGGATATTTCCACAGAGCTTTAGGAGCCTTCCTTCTAGGGAAGAGACACAGGTGCCCTTTCCCCCACCAAAGTAACCCACAAGGACATTTATACTGGTTCCAGCCCCGTGCTACCCTGCTCAGAGCTGAGCTCAGGTACCCCTGAAAAGCAAAGTATTTATGCTTATACATGTACACCTTGAGAGGAAAATGGAAAGCAGAAAAAAAGTGAAGAGCTTTACATTGGAATAATACATGAAAAAATATACTCCAGTCTCAAATGATTGCATAAAAAGCAAGTTTTATGCAAGTTACAACTCTATGGAAAGCTATGTTGGGAAAGAGGATAAAAGAAGATGACTAGTTTTTGCACAATTGAGACAAACTAGGCAAACAGGACTGTGTCCGTGTGCAGAAAACTATAGAGGACTGAAGAACAATGAATTAAATCTCAACTATATTGTGGTCTATCAACTCCTTCCTAAAGCTTCTGCATTTTAACTCATTTGAAACATTACACCTTTGGCATGAAAACCTCCTTGTCTCACCTGTATCTAAGAGTCAAGTACATTTTTGCTTGACGCCGAAGTTAGCTGATAGTTACAGACTATGTAAAATTAAAATAGCTTATGTATTTTCTGAGACTGCTCAAAACTCTTGAAGCATTTTGTCAAAAAGCCCTCTTTCCTACCAACTGAGGGGCAGTGCCTGGAAGTATTTCAGAGCCACTAACAATTCTCACCCTCTCTCATGTATTGATGAGCTGATTTAAGTCCAAGCAGGACAGCAAAACGTGACAGAGAAGGACAAAGACTACTTTGAAGAAGCACTTCACAGAAAAGTTAGCTAAGTGTATTCACCCAGGACAAAGTAATAAAAACCTGGAACAACTTTCATCTCTGACTTGAAAATACCAGCTTCTGGAGAAAAACCGCTTCACCAAAAAGCCAAACATAGTTCAGAGGGGGAAGAAAGAAAGTACATTAACATTCATGAATTCTATATTCCAATTCTATAACTTTGAGAATTGCCCATTTTTATACCTTTGGAAATCACCATGTTAAGTACTGTCAAAACAGACCCCCATGGCAGTTTTGCTATGCAGTTGTATTCAAAAACAATTAAAATCATTACCTCCAAATTCTTTTCTAGCAGGTGCAGGACTCCTACCGCCTGACAGTATTTAAGAAATGAATGCAGCAATAATGAAAAATATCAGTATAGTAGGAGGGAAGAAAAAGAATGAGAAAGTTAAAAATCACAAGGGTCAGTTTGTTATTAACTATGTTGCCCAAATGCTTCTGAACATCCAGTTTCTCTTAGTGCTCAATTGTTCACACTGTCAGATGATCCAAATGAAGACTACATTAAAAACTTGGACATGATAAAATGCATATACACTGATGCCAAAATTAAAGGAATAGCAATGAATCAATGAATGCACAAATTTATTGCTATTTTATTTTAAAACAGATGCTACAAAAAACAAAAATGTTGAGTCAACATTGCTGTAAAATGTCACATTTTTAAAACTGAAAGTAAGTTTTTATAAACGTATTCAACTAATAATTTTTAAATGGTAAAAATGCTGTTATTTCTCATGCTGTTACTGCTTTTAAATGTACCAATTAAACGTTTCAGTTGAAAACCAGTGAGCCCCAAGTGTAATACACAGTTTGGGTTTGCTCTTTTAAGTTTATCTCACAGACTTGAAAACAAATATTCCTGAGTATGTGAAAAGGTCCCCACATTACCTGAGGGTGGAGGTGGCCGCTGCGGAGGAGCAGGACGTGCAGGAGGAGCAACGGGCCGAGGGGGCGGAGGACGCTTTGGCTCCAGGCTCTGGGGAGGCTCCTTCTGCTGGGCACCAACCTGGAATTCGGCTGAAGGATATGACAAAACAATGCAAAAATTCATTTCTTGGACATTCTAATTCCAGCAAAGCTTTTCTAACAGCAAGTTCTTCTCACAGAGAGGACAGGCACTCCCCAGCCTTGGAAACAACGATCCTGAAGTTTTTGAGAGAGGGAAAACAAGAGGAGTGAACCAATGATGAAAAGAAGCAGATTTCCTAAACCAAAACTTTTGTCTCGTGTTTTAATGAATTTATGATTTTCATGAAATTCTGAACAATCTTACAAATTGCAGCATTCCAAATTTTGATTTTGACCCTCATCTGTGAACTAAGTTCTCTAGAAAAAAATGCTACAAAGGGAATTCTTAAGGCATTTGAGCAGTTAAAATAAACTCAATTAGAAGCCATTCCAAACACAGTCATTGTGTTTGCATGTTCACTTCATCATTTAAAAAAAGGTGTTTAAACAGAAGTTTTCCTGTTGTGGTCCCAATTTACAAATGTGCTGATTACAATTTACATCTTGGAGCTGGCAGGAGCAGGGATTGCAAGGGGCTGTATTCCGAGAGTATGACTGGAGCGAGCTGGGATTCTACAGACACTTTGCAATAGAATTTGCGTGTGGCAGTTCCAGAGGCAGTGGAGCAATGCAATACACACCATGTGTGGAAACAGGTGGTCCAGGAGTTTTTCCTGGGGCTCGGCTGGGCCTCACCGGGAGAGCGGGTCCATCCGACAGCGTCGGGGACTGGCAGGGGCTGGAACGCGGGGAAGAGCTCGGGGAGGTTCCAAGCCCCGAACTTGACGTTGGCTGTAGGTGCTGAGGAAGGATTTCTTCTACTTCAGCACTGTAGTCATCGATGTCTCCTAAAGAACAAGCCCCAGAAAAGAAAAGTACGTAAAAAGTGATTCTGGGCGTGGGATTTTACGCAAAAAAAGCCCCAAAGTTCCAAGGAATTCGCTCAGCAACCAAAGTACGATTCTTGCATCCCAAAATTACACACGAAAAATGCATATGTATTCAAACCAGTTGAAAATACTTCAAATGTGTCCTATATCATAGATATATATTAAAGGTAATTATAACAGTGTGGCAACTGTAAAGGTGATTAATCTAAGAAACAATTAGCTGTACAGGTTGTTTCCTTGGTTTGCAATATGGTAAGCTTCACTTGTTCTTCAGAAGGCTGGGCAGGATTTCAAGATATCAGCTATTTGTAATAACTTCTGCTTGCAAAAGGTGGAACGCTGTTTAAAAAAAAGGCTCAACGTGGATGCGCTTTTGAGGAGTAAGCTGTCAATTAAGAATATATTTAAATGTAGACGAGAGTGAAGCAGATCGTCAAGATACTGTTGAAAACAGTGTGATTTCTAACCTGTTTAGATGGGCATAAACTTGTTATGTATTTATATATGCATTAAATTAACCACATTATTTAGGACTGTGAGCATTTCAGAATAAGGAATGCTTTATATCAACAAACCTTCCATATCATAGTCTGCAGTAACCTCAGCATCTTCACAAAGCAAAGTGGAGCTTGTTGATGAAGGCAGCCCAATATTTATCTTCTCTAGATTCATTTCATCTTCCAAACTTCTGATCCAATCTGGATTTTTCAAGTTGATGTTTATAATCCTTCCTTGTAGCTGAATTGCCAAAAGAAGGTATGCACAAAACAGAAGTTTTTAAGAGTAGGAATATTAAAGCTCAGCATTTTAGATTTAAGAAGAAAAAAAAAAATTCCTAAAAATATCACAAATAAGGCTATTGGAATTTCTGCGACTAAACAAATATTCTAATTTTCACTTCATTTTGGTACGTAACTACATTTAGGAAATTTAAACTGTTCATTACAACCATTTAATTTTTTTTTGTAGAGAAACTAACAACTCAACTCCTACGGTTCTCCTTTTCAGTTAATCAGGAAACTTCTGGTTTCTTTACTCTGACAGAAACACTATTCTTTATAAAGAAAAACAGGCTTGTTTATAAACTATGTGAATAAAATCATTTTTAGAGGCTGGCACAGAGCAGGTCTTCATTCTTCAAACTAACATTCTGCCCTGAGCCCCTTTCTTGTCTGAACTGCCAGTGACGCGTCGGCAGATCCAAAGATCCATCCGTAAACATCACACATTCTAAGTCTTAACAGCCACAGACCAGTAAAAATTTGAATGTCAGAAGTTAAATTTTCACAAAGATTAAATACTGACCGTATAGAAGTCAATGCAAGCTGAAATGTTGCCATTTTTCAGAGCTTGCAGAAGAGAAGTGCTATGTTTTTAATAACTGCAGGCTACAAATGTGTTAAACTGTTTCATTCTAGAAACTAAACTGTGCTTTTTAACCCCCAACCCCCTCATTCGATGAAGATGCCTCTCAGTAGGAGATCTTAATCTGTCTAACAGTACTCCTCCTAAAAACAAATTAAGTTTGATACTTGTTTCATGTGGATTTTGAAGCTCAACATACTGGTATGAGGCTATCAAAAAGAAAAAAAAGATGCAACAGTCTAGTACAGAACAGAAAAAACTTTTAAGAATTAAAGACAAAAAATCCAACCCGCTCAAGAACACTGAAAAGAGCTGGATTTTCTCTTGCTATATGAAGGTTCAGTCATGTTTACATTACCTCAATGCCATTCAAATTCATAACACTCAAAGCAGAGCTTCCTTCCAAAAACGTTACCCACATCTTGTCTTCCACAAACCTGCAAAGTTCATTGGAAACAATAACCAGCACAATACCACAACACTTAACAGTACAATTGCCAGCTTAGTGAAAATGCAACATCGTCATTTTCAGTTCATTTAAAACTACTAACCTAATTCTAGAATACAAAATTAATATAAAATTCTCAAAAATAAAGAGTATCTGGGAAAATCATGTCTGAAAACTGAGACACATGCAGATAGGTAAAATGAATTCTAAAGACATCTAAGTCGAAATCCAAATGTTAAAAACGAAACAGATCACCTAAGGAAATAACTTGATTCAGGACATTGGTGGGAACAATGAAGATGAATTTTGGACTTGCTCCAGCACGTCCAAGCCCAGATAGGACAAGGGGGGAACGGCTTCCCACTGCCAGAGGGTAAGATGGGATACCGGGGAGAAATTCTTTCCTGTGAGGGTGGGGAAGCCCTGGCACAGGTTGCCCAGAGAAGCTGCGGCTGCCCCATCCCTGCAAGTGTCCAAGGCCCGGTTGCAGCAACCTGGTCTAGTGGAAGGTGTCCCCATGGCAGCAAGTGGGACTGGATGATCCCTTTCAACCCAAACAATTCCATGATTCTGTAAGTAGAGATTAAAAGAAGTCTTTTTTTAACCTTATAAGTATAACTTCGCCATAGCTCGCAAATTTTTGAAGAAGATCGTCAATCAAGTTATCATCAAAATAGTTTTCTTCTGCTGAAGAACTTCTGATGGAGACCATCACAGTACCATCAGGTGGTCCTTGCATTGCAATCACCTCCTTATACACTTTTTGTCTCTCTTCTGCTTCAATTTCAAATATGTCAATGTCAATCAGTGCAACCACAGGCCTTGGAAAAAACAGACAAGGAAATCCTATCAGCAGAGTATCTGAGTAACAGAACACACAGCACGAATATTAAATCTTAGGAAGTAACGTATAAAATTAAACTGGAACCTATGATCAGATGTTTTCAGCTCTGCTCTTCCGTAGTGCAACAAAGTGCCAGGGTTCCACGTGTAAGGGACATTACTGTCACTGTGAAAACTTGCATTCAAGAGATCCAGGTCTTCAGCTACAATCAGCAATGAAAACAAAAGAGGAAAAATACAGTGACTGCAAGGATGTGCTATTTATAAAAAGAAAAAACATGCACAGTAAGTCCAAATCAAATGTCTTACAGAACCCCCCCACCCCGAAGTTCCTTTTGCACTCCTCAAATGTCAGTAATTGGGATCTGATCCATGGCCTTTTGTTCAGCCTCGCCGCACTTACTGAAGGTCTGTTACAAGTGTTGTGTCCCCTACCGAGCCAGGGACAGGAGCTCAGCATCACTGGCACTGTTAATATCACTAAATGAATCATTTAAGTCACTTAAAGAAAATTTTAAACAATTGAAGGAAACCCTCAAACCTGATCGGTCAAACGGCCATTTTCTTCTCCTCCAAAGGATGCGATCTGTCCACGCCGGCGTGCGACACTTTTCACTGGTGTCGTAGTCGTCGGAGAACAGATCATATTTGTATGTAGGGGCAAAATTGATTTTCCCTTCCAGAAATCCCCTAAAAATCTGTAAAAGACAGAAACAGATGGGGAACAGCTTGAAACTAATCAGAATTCTCTATTCCAACACTGAGAACCTGTATAGACACCTCAAAACAGAATTAAAAACCTGTTATTTGTTAATATGGATTCTTCTTCACATTTTGTCTGCTGAAAACATTTGACACTACGACTCAACAGTGACCCAGGCAATCATCAACGAACAGAAGTGTGCCAGCAGTTATATCTTTAAGCCCAGGCTCACAAGCAACCTACCGTTCCTTCAATGTCATTACCAACTGGAGGTCACCCAGAACACTGATGCTTTAACACGGCATTTTAACCTGGTGCTTAGTTGTTCCTGTGTCAGCAAAAGCTGGGAATTAAGCTTTACATTTCATCTATCCGAACACGTCAAATGTTCTCGCAAATTCACAGACTCACACACCGGTTCGGGTTGGAAGGGACCCTACAGATCATTCAGTTCCAACCTCTTGCCACGGACAAGGATGCCATTCACTAGACCAGGTTGCTCAGGGTGCCATCCAACCTGGCCTTGAACACTTCCAGGGAAAAGCTGACACAAGATGCCCTCTCAAATAAAAAGGAGTTTAAAAAAAAAAAAAAAAGGAAAAAAATAAGAGTCCTCAATACATTCAGTATATTAAAACCAAGCTTCTCACTCATTAAGTGTCTAAACTGGGCACAAGATAAAATCCTTTAGCTAACTCAGCCAGCTCCACTATTGAGTTCAACCCTGTATGGGCAGCTTTCCTTCACTTCAGAGATCTGTAAAACAGAAATCTAACTTGGATCTTACACATCAAGTGACAGGCTGACCTGCTTTTCTCGTTGGAAATACAATTTGAAACCCAGTCAATGTAAAAGCCAACGTCAGAAGATCAATGTCAGAATGCTAGAAGTTCCTCGACTTCTGAGACAATTAACTTGTTTGCCTTCAGCAATTATTTTCTAATCTACTTTTATGGAGCAAGTTGCTATGTAAACGCCTTTCCTGAGCAGCAGGTACAGGGGTGAACCTGCCACAGCCACGGAGCTCCCCCAGGGACACGGCTGGTACCCAGCCAGCAGCTTCTAAATCATGGAATATCACCCCAACAGTGCAATGCTACTCCTGTGCCCCAGCCAGGAGTCCTTTTCATATTCTGGCAGTTTCTATCGATTTCTCCAGCTTTTTAACTGCTGGAGGTGTCTCCAAAACCTCTACACCTCTTGTTTTGATCCACTTAACAGACAATCAGTGCTGTCTGCCCATGTGAACGTACACCTCGCTTTCTTTAGGAAACAGCTGTTAAAAAAAAATAAAGAGAGTAAAAATATCCAGTGTTTTGCCTCCTGTTTAGGTGCACAAGATAGCAACACAAATGGAAGGGAACTCTAAATCAGCAAAAGCACTGCTTGTGATCAAAGTGCTGGTGAGCAGACACAGCAACAATAGAAGACTGCCTCTCCTTTTACCATCTCCAGCCTAGCCATGCAGAGCTGCGAAGAGAGGACCAGAAACCCCACAAATCTAAAAGCTGTAGCTTTCTTCAGACTTTGTGTTTTCTTTGCAAATAAAAAGGCTACCGTGTGGACTATTTTTCCCAAGAGTAACGGCATTAGACCTATTACAGTTTAACTAAAGAGTAACATTACCAAACATTGCAAATATTCTTTTAAAATACTTGCATCTGATAGAAAGAAAAATATTATCATTAGAAAACATCATGCCGAGGATACAGATTTACAAGAGCATGACTGAATTGCTAAAACCAGTAAGAAGAACGAAGTATTCTCAAGTGGTGACGTTTGAACATACCTGTCCAGAGTTTTTTTGATTGATAAGCTGGTCTCCTGCTATGAGGGGATCCCAGTTCTGTTGTCGTATTAGGTCCTTCACCTCCTCATTGGGCAAATCTATTCGATAATTGAAGTCCCCACACCAAAAAATATAGTCATGGGAAAAGAGCATCCTTCCCTGTAGAACAGCATCACACACTGGAGTTAAAAACAACCGAGTGACAAATTTACTACTTGCAGGTTCAGAAATTCAGTTTTTACCTGTGAAGTACGTATAATGTCACGGTTTAAAGTGACAACTTTTACTTCCCTCTTTGTTTTGATTTTTCCACTGCCCATAAGTAAAACCAAGCAGATACACTGGCAGATTGAAATAGCAGCATCTAGGAAACTGTTGGATACAGCACTTGCTAGGAAAACTGAAACATGACAGTGGGGACAAATTTAGAAAATAAAAATACCCTGTAAAATAAGGTGTAAGACTCCTGCACAGTGCCACGGAAATTAACAAATGACAGTTTGATGTCAAAATTCAAAACAGCTTTAAGTCTCAAGGAAGCATTTTGTCGCACTGATAAAATTTTCAACTTGCTGTTTACGAGAACACGGCATAGAATCATTCCTGTGTACCGAGAACAGTGCTGTTTCCCAGTGATTTTTTTCTCACAGGTGATTGTCTCCCGTGCCTACAAAAGTTCTACTGCATGTCAAGGATCTATAAGGTCTCTTTCCTATGCTGAGTCCTTGATTCTGAATGCAAGTGAACTCACGTTTCATTATCTCCATCACTGCACTGGAAAGGTCCATTCTTTCTGCAGTCTTCTATTTTGATAAACATTGTGGGAACTCACCTGTCTCTGAGATCTCTAACCCAAGGAAATCTGATTTCCACAGGAATCCGGGGAGGGGGGAAAATGCAAATGGAGCTTTGGGATGACACCGCTGGAGCTCCAAGCGTTTCACTTCTCATTTGTTATAGAACGCGAACGCCACGCTTACCATCGGAAAACCAAGCTTGCGAGATATTTCCACAAAGTCTTCGTTTCTCTCCTTGACTTGGGATTGCCCTGCAGCAAAATGACTGCACACAAAGCAAAGGCTGGAGGTATGGAACAGCATCCGAATGGCCACTGCACCTTTGTTCCCAGTGGCTCCTCCCATGCCAGTCTTAACAGTATCAACAGCAACGTCCCTGAAATAGTGAAACAACTATTAAACCTCCCGGTAACCTGGCATAGATGGCTCTGAGTGTGACACTGGGCTGGGAGGGACACACAATTCTTCCAGCCACAGGGCTAGTTTTAAAAAGTTCCAACAGCCACTGAGCAGTAACAGGATAAAACCTCAGCTTTTCAAGCTCTCTGGGCAATCCGATGAGGCATTCAAAAACTAAAAGAACTTAAACAACTACTTCACCAGAAGATGGAACAGCTCTTTCAGAGCCCCACGTGGCTCCGAGGACATTTGGGCGTTATCTTGCAACAAAAGGCAAGCTGACAGCGACCCAAGCTGGAGCCAGCTGTGCTCACTGACCTGATAAAGGGAGCGTGCTGGGGCCTGATGAACACGAAGAGGCAGACGCCCACCAGCTGCTCTGAAGCCAGCAGCACATACTTGTAATCCCTGGAGATGGTCTTCTGCAGCTCAGCAGCCCAGAGCTTCTGATTGGTGGTGCTGGCAGTGAGATTAAAAACACCGGGTTCGAAATAAATGAAACTGAGCAGGTTTCTAGCCCGTGAGCTGACTAAACTACATCCAAGAACCTCAAGTAAACCTCGAGGAAGCAAACCAAAGCCAAGTTGGGAATGGTGCTCAAATGCCTCCCCAGCAGAGAGACAGGCTCTAGACTGTCGTGACGTAATTGTTTCAAATTCAGCCTCTACAAATGCTGCCTCACGTTTCCCAACACCACAGACAACTTTAGGAGTCACGGCTATCTTTCCCGTATTTATGAGCCTAGACTAGAGGAGCAAAACCCAAGAACTGTTTTAGGGAGTTACTTCCTAGCCTAGAGCTCAGTCAATATTGGAAAACAGGTGTCCACAGTCTTAGACCAAGAACAAACATCCTTAGAGACCTAACAGAATATGGTTTTCAGAGCCAGCACCGGATAGGAACGAAAAGTATCAGGCCTGGAAACAGCATTAACTACACATAGGGTGAAATTAGGGAATAGCAAGCTGACGTTTGGTACCCAAAAGACAAATCCGCACAAAGGCTACAGCATTATAGGCTTTAGGTGTTCTTCCTGAAGAGTTAAACCTTCCCTAACATCGGGAAACATGCAAAACAGGCAGAGGAAACAATGGACAAAGGGAATATGGTCCTATGACTGCACACATTTATCACTGGTATCACCCACCACTGAGAAGACCGTATTTCCATGACCCAGTCTGCTAGGAGGGAAACATCTCAACTCCACAATAACATATCCACGCAATATATGGAATGGCAGTGAAAACTAACAGTATGGAACTAAGCCTTCCTTTATGCAGATCACAACCTGGTACGTAACAGCATACCAACAACACACGCTTTAGAAAAGATTTTCACAGGATTTGCTGTTCCCGGCAATACCAAACACAGGAACTGCAGAACACCACGAGCGCTGGAGAAACCAAAATTTTAAATAACGTATGACTTGAAAAAGGTGATTATCAGCCAAACTAGTACTGCGTGGATCGGATCACCCACCTGGCGTTCACGATGTTTCCTGCATTTAACTCCACCATTTCTTCAAATCCAATGGCAAATATGTCCACGGGTTTGCTTTTGCGATCTCAAGGTAAATAGGGAAAAAGTTACTTCTTGTTTCTAATTAACTTGAGAACAAAGACCTCATATATATATTCATCTTAAGAAAGAAATTCCTTACTTGGAAAAAAATTCTTCCCTGTGAGGGTGGCGAGACCCCACCACAGGCTTCCCAGAGAAGCTGTGGCTGTCCCATCCCTGGAAGCGTCCAAGGCCAGGCTGGATGGGGCTTGGAGGAACCTGGGCTAGTGGAAGGTGTCCCTGCCCGTGGCAGGGGTGGGACTGGATCTTTAAGGTCTCGTCCTACACAATTCTACGATTCTGTGATACCTGTTTCAATGTTTGCGATCTACTTAAGAAAGATCGGAGTTTTCAAGAAAAACTAACGACAGAACCTAAATCCTACCTTGGAATTCATGGATCCCAGCCAATTTCGGTGCATCCAGAAGCCAGTCAGTGAGAGTCTGATTTCTGAAGGCAATACTTCGAAACTGCTTCCCCCCGTTGACGTTCCAC
The DNA here is from genome assembly GCA_013397815.1 of Aleadryas rufinucha. Classification (NCBI taxonomy): domain Eukaryota; kingdom Metazoa; phylum Chordata; class Aves; order Passeriformes; genus Aleadryas; species Aleadryas rufinucha. The sequence continues at coordinate 78,840 of VZTH01005147.1, forward strand.
GTCCCGACGCAGACTCGGATTTTTTTCGGTTTTGCATACTTATAGAAGTTCTCACACATACTCTTCAGTACTTTTACGGATGCTGCAAAAACATTTGAAAAGACATTATTTTTATAGTGAATTTTTCTTCGGAAAACTTGGCAGTGACGTCTTTCCAATGTATGTGTACAAAGTTAAACTGTGAAAGCACAAGGAATGCAGCCTTCCCAGGGGAAAGTACCCTTAGAGACACATTACTTGTGTGGGTGAGGAACTGACTGAAAAACAGCAGCAATTTGTTCAAAATTATATATAGATAAATAATACATGAAGGAAACAATTTCCATGTTTTATAAATACCTGTTGTTCTTTCACCTAACCGGTGACTCTCTAAGGAAACCATAATTTGTCGCACATACCAACAAGGGTATCTACCTCATTTTCACAGATTAAATTTATGAAATCCAATCTCTGTTACAGAACCAACTTGCAGATATATTCATTTCCGGAAGTGTAAAAGTTGCTGATACACACTACAAGTACCAAAACAGAGAAGGTACGTTATTTCGTGATATCAGAGTACGTCTGTTAAAGCCACAAATCTGAATTATTTTTAGGTCACTTGAATTCCTAAAGAGCTGCTTTAATGAGGACAGTAGGCTGGGATTCAAAATAATTAAACTCATTTCTCTGACCCATCAGCCTTGTTTTTATCTGCCAGATGAAGAGAGAAGAACGACCCATCTGTACAGGACATTGTGAGAAACACAGAAAGAAAAAAGCTGGTTCAATTGGTCAGGTACTTTACCTAAGTGATATTAATTTACCTATTTTGAATGTTCTCATGGTCAGACTCCAAAAGAACAACATAAACAATAGTAGATGGAATTCTTTCCTTCACTTGTTGCCATCTTGAAAAATAGTCAGTTACTGGGAACAGTATTTTCATTTAAATCCCCCAAATAAGATGATTAATGAGCTGCTGTTGTCTTCCCAGTTATTCTTTTTAAGTTTATCATCTTGGCTACCCGGACAAAACAAAAATCAGGTATTCTCTATCCCTACTGGGTTTGAAAAAAAACTGGAAGCAAGAGAAGAAAATATATTGTGTTTGTTGGCTGTGAACTCTTTCTTTGCTGAACAATCATACATCCATAAATGGGCCAATCGCATAGAAAAGACAATGAACCGGGTGGTGTCTCCTTGGGGTGCTCCAAGCAGATCATGCTTGGGATCATGCTTTCCTCATCAAAATCCAGCGAAATGAAGTCTAGAAAACAGCAAGGAGCCAACGGGATACTTGAGCCCTCCAGGCGAGGGCCAAATACCGAGTCTGCTTCTGACCCACACCCCCGGTGACTCCAGCCAGGAAGCCCAGCACACGCCCAAAAGGCCACCGAGCATCACGGACAGGAGCTACCTCAGCACCCGGCCACCGAAGGGAAAACAATCCCAAAAATGCTGTCACCACAACACATCCAAGAACCCAAATCATCCGAAGGGTTGGCTGAACCCCAGGAACCCAAACCAGCATCGTAGGCAGCTGTGCAGGCCTGGAGAGATGAGCCTTTGCAGCGCTCTAAGCAAGTTTAATAGCAGAGTTTGGATGTTTCTCGTCTCTGGTTCTTTCTTTTTCTTTTGAAAATTTAGTGGATTTCAGCTTCATTGTAGTTACTCCAAATAATTCAGTTGTTACTCTGCAGCTATTAAGAAAAGCTGCAAAATTGAATTATTGCCTATTTAACTCCTGATGTTATGAGACCCTAATGTGAAAAGCATTACCAGGTTACACTCTACCTTTAGAAGTGAACTGGCAACAAGCTTATTACAAACAAAAACTTTATATCTTTAAACTAGCAGTCTTCCTAAATTGTAGAATGACTTCTTATAAATAGAGTAATTAAAAATAAAAATTTCTACTGCTTTCCAAAATACTGAGTGAACCAAGTGCTTTTCAGAGCTCCTGAGACTATGATTTTTCTACCTATTTCTAGTTATTTATCTTTTCAGCAAAATTGTGCCTCACTCTACAACATCAGAAATCCAATCAGTTACACTTTCTGTTCTTTTACAGCAAAAGTACTTTGCCTGCTGCTCTTACTAGGCAAGCAGAAATTTGGAAAGCAGTTCTACAAAGGGAGTGTTAATTTAAAATTCTGTTTGAGATATTCTGTGCAGCGGAACTTGATGGAACTGTTTTACTGCTACATCCAAATTCCTGTAGGAATATTTCAATATATGCAATTCATACCCAGGTGAAACCCTGAAATGCTAAAAGATAGTTGTTTTTTAACCCTTACAAAAATAGGTATTCTAATAAATAATAAATGATAATATGATGATAATAAGAAGTATTATTAGTAATAAGAAATATATAAAAATAGTTGACTCCTCTTCTGGAGTTAGAAGGTGATACCAGTGAGCGTGACCGGTCATTCCAATAAACACTCGGTTACACTGACAAAATGCCAGTGTATCACTTAATTTCAGACATACATTACTTGTGACTCACATTTCATTCTTTAGATACTCACTAACAGTTAAGTAGGTAGAGTAAAACACATACGGGAAAAGCAAAACTGGCAAATGTAAAGGCCATTTAAATTTGCTCAACACAATAAAATCTGAATAGAAGAGCATTAGGAATATTTTATTTTAAATAAGGGCTTCTGGGAACAAGAACACAAAGTGCTGCACAGCTGACAAGCTTCCTTCAAGAACACGTGCACGTGGAGCCTTCTAACAGCAAATAAGATGAAATTACAAATTGTACTGTAGAATTTTACCTCTTATCCTAAACAAAGCAAAAATGCAGAAGCTTCCAAATAAAAAGGCCAATTCCTTTACAGCCAGAGCATTTACGAAAATAAACTCCTGCAAATCGGTTACCTCAGCTTCTTATCTCACACCCAGGCTCACCTGCAACATTTTTCACCTCTTAGATTCTCACTTTTCTTGGGTTTAAGGATGTTAGGGCACAGGAATGTCAGATCCAAACACCACCGGGAAAACGTGAGCCCACAGCCAAATATTACACAAACAGACACAAGAAAAGCCAGAGGACAACAAGTGCTGGTCAGGTATTTACAGCTTATTTTACTGTACTATACTATACCTGATTGCAATGATTGCTCTGAAACTACGGATGCAGTAAGAGGGAAACAAGAAAAAATTAGTCAAGTAAGTTATCGCTTTTTAGGATTTTCCAGCAACGTGTGAGAAAACATGCTGTTAACACACAATTTATTATACACAACCATTTCCATCAGTTAAAGCACGTGTTTTACGCTGCAAAATCTACAAAGTTTCACAACAGGATTAGCAAATTCTCTTTTCCTCCTTTATTAATAATGGATTCACACATGTTGAAGTACCCCACTAGTTAACTTGCCACTTAGCAGAGAATGCAGAGACATTTCAGGGAAGAGGGATTAATGCTCCTCAGCTGTCAGGAGCTGCAAATACGGAAAGGACAGCTTGCATTCCCAGGAAAAGGGACAAGAAGTGAAAACAAATTTCAACCAATTTTGAGATGAGGCCAATTTAGCAGGTTTCAGATATAAGAAAAGTTACAATAACGTGAAACCTCGCGCTAAACAAATGGGACAAAACCACTCGGATTCCGCATCGGATGAAGATGCGGACCCTCGAGATGAAGACTACAACTGGGCAACAACTTTCCTCTAGAGCCAGAGATTTTTCCCTGAAGCTTTGATATATCCTTCCTCATTCCAGGTTGAGATGTGTCGGGGAGAAGGAAAAAAAAAATGAAAAGGAAAATTTAAGAACATTATTAATCCCTAAAAATTGCAGCAATCCAGAACATTGTTACTTGGGATCTTGGAAACAAGACTCAAATTTCAGTTCCTTCTTTGCCCAAATATGAGCTCCTATATTTTTTATGTCCCAGGAGAGGACTGAACACAGCCCTACAACTGACCCACTACTTTCTTGTCCGCCAGACCTGCAGAAGATAGGATTGACACATCCTGGGGACCACAGAGGCTACATCTCTTCGAGGATGCAGGATTCTGGTTCAGCACCCCGTTGTCACGAGGGGAACCACCTTCCTGATACCAAACCCCCAAGACTCACGTGGCTGCCCTGCACAAGCAGGGTTTCTTATCGAAACATCTCGGGTTTTGACGTAGAACTTCACCCACAAATCATAAACAGGTAAAGAAATTTCTGCAGCACATTAGTTTGGCACTATTAGTAAAGCAGAAGTAACTTTCATCTTTTAGTAAGCCGGGAGAACATAAAATAGCATTTATACTTTCCAACAGTGCTTTGAAAACAAACTCTATACAGCTTTCTTATACCAAATAGTTATCAGAGATTAAAATCCTGAAAGACACATACCGCGTAAACTGCTGGTGGTTAAGAGAGCCCGTGCTTTATCTGCTAAATCACTATTTAGGGTATTTCCCAATAACAAAACATCAATGGCCTCCTGCTTGGAGCTATCAAAAAAGTTATTTTGGATCGTTCTGGTCACAGAACGAGCACCATCCTTCAGCTTTCCAGCCTGTTAGGGAGGAACACGTATAAAATATTTTATGTCGGACACTGCTCACAATACATCGGCAATATTCAGTAGCACATACATAAACTGCGTTAATGATTTTAAGGGCTAAGGCAATTTTCTTCTTTAAGTGATAAATCAAGTCGTCTGAGCCTACTGTGCTGCATGTGCTTTCCCCCCACCCCCAAATGCTAAACAACACAGTAATACCTACAAGGCGTATCTAACAAGCAGCTTTAAATTAAACTAAATAAAATAAAATACTGCAGGGAGGGGAATATTTTTTTTCCTAAACCCTAGGTCTTTAAAAATTAATTTAATATAGTGCCATATTTAGATCGTGACAGGGATTTTGGGCTTTTCCCCAAACAGTGAGAGATGAGCAAGCACTCGAGTCCAAATGCCGTGATACACGAATGTACGTGTTCATGCACATATGAGTTCAGAATTCACATTCTGGAATAATCACGTTAAAAACAGAGAGAGCTTTGACTTAAGACCCCTTAACTCGTTGAAATAACACGCAAGTCTCATGCAGTATCCCAGAAGGAACGCAGACACTAATCCATGGCTACAGACACGCCCAGACACTGTCTCTGCACACTCTGGCCTGACTGAATCGCACTCCAGAGGAACAGCGTCCACCTGGGCTAAACAAGAGTCTCCAGAAACACGTGCTGCTGCTGCAGACGTACCCGAGGGTCACGGACACCTAAAGGATAATGTAACACGTAATGCAGTCTCATACTCGATTCCAAACCTGACACTGTTGCTTTGGGCACACAAAACCACCTTTCTGATTACACGTTGTCGCACGTGCTTTGCCTGTGAGGTGTCTCTGAACACACACTGCTGCAGGAACACGAAATACAGACTGTGATCCATCAGGGATGCTGCATGAGACTGTGTTATTATAAGAAAATACTCCCTAGTTTATAGCTTGCATTGTCCATGAAAGCCTCCTAAAATGCACGTGAAAAGAAGGCAAAAGCTTAACAAAGCTAGTTCTATGAACCGTACCAGACAAGACAGAAGCTACTCTCTTGAGAAGGCTAAGTGGAAGTAAAATTGACACCGTGACTTTTGGCAGACAATGGGGATGAGGTGTAGGGAGCGCTCTACTGCAATAGGATTTTGATAGGATGCGCTCCCCTCCCGGCAGACAGCGTACAACCGATGATCCAAAACCACACTCACCATTCACATATCAGGCAATTAATTGAAAGGAACCCAGAGAAAGCAAAAGAAAGAGCAGGTAAGGAGTTAGATGTAACGAGCATTATAATACTTCAAAAAGAACTGGTTTTCAGTATAGAAATATATATTAACACATTTGAGGTTAAAATGATTTTCTCCTATGTGAAATTTCTGTATTTTTACTTCTAATTACTCTTGGGCTTCGAAGAATTAAACTGACAAGTAAGAAACGGAACAATTTCAAGCATCAAACTTTTCATTTGAGAAAGGAGAATGCAACTTAAAAACTACGTTTTAAAATATATACTGAGAGTACTCAAAAACATACTGAGTCATGTTTCATTGAAACGAGAGCAAGTGTTGTATGGCTTTGCAAGCATTAAAGATCCTCTTTGAATAGACGGGACTTGTGTCAGAGATGCTGGGTCTGATTTATGAGATATGGTACTAACTGGAGTTGTCCCGGGGCAGGGATCCAGCATTATTCTAAAGACAGCAGAGTAAATGTACTGTCGTGGCTTAACAAGCTGAAACCAGGACATCTACTCTGTGGTTTAAACATTAAAAATGGAAACGTAAATACATTACATGCATTTTTAAAAGTAAAAAAAATAAATAGCCAAATGAACAAGATGAAATAGAAAACTGTTAATTTAGGAAAAGGAATGAAAAAGGTTGAATGGGAAAGTCAAGACAAGGACAGACACTCCATAAAATACTTACTGCTGTTTTCCTGGCAGTCTGGGTGACATTTTTGTAAGAAAATAGAACTAAACATCTTGAACCAAGTGACACTTTATAGTAAAATAAAAGCAATTCCCAAATGAAGAAGTCTTGTATGCATCAGTCAAGAGGCAGAATAAGCAGCAAGCTTATTCGACCTTTTTTGTTTTTATGCATTTTGCTGTGATTCCTCCTCCACGAGCAGAGAAGGACCCTGGCACAGCGTGAATGAACAAATGATGGAAAATCCAGAACAGCTGGCTATGGGTACATGGGATATGACACGGATGAGAAGCAGCACGTTCTTTAGCAGAAAGACCAGCGTGAAAAGACATTCTTGAAGGAACTAAGGGCAAAAGCTGCTACGGTTCAACATTTGTTTGTCTTGACAGGTATCACCTTGGCAAAAGGACAGGATTAGGGAAACAAAAAAGCAACATTTTGAGGAAAAAAAACCGAAAGACAGCATTAGAAAATGGGAACAACTCAGGCATCAACCAAGACAAAACAAGTCGAAGAGAAACATTACACCGTCACGGAACACGGAACTGTTCTCACAGCGTTAGAAAGCAGGGTAGAAACAAAATCTGTGTTCTTTTCAGTAACTGCAAAACTAAAAAGAAAAAGCTGGACGAACATTCAAACAAAACCCACCAGCTACAACTTGTTTAGCATTAACACCATTAAACACTAAAAACACAAACAACACCATATCAAACACACTTGAAAAGGAGATATAGTGAATGGAACTGAAATAATAGCAGGAGAGGTACAGAAAGAAAAGCGAAAAGATTCAAAGAAACTAAACCTGATCTGAATATACATATTTCTGAACTACGTTCTAAAGAAATGGAAGATTTGAGCCTTATCCTTTCATACGGAACGGTCTTATCTGGGAGGCAGGAGCATGGCTGGGAAGGGACGTACCGGAACACGACCTGGTTATCAACAGAACCAACCATTTTCAGATAATTTTTTTGGTTGGTTGGGTTTTGTTTGGGATTGTTTTAGGATTACAGAGCACATTTTTAAAGAGAAAAATCTCATCACTGCTACATTAATGGCAGAATTTATTAAAACCCATATTGAACACTGCAAAAACATTGGAGAAGATGTACTTTACCTTTGCCTTTCCTTCAAGGGCGCCGGTTCCAGCATAAATTTTACTGACAGAATCACCATTCACAGACCACATGGATCGGAAAACTTCCTGAAAGCGAGTAACTAACTGAGGCTTCTCAGCTAATCCTAATACCTCCAGCTGTTTTGTTAGCATCTGCAACAGGTGAAGACAACATTAGCAAAAAAAAAAATCTTTAAATATATTTGTTAAAAGGCACATGCTATTTTTCAGCATATATGCATAAAACCCCACAAGTCTTGGGTTTATATGCATCATTCTAAGCAAACTGTCATCACATCATGCTTGAAAGGCTGCATCATACATTTAATTCAGCACCAACACTTAATTTTCTTTTGAAGATAGGTAGTAAAATAGGAAAATAATTACGTAGCTGATTCGCAAATGTTTTCATCCTAAAGTTCACCAAACTAAACACACAAGCTATTTTCAAGAGCTTTTAAAAATCTTTAAAGCTTTACGGTATCTGACAGCAAGAAGAAGGAGCCTAAAATAAGGGACACGCAAAGGCAAAATTCTGAAGGTTGGGCAGGAATCAACAAAAGATAGAAAAGGAAACTCGCAAGACACAATTAAGAAGAAATATACAAGAAGTTTTAGAAATTGGGTGCTTGCTCTTGTAATTTTAGGGGGTCATCCAGAGTTCAGTACTTTTTAAGTATCTACCGTATTAAATACAGCAAGAAGTCATATATCTCATTTAATAGAATTTTAAAATTAAGTAAGCAGTTCTTCAGGATTAACCACTTCCCTTCTTATTAATTAGTTTTACGCTTTTAGCTCTCCTACTTTAGCTGAAATCATAATTTAGTTCTCATTGCTGAAAAATCTGGCACGCTTGGTTGAAAAAAGAAGTTATCTTTATCCAGTTCTTAAAAGGATAAGAAAGGAAAAAACAGAACTATAAAGCTAAGTTTGACATGTAAGTACTCTACATATCCAGAGCGTAGAAAGATTTATTATTATGCCATAGAAAACTTGTGTTAATGCAGCAGCCAAGCATATTACATATTCCAGAATCGGATACATCTGTTCTACAACCAATGCCTCGTACGGTTCTCACAGAAGTTCCTCTTAAGAAGAGCATTTTAACTAAATACAACAGAAAAATAATGATCTTCCTAGCACCTTTGACCTTACAGCACCCGTATTTTTTCATTTTCAAACATGCTGAAGGTCTTCTCTCAGAAGTCAGAACATCTCACACTAGAAATCCACCCATGAGAAGTTTGTTCACCTTTCCTAGGGAAGGCGACACTACTTTTACAGCCTAAGCGCCTCAGAAGCGGCAGCTGGATGCGAGTTTCCTACCTCTAAGCCAAAGAAGGCCTGCACGCTGTTTGTTCTATCCAGACAGTCCAAGCAGTTGGTCCTGACAGTGCCGCTCTGGGATCTGCGCCAAGGACAACGGGAGAGGGAAAACAACTGAAATAACTCATTTTAACGCACATCTCTTCAACAGAGGCAGGGACAGGGAGATCTGAACCGGAGCAGTAAATCAGGACATTGTCAGTGCGACATTCCTGCCCCACAAGGATATTTATAAACGTGTCAGCAACAGAGGGTGAGCTTCAACTGCTCACTGAGCGCAGCTCAGGCATTTTCTGCAAGTAACATTAGTCCTTCTGCTTCAAGTTTCTCCCAATCCTCCTCGCTTGCTCGGTTAAAGTGTTATGCAGGATTAAGGTTTCTTTTCACGCAATTCAACTAACGCACTTCCAAAGAACCTCAGAGAAAAATAACTTAGTTACAACAAAAATAAATAAAAAAAAATACTGAGACAGTTATTGAATGTGTTTAACTAAAAGTAACAAGAACTTTTGATGTAACTAAAGCCAATTCCAACACCTCGTTACTTGCTCATAAAAATGAAAAACAAGCCTCTCCTCTTTAGCTCGAGGGATGTTTGAGGCCCTCAGGCACTCAGAGCTCCTCCACTTCCTTTGGGAGAAGCCCGGTAACTCCCGCCAGAAAGTTCTCAAAACGATCACGTTAAGCAACACGCGTGTGCTGCTTGCTCAGCTAGGAGCACAAAATTCCAATGACTCTCCCAAGGACGCACTCACCCCTTCCTTTTGTCATTCCCACTACCCACTTCGTCCACCAAAGTCAGTATGGTTTCAGCACCTTTGCTTGAGCAGAGAACTAACCACAAACTGCAGCAAGTTCTGAAGAACTTTCTTCACGATTTTTTTTTTTGGCATTACTATCTCTGCATTTGATTTGAAATAAAAAGCAAAAAGCCTGACGTTTCCCAAAGGAGACGGTCCATGAATTCATAAGCATTGTAACCGCATCTTTTATTAACACAGCTCTTTGAGCTGTCACAAGCTGCAATTTTTTTTTTTTTTGCTTTCAGTCCGTTGCACTTTGATTTGTGGTGGCATCATTTGAATCCCCCAATTAAAAAAAAAGTCACTTTTAAAGCTTTTTGGAGCTCATCCCCTCATCATTCGGCGACTCTTTCTCAAGGAGAACCTCACTCAGCACTTTGCTCTGCATTAGTTAAAAGGGGGAAGGGTGTGGAAGGGAGAAGAGAAGGAATGTTGCCTATTTCTAGCCCTGCTTCTCTTTTCCTGCAGAGATAAGCACAACCTTTGCTCCAGGAATCAGGAATAAGTACAGAGCAGAGCAGGAAACATGCATCTCAATTCTGCTTTGAAAGAAAGGAATCTCTCTAATGGGGGATGATCCAGGTGCAGTCAAAAACACTGCCCTGAACATGAACATTTACAACACACAGAAAATGGTACGTTCCATCACTGAGGGAAATACTCAGCACGTTATACAAGAAGATGGAAAAACAGTCGTTAATTCCATGCGGGTGCCCGCCAGAAAAAGGACAATCGACCATTTTCGCAAAATCATGAGGTCAAGGGCCTGAAATTAATTCTTGCCCCTTCAATGTCTCACAGAGATCTTCCTTGAAGATTTTTAGAGCATATACAGAACGAGACAAGATCTTACCAGAGTAAAACAGGTGACTCATTTCAGCTGTTAAGCATCATCCAGGATACACTAAAACCACAATAACAGAAGCAACATTCTTTCTCTTATCTTCTTGCTGAGGGGTGAAACACATCCCAGCATCACAATTTAATCTGAGGAAATGTACGGAAGTTATACACACAAACCTTTTCACTTCCTTTCCATCAAAATAAAAAAATCCACACTCTAAGAATTTCTGGACTTGAGGTTTAAGCACACTGTGTAGTTTTTCTGCCTTTCCACCTTTAACCATCTGATGATAGTCGAAGTTCACCATTTTGATATCAGCTGAATGTTCAGATGCTTTCAAATGGCTCTGGCATTGTAAACAGAAAAAAAAAGTATAAATATACCAGTACCTGAATATACAGAAGTAGGAGCTAAACAAGAGATTACAAATATTTTAGAAATTGTTTTATTTGCTTTCTATTAGGTAAAACGAAACCATTTTATCACCATTGAAACAAATCACCCGCAACTGATCAACATTTCACGTGCATTTTTGTTTTCCTTGCCACAAAGTCAGGCTTTTCCCTTACTACCCCTGGGGTTACCCAAGGCAGCCCACGGCCTCTTCTGCTGCTCAAATGCTCTCACTTGCAAAAGGTTCTTTCAGTGAAACCCCTTTTCACCAACAGCCACTGACATGCCTGTCAGCAACGGGGATTAAATAAACACTTCAACTACTACTACTGACAAAAAAATCACCCAAATTATTCAGGTTGTTGTGGAGAGCGGCTTGAGCAAAACTTTCCCTAATATCCCCTGAAAAACCCTTAAGTGCTCACACAGTGTTTGTTGGCAAAGCCCTGGGTATCGAGGCACATCTGGGAACACTCCCGCATCCTACCAGGAGAGCTGGATACAGCAAATATCCCAGTGAATGCCCCAAGCTATTCAATCACTACAATACAGAGGGAAAAGGGAGAGGGAAACAACAGATGGCTACTGCCGTGTTCTCCAGCTTCAAACGGTTGGTATTTATGAACTGCAACACGACATTTTCTTTTAAACTAACCAGCGGGATTTAACGGAAGCGGCCACTCAGTTAACATCATCTGAACAAACATATCCTGCTAATCACGAAGCAGCATCCATGTTTAAATCGATAAATTGTGTTTTTAAAAAAATATTAAGGGATTTATCCATTTATTCAAAAAGAAATATCACAGCATTAAATATCATAAAGTATCATTTATTTATTAATCAATTTTATAGTGTAAAAAAGATTGGTTTTCAATAAGACACTAGTAAGCGTGAAAGATGAAAATAGCTCTACATCCCTCAACATTGTCTATGCCGCTCTTTTAATTTTTCAGTACAGCAGCCAATCTGAACAGAATCAAACAGGAATTACGTAGAGAGCTTTTAACAATTCATTTCACACCTTGTATCTTAAGCAGCGCTGTTACGATAAATCCAATTTTAGCTCTCAGAACACAGCATACCCGGGGTTTGGTTTCCAAAGGCTATGTAAAAGCTTCATGGCAAACAAGCAAATTCCAAGGATATGCACAGTGAAAGAACCGCCATACTCACCTGGAAAGCTTTGCTGAGCATGTGCTCCCCTTCTTTTGCCCCAAGTAAATTTACAATAATTTGCTTGCCATACAAGTTTTTAAGAGTTTGGAAATGCCTGTTAACAGAAGAAAAATTCCACAGTCATCTTCTGGCATGCAGAAAATGAACAGCAACACCTGCAACACCGAGTGAGATGTTGCCAAGTATTCAATATAAATTTTATTCACACCTTCCAACAAAGCATTCAAAGGCATAAGCAATCCACAGGCAGTTCCCAGCTTTGCTGAACCCCACATTTGTACAGACAAAGCCTCCCAGTCGGAATAACATATCCCATCTCTGTGACGCAGCAAAATTCGTAAGAGGTTTGTAGCGCGTTAACAAAAACTTTAGATGTTTTTCACCTGTCAAAAGCTGGTGCATTCGCCTCGAAGCCCCTCGACATCCTGACACGATGGGATCCCACCTACGACACCAAGATTACATTAAATTGTCATTTTGAGTAAAAGGCATGTAAACATTTCAGCAGTTCTACTGCGAAATGCTGCTATGTCTAAAGAACCTAGAGTCCCTGTAGGGCACAAACTTTTTTTAACCTTTCTTGTAAAAAATGTACCACAGTAGTAGTTGCTGAACCAGTCCCTCTTGCAAGAAAATGGTGATGAAGTTCTATTAGAGTAACTCTTGATCCTTATTGACTTCTTGAAAAGACTTCTCCTCAAGAACAATTCAGAAGAAAACAGTCGCTTTGGATGGCCTTAGGTAACCCATTTAAAAGAGGAAAAAGTCAGAATTTCAGAGGGAAGACATGGAAAAAAGAACGGACATTCTTTTTGCAAAGCAACTTTTGGACTTGAGAGGAGCAGGCTTGGTGAGTCACAACAGCACCAACGTGCTCCCAAACGATCACCTCATCCTCGCAGGCAACTGTGAAGAAGAGCCCAAAGGCTAGGAGACGATGTTTAAAAGGACACGAATAAGAATTATCTGTATAATTAAATCTATCTCCCGCTTACCTGCAGTCCTGGCTGTTCCCAAAATAACGGAACAGATCCTCGAATCTGTATGAAAGACGACACAGAGTCATCTAAATAGATCACCTGTTAAGGAAAGCAAAGCATAGTATTAATAATTATCACAGTGTAAGAGTTTAGATTTCTTAGCCTTAACTAAACATGGAGCAAATAAAATATATTTACGTATTACACATTCCACACTACCAGCTAAAATATTGTGTTTCCAAGGCTTCTCTTTATCCTCTCTGAACAATTCCTACAAAAAGTTCCGTCGCTCTCATGCTCCCTTGCAGAATCACAATTCACAACGTGTAAGCAAATACAGCTTTTATTATTTGGGTTTGAGTAACTTCTGCACTAGGAGTAAGACGTTTTAAACAACTCGGAAAGACTTTCCCGAAGGAACAGTTAAAATGAACACCAACGCACAGAAAATCACCATGCAGCCTACTCGGAACACTTGCACAGATTTTCCGCATCAGAAACCAACGCATCACAGTCCATGAAGCATCCAGGAAAGGACACCTGAAGTGGTGGAATAACACGCCACAGCCATTCAGCAACAGTGGCACGCCAGGAAACGTGGGCAGAGAAAGCGTAACAAGAGTGTTCTGACTAAATTCCTGAAACTGGAGGTGTATAGGCAGAGTCCTTCCTGGACAAAGTCCTCCTTCAGTCACCTGGGTTCTGGAAGGAGTCAGTGAGCCAGCCAAAGAAACCTAGGAGCACGAACACGGCTGCAGGAACAATCCCTTGGGAACAGGTTATCATGGAAAGTGAGCCAAAGGAGGCCAGCAAAGAAAGATTTAGCAGGTTCTCACATTTCCGTACAATGAGGGCCGAGCTATGAAATCCAAGGCAGCAGAATTCCAGTGGCTTTACAAGCGGCCTTTCAGAGGAGCTGTGCTAACTGGAATGCTTTTACCTTTCCTGAGCCACAAGATACCGGTGTTTTGGTACTAGCCAAAAATCCCTTTCGCTTGTTTCTTTTACTTTAGATTAGCTCAGGCCGGTAGTGGCCCGTGCTGCCGTGTGGCTCAAGGGGCTCAGGGAAAGCAAAGGTACCCACAGGAGTTCAGCACCTTCTTAAGCTACTGCAACTGAGCCCCAGGCATGCCCTGACCATAAGCCACACTAAAAACCAAGATGATCAAATTACATAACCTACTTAGCTTCCTAATTTAGCATCAAAGAAACTATTCCAGTATCTGCTGGTGGCAGGCTTGACTTGAGATTTGTTGATTTAGAGCAAAAATCTAACCACACGCGGGCTTACATTGGCTCGTCAGCCGAGCTACGGGCACTGGAGCGTAACGTACCTGCTCTGTTTCAACAAAATTGGCAACGTGACCATCATCATTTGTTCCCCGGACGTTAAATCTGGTGCCAGCCCGTTCACAGCTCAGTCGTGAAATGAGACAAGCCTTCGCCTGCTTGTGAGCTGCATAAATTGTCCTGATCTCCACTCCTCCACACATGAGACGTAACAACCAGTCATCGCAATTGACACCGTAGTGCTTCAGATGTAAATGGAGCGACTGGTTCCTAACAGGGAGAAAATAACCATCAAATCACGGGAAGGAATTACAATCCAACTCAAACTGCTAAGCCAACTACTAACTCGTTATATTTTAAACCTACTAACACAAATAAGAACAGGAAAATAGACATGCTATAGTTTTGTGATGTAACTCTCAGTTAAATGTCCCTGAAATAGCAAAGTTGACATGAGAACATCTTAAACATTTGCACAATAAGAAGATGGAGCGAAGCTACGAATTTCAATGACCTTAAAATAATAACCCTTATAGCCCTTGCTTGTCACCCAGCAAAAAAAAAAAACCACTCCAAGCTCATTTATATTTCTCTGCTCAGCCTCGTTTTGAGAAGCCAAAGATTACACACTCTGGGAAAAGCAAGACAGAATTTCAACGACAGGGTTACTTTTTTTGTAGTGGGTAAAGCACCATTCAATCTCACATCACCACAAAATAAAACTAGAAAAGAAATTCTTATCAATATACATTGAATACTTTCATTATATGCCACCATTATATGCCACCTAACCCTATGCCACTCCCCAGACAGGCTTCCAGGAATACATTCCCAGCCAACTGATTCTCAAATTTCTTTCAACACCAATTTCAGAGTTAAGTGTTGGTACTCGATATACTGCATACATCATTCTCTAATAGCAACTACTGTTCACGTGAAAGGAAGATCCACAGTTTGAATGTATTTGTGCATTTAGCAGCACTAATCAATGCTGCATTAAGTAAGACTAAAGCTTGGGTTTTATGAGGTTTTTTTGTTTGCCTCACTCTAGTGGGGCTCGGCTTTTGATCTTCTTCGGAAACATTCACTTGTATAAAAAGGGAGCAAAGCTTTCTGCATAGCAAAGAAAAGCAAACTCCAGGAAGACGGCCGGTTGTGTCACCGCCCAGAAAATTCTGCCGGAATTGCAAGCAGCATATTCATTACAACGGTGGAAGCTCTTTAATTTTAGCCTTTTCATCCTAAACCTAAGTAAACAGGTGCATTATAACAAGACACTGAAAGCAAACAATATTCTTTCCCTGGGCACTCTGAGCCCGGATGTTTGGCACAGAAAAATCCCCAGGGAGCTCACTGAAGTGCCTATGCAGAATACTACCTGTTCCTGACTTTTAGCGGTTACATTTCTGGATCTTGGAATTTGGACATTCCACCTACCTCCTCCTGCGAGGATTGGTTCTTACCGAAAAAAACCAGAACCAGGTAACCTCAGAAGTTTTACAACAAGGGTCAGAATCGGCCCAGCTTATTTGGACAGGCTCAACAGGCATAATTTCTCAAGCCTTGAAGTACTGACTGCTCAACGGAGAGCCAAGTCTTTTTCCAGGTGCGCAAACGGCAAGGTTTCTACAACCCCTGTAAACTTACATCAAGGGAAGTAGTGTTTCTGAGGACCTGAGCTTATTTTCTACCTTAATAACTTTGTCTTACGCTTCACTCTGATCAGATTCCGCTACCTGACCGAAACAGGGGCAAAGACTGGAGAAGCATTGGCTCGTGCGCCAGAGCTGGTTCGGTGTACTTTGGCCAGAAGAGGGGGAAGGACGTAGCTTTTCACCTGTTCTGACAGCGTAAAGCCAAGTCTTCAGCGCCCTTCAAAGGTTCCTGGACGCACAGAGCGTTTTTAACAAAGGCCGAAGGGACCGGAATTTCTGACGTGACAGTGTGCGTTACTGGCATTATTCGAGCTGCTGATTGGCAGAAGCAGCAGTATTCCTTCTACCAAAAATTCTTTGTGTGAAAACCTATACTTTATTCAAAAATATCCAGTAAAAGGACAGCGAGTGCGGCAGCCAAGCAGAGTGCACTTTGCAGCAGAGCCTACCTGCTGTCTCAACAAAATCAGCAATCTTCTGAGTAACAAAACTTTCGAAGTGCTTTCATATGTTGGAAACCCCCCCAGAATCTATCTATAAGCACCGCACCATTTTAGAATCCAGAATGGTCAAAATAGTAATTTTTTTCTTTGAAGCTTCATTACCAAACCCATTTAAAAAACTGACACAGCTGATGAAGAATTAAGAGGCACCAAACTGAAACACGACAGCAGACGTACAGATGAAAGCATAATATAAGCAGTAAAAATATCTGTGTCTTCCAATTAGGAAACTCCAAGTGGTCACAGACACATCCTGTCATTGGTAACATACTTCCGCCCTTAGAGTTCAAGTAACGCTGTTCTATCTCCTCAAGCTTTGCAGGAGAAACGTGTACACACGTAAGAGCTGGGAAAGACGAGGATAAAAACTTGCCAGGCGTGAGTTTGTAGAAGGATTCATTAGTCTATGTAACGCCTACTGAACCAATTCCGAACTCACCAGAAGAACCTATTGTCAGTAGCGTGCTCCTGCATGCTGCGGTGAGCACTGAGACTCAGGTCTAAGCTGACACCAGTCGCAGACCACGCAAAATAAAAGTTTCCGGAGTTCAACACTTTGCGCACTTCTGAAACGCGATCCTCGTCCGTTGGGTCGACTCGCAACGACACAAACTCGGTGGAAGTAACTCGGAAAACTTCAGAGTCCTGAATCTTTCCCACAGACATGCATCCTGTTACTAGAACCAGATAATGTAATAGCGTATCTCCTGCAAAACAAGGAAGGGCACGGGTAAGAGAACGGATCTCAGCAGAACACGATGTTGATTCATTTATGTGGTAAAGGCACACAAGCCCACCCCAGCTTGCCTGAAAAAAGCACAAAAAGAACCAACATCAAGAACACGTTCCCAAGTTCTACAGAAGAAAAGGAGAAACTACACTGCAAAGAACAGGGATTGCAAAACCAGAAGTTATTTCTGTCCACTCCCTCATTTCTGGGAGAACTCCAAACTTGTAAGTTACTCTACGAAGAAAAAAACCAAACCAAACAAACAGACAGAAACAAATGAGCCTGGTTCCTGCTGCGAAGATCCAGTATTACAGGAGCAGCACAGTATTCTTTCCCAAATGAAAAATTCAAGTTTTACATATTCGACTCACCGAGGTTTAATCTTAACACACCCAAGAGCCCATACGCATCCATGACTTTGGAGTACGTATGCTTGATTGTGTCTTTTTCTGCAGAAGCTGTGGAGAGAAAACACAAGATTCGCTGACGTAAAAGCCCCGATACTACGGCACCGAGACCGAGCCACTCCAAACCGAAAACCCGAGGGATTACAAAAGCAGCGCTTACGTGACGCTTCTGGAAAGAAATCAAAATGTATGAGCATATGGCACTTTGTAATGGAAAACGAGGATTTGATTCTATGACAAAGTATGATCACGCTATGTTTTTAAGCAATAAAAAAAGCACTTGCAAAAACTCCAAGTGATATTAAAGGAGAAAACCGGCATTTTTAACAACATCATCTCTTATAAAAAGCATCTACAGCACAGACAAATAAGATGCCTGAGAACGCTTTCCTGTAATTAAACTTACTGCTAAATGTTGCTGTTTTCACGAAAAAAATTACCCTTTTTCTCCATGAATAAAACCATTATATGGCAGTATTATCTCCAAACAAGATTATCACGAGCGCATTTTAACTATCTTAGATATATTCCAAGCAAATCCAAACGCTTTCAGGTGCACAAAAACTGGTATTTAAAAGCCACGTCTTAGATGAATTAGGGAAGACGCAAGTTTCACAGACAGTTTTAGAAAAAAACCCCAAAACAACCCTGTCATATTTTAGAAGACATTAAAGTATATCTGCCACTGCTCTCCCGGGAGTTAAGTGTACATTTGAGCCCTTTCATCAGCACTGGAACAGCCAGGCCCACAAGCTTGGCTGCAGAGGCAGCTGAGAGATGCTGCAGAGCAGCAGGATCCCACCCATCCCGAGCTTTTGCTCACGACCGAGACTGCACCGGAAGGGCAAGACCGACAATTCCAGCTTTGCCACTGGATCTACAAGGATCAGGATCCCGTGGTTACCGAGAACCAGCACCTTTTCGCTTTGACACTAAAAACCTCAGAATAGGACACGAAGGATAGTAAATCGAAATGCCTATTGCCCTGGCACTCTGCTGTGCTCTCTCTCTCTCTCACATTAGCTATGTCATTTAGAATAAAAGCTACATGTTATTTAGAATTAAAAAAGCTCCATTTTACTTAGAATGGCTCTTCCTAACAAATATTCCCTCAGCTTAGTCTAGCCCTGCCTGCGCGCGAGCCTACCCCTTCTGTTCAAATATCCGCCAGCTCTTTCATTAAAGTGGATCAGACAATTTAATATAGATGAAACAATTATTTAACCATCAATATCCATTGATAATCCATTCCCATGCAATGTTTTATGAAGTGGATTTTTAAAGTTTCTTTACCTTATTGCACCGATACCTACTGCACTAATACTCCTGTAATACAGATGTAATAAAAAGAGTTATAGCAGCAGGAGGATTTACTTCTAAAGTCCTCACCCAGGGTAAGCGTTAAGAACCTGCGGCCAATCTAAAACATTTTGTCAGCATCGCCAAACTGTGTTTTTCTAATTCAGAAAACCACCGGCCTAGAAAGAACTTCTGCACTTCAGACCCTGGTTCTTTCAATCTGTTTTTTACAAAGGGTTTAAATACGCCAACGTACTCTTCCGAACTCGGCTTTCCATAACCGGAAAGCTACCGCGTTCTTCCTCCACCTTTGAAATTATTATGGAAAGATCAGGTTTCGTTTCAAACTTCTCGCAGGATTTTTCTTACAGGTGCCTGCTGGGATTTAATGACACGTCAGAACAATGCCTTTTCTGTCTTCTATGGATTTATTCTCTTTTTCCGTGGCAGAGAATGCTGGATATCCTCGTTAAGCCTTAATAAGTAAATACCCGAAGTAAATTAAGTAACACGGGCTTTGCAAATTCAGACCAACAACAAAGGCCAACAAAGGCTAATAAAGCAGCAAAGGGTTGCAAAAGCAACCAACCAAATAAAAAAAAGAAAAGAGAAACTTACTGTGGCTAGTCAATTCTTACTTTCTTAAAGTGCTCGAGAAGCAACCAAAAGCATTTTACGGCATGTTTTCAGTTACACTGGACCTAATTCAATGTGAACTCAGAGCTTTTCCACAGCGACCATCTAAGTGTGTCTATCGCACACTTGCCTGCGCTTTTCCCATCTCCATTTGTTTATTAAGGCAAAAAATTCACACGGGAAAAACGTCAAATACGGCATCCCTTCCTCCACCCTGCTCCGGTCCACGCTCACCGACCCCAGGCTTCTGCTTTCGGGGCCGTGTAGAACAAGGAACTTTCCGCGGTCAAGAGTGTTACAACATCAAGAAAAAGCACTAGAAGCTTCTGAAAACCAAGATGAAATCAGCAAGACACAGCTACACCACACTCCTTCCCATTCTCTTCCCAAGGGACTCTATCCGGTCTCCTCAACAGGCCAAAGTCTGCTCTCCAGAAGCCAAAGGCACCAGTCCTACTGACCCCTATCCTTAGTCCTCCAAAAATGGAAAAATTTTTGCCCTTCATGATCACTATTAAGCAATACCAAGAAACCCAAACCAAACTAACAAAAAACTCCACAAAACCACAACACGTACGAAGTGATTTTCAAATCCATTTGTAATGTACCTCTGAAGAAAGCCAGAAAGCCCCATTTGCAATGTCAAGAGAAAAACAACAAATTTTCAAGTCAGTATTTATTAAGGATTAACAGGTAATAGCATTTTAAAACGTCATCTGTAATAAGCACGCCTTATCAGTCGCAGAGTCATTAAGAAAGGTGACCGATTCAACTGTTTTGAAGGGAATGTGTCAGGCCTCCCAGTGTTACCCAAACGGAACCCCATCGACAATCCTGTTTTCAGGACAATCTTGTTCAACAAGATTGAATAGTATTCTGCTTCATTCCAGATCCAGAAATCAGTTTCCCAGTTCTAACAATTAAAAGGCTCAGATCACATTAAAAGTCACCACGTAGGCTTTCTACGGTTGGGTTCTCTTCTTGGTGGGCTCGCAGGGTGCCACGAGACAACACATCTCAAGTTAGCAGCTACGGTTTCCAGGTAGACTATGGGACTCCGAGCTGGGAACAAAACCACCGCCCTGAAATCACGCGCGTTTCCTTCAGACCCAAGACTTCTCACTTACATTAGATGAGGAAAAAGTCCACACTATAGTCACTTTAAAAGATTTGGAATCTGAAAAATTTCAAAAAAATCTCAAAAATTTATGAACACAATTCGGTTTTGAGGTTTTCAAGGGTTGTGTCAAATTAGGACAGTGAAATTTTCGGTATTTAAATTAAAGCTAACACCTAAGTATTACCACACAGGTGACATTAAAATCAGAACAGAGTCACCACTTTCATTTATTAAATTCACCAACCAAAGTACTGCTTTATTACTTTTGAGACCTCTGTTATTGACGTACCCCTAGTACTGGCTCAGCTCAGGATGCTGGGGATGAGGGGATGCTGCCAGATTGCTTTTCAAGGCCTGGTGAGACCACCTCGGTTTAAACGCACAGAAGAATTTCCTTACTGAGAAGCGGTCTGAGTAGCACCGCTAACCACGGCAGTGAATAGCTAGCAGGGTGCCTGCTCCGCACAGGTTATTA
The DNA here is from genome assembly GCA_013397815.1 of Aleadryas rufinucha. Lineage (NCBI taxonomy): Eukaryota > Metazoa > Chordata > Aves > Passeriformes > Aleadryas > Aleadryas rufinucha. The sequence continues at coordinate 100,030 of VZTH01005147.1, forward strand.
CAGCTCTTACTTCAGCTCCAGAGAGCCCAGGTGGGCACTGTGCCTCCTCCTGCTCACACCCCTGCTCTCTCCTCAGCTTTGCTCCGAGACCAAAGTCCAGGGACGTGCGTGATGCTCCCGCTCGGCGCGCTCACGGCTCAGTGTTTTCCCAGACAGAATGTTCTCCACGGCAGGCGACAGGAGTAAAGACAGCTTCCCACTCGTTTTGGGATGACTCACTAGCAGGAAGAGGGAGAGAGAACACACTCTCGCCCAGTCAGGGAAACCTTTCCAGGTAAGACATCTCAGAGAGCCCTATTTCAAAGAATAAATATACTGCCTATTCCGTATGAAAGATAAGAAAAACAGATCTATGACATCCTCCCGCTAAATTCGAAACAAATCCGCAGTGAGGCCGGTGACATTTAAACCCAGGTGCTCTCACCAGGCTTTGAGAAGGATCCCCCAGACTCCAGTGTCTCAGGCTAACCCAATACCAGGGCCATGCTGACCAAAGAGGTGTTAAACGTGCAAAATGAAGCGAAAGCGTTGCTCCGGTGTTTTGGTCGCAGCAACATGAGTCACTGCACACAGAACACTTCCAGCAGAAGCCCGGAAGGCTGGGCTGCTCCCACGATCGGACCGAACGGTTACACAACCGCCACCTCTGAACTACCCCTTCGGCCCTTTTCCTTGCTTCCCTCCGACTCGCCTGACTGGAACAGCACACGGCACGCACACCGAAAATCACCCACCATCTGAGCTGTGCAGCATTTCCTACCGAGGCTGAACTAAATCCTCTGAATCATCTTGCAGTGCCTCACCGAGGGCACAGGGGAGGAAGGTTAACGCAGTTATTCTTCCCTCAACAAAACGACAGATGTGCTTCCTTTAAGATGACGTGTAAAGGATCAGCAAGCTTTCGTTCCTTTCTCTTAGCCCATTTCAAAGCCAAATTTCCGTACGTGGATATTCCAGGAGGTGTGTTTCACGCTAAGGCTCTCAGAACTGAGCCACGTGAATCAGTTTTAATGCTACAGTGTATTTCACTAGGCTGTGCATATACTACACATTCTACATACAAGTAAGAACTATGATCAGGTATAAGGCTAAACACCTTCTTTCAGTACCTAAAGAATTCAGGGAAAAAAATTAGAGGGAATTAAAGCAAAATGCCACTGCTAAATATTCATTGGAAAACTATGCCCATGTACCAGACAGAGAAAGAGTAAGCAGTTTCCTGATTAAGGCCACTGAAAGCAATACTCAGCGAGTACTTCCAGCCGAGTACTGAACATTTGCTATGATGTAACCTTCCAATGAGAATTCCAGGGACAGCGCTTTGCAGGTCAATAACAAGCTACCACTAAGTACAGAACCCAAGAGTAGAGAGGCTTTCAAATTTCCTTCAGGTCTGGCTTCCTCGGCTCGGTAACAAGAAGGCAGAGAAGAGGGCAGGAACTTTGACATGGGTTTTATGTTCAGGGAAGGACGTTTATCCCGGTGCCTGCGGCGCATCCCGGCACGAGAAGCTACTTACTGCCCTTTCTGAGCATAACCTTCAGGATCAAATAATCTTTCATTTGTTGGCCCTTACGTAGCTTAAGCAAGTTCTGTAATTAGCAAACACGGGCTAAAACAACCTTTTCCACAAATCTTCAAAACACTTTACGACTCGCACTAAACCCGTTCGCTACCTTTAGAACAGGACAGTTATTCCCAATCCACGCTACAGCGCCTCAGCGTTCCCCTGGGCCGTCACACGGCTGCAGCAACCGCATCGGTCAGTGCCGGGCCTCTAACAGGTGCTGGCTAAAGAGAAAACTACTTCCGTGGTATGAAAACTTTCTATAAAAGAGCCAAAATCAAGCTCAGAAACGCTGTGCAATGAGGTGCTTTGACTTCCTAAAGAACACAAACATTTTATAATTTTACATCTTTTAAAAGCCCGTGTATAGGCCTTACGGTTCTCTTCCGCACTTCTACATTTCAGTGTCCTCCAACACAAAAAAAAAAGGAGGGGCCAAGAATTTAAAGGAAATATCTCACGCATTTTTCACTTAGGACATGTAAAAACAACTTAGCAACACAAGACACCTTGCTCCAAATATTACTCATTTTATTACGAGAAAAATCAATAGAGAGTCTCGAAGTAGGTTAAAAATACAGGGACAAAATAAAGCTAAAAATCAAAAAGCCATCAAAAATCATACGAAATGAGAGAAAACCAAGTTATGCTACAACATTTAAGAATATAGAATTTATTCTTATGAAATGCAACACAGAATTAGCTTGTAAATGAGTTATCAGGTATTCAAAATGGGGTTGTTCAGAACCAAAGAAATAAGATGTTGGAAGCTATTATAAGAAAATTCAGTGGACATGAAAATATACAAGTATAACAAAATGTAATTAAACGTGTAAAATTCTCTCTCAACAGGTGAAGATAAGAAAACGTCTCTTTTTCTTTTCTCATTTAAATGAGAAGCCTCTCCATCAGCAAATCGGAAAAGAGAACGGTTGCTTTTTTTACATTCCACAAATAAATGGCTCACACAATATCAAGCCTTCCACCTTTCTAACCCTGTAGTTATCAAAACAGATCGACTTACAGAGGACAGCCACAGCTCCAGACTCAAACATGAGACATTCTTCTCTGTTTCTGGTTTCCACGATCACACTGAAGGGAAGCGGATCCAGCTTGTGATAGATACGGTATCCTTTACTGAAAGCCATTTTGCCTCGATCACAGGCAGCCCTGTCCAACACAAGAAGATGTTAGCGAAACTTCCCTGCGCTTCCAGACATCTCCCGCAAAGCGGGTTTGACTCACGTCCTTTCCTAGGGATTTTAAGCGTTCAACAAAAACAAAGAACAAAAAACCCCGCTCCCTCTTTCTACCTCATGAGACTTAGTTTATCTGTGTTCCAAAACAAATACGGGGATTATCTAAAGATGACATAACAGTGTTTCAAAACCAGAACCACTCAGAGAAACACCTTTCAAAACAGGGATTTATTTAAAAGCTTCTTGGAGACAACTAGGATTTTGCAGAATCCCAGACCGGGTTGTGTTAACAGGGACCTTAAAGCTTATCCAGTTCCACCTCCCGCCCATGGGCAGGGCCACATTCCAATACCCCGGGTTGCTCTAAGCCCTATCCAACCCGGCCTTGGACACTTCCAGGGACGGGGCAGCCACAGCTTCTCCGGGCAACCTGTGCCGGGGCCGCACCACCTTCTCGGGGAACATATCTAAATTTAATACCGTCCTCTTTTAGTTTAAATTTCTTTTCCAATACTTAATAAATAGGATTCCTTCCTAGGGAAATAAAAAAAGAAAATAAGGTTTTCCAGCTACCAGCAATATGGAAGAGTAGCAACCACTTTCATGGCAAACTAGTGCCAAAAGCAGAGGGGCAGCATTCAATTTTTAGATCTATTTTACTAATTCTGACCTNTTAGATCTATTTTACTAATTCTGACCTTGTACAAAGGGAC
>VZTH01005149.1:0-46328 GCA_013397815.1 Aleadryas rufinucha
AATGGGGGCAGTGACAAAGACGCGACCCACACAGAAGCTCAAACTTAAATACGGGGGTCGGGAGAGCTGAGACTATGGGGCAGTACATAGGTGGGGCTAAGGTATGGGGACTAATAGGAAAACAGTGAGGGAGGGACTAAGTGACAAGGGTGAATAGGGAGACAGGGAAGGGAGAAGATTCTGGATTACAGCCATATAGAGTAGAAAGGAGCAGGGGAGGCCAATGGGCCAATAGGAGAGACAGAGCCAGGGTACATTTCTGTAACAGAACAGGGCATTGTGAGAGAGACCTTTTTAGTCACTTTAACCTGGGGAGAATTTCTCCACTTAGCTCCAGGGGGTTCTTACAATCCCTGTTGCCATGGGACACCTGTCTACAACAGCCACTGGCAGTGAAGAATTATGTTTTCTGCTCCTTACTTTCATAGCTTTGCAATTCACTAAGTTCTGTTGGTCCTCTACATTTACTTGGAAAACTAAGATGGCCAAGTCTGTTTCTTGAAGTCTTTCTGTTCTCTTTATTTATTATTTGAGAGAAAACAGCAATTATATTTCTTACTGATCACAAGAAGATCATTGATGAGAAACAAGAAAAATAATAGGAATACTTAGTAGGAACCAAAGTACCCAGTGTCTGAAGTACATATTCTGTAATTCTCACTGAGAAGAAGGCAGAGCACCTGCAATCATGCAGGAAACAGTGTTTCAGGGACACCTATCCAGAATGACAAATACTTGTTTTGGATAAACTGAGTCCTGGAAGAAATCAAATCAGGGAGACATATAAAGCAGTATACATGTCTCACACAACACTGTTAGAGATCATGCCTACAACAGGTGAACAATTTTTAATGGTAGACATGTGAAGGAAATATTGGAAAGGTGTTGAAATGTTATGGATACAGAAATATCCATATTTAATGTAAAAATGTTTTAAAATAACCTTTGGGAAGGATCTTGAACTTATGCTTCAGGGCAATCACTGCCTCCAACCAGTTAAAGTGAAACCTATATGTGGTGGTAGATGAAGAGTTGGGGAGAAAAATATTTTTCTACTGAATTCCTCAGGCATTCCCCCGAAGTCTGGCTACAGTACAAGATCAGATGAAGAACAAACTGAGGCTGAGGTCTGACACTTAATGGAGGTTCCTATGTTCCATTTTCTCTCCCCCAATTCTCTAACATAATGAGTACAAAGAACTATGTTTCAATATTAGACAGAAAGTTTTTGCAAATTATATGAATAATGAAAATAAAAGTTTTACTTCAATTCTCAAACCCTGAGGAAGATTATTTTTCAAGAGTTATTTGTCTTGTTTCTAACATTAGTGCTTCCTCAGATAAGGTACTTCAGCATGAAGTAATTAATGTGTACACAGTTGGAGAAAAAATAAGTCTATAGCTGGTACTACCTGGTACTATATACTACATTATCTTCTGAAGGGAAAATGCTATTCTCCTGGGTTGAGCTACAAGGTGTTGTATCCCACAGGGATACTGAAAATGGGCCAGCAAAGCCCACAACAAAGAAGGCTCACTGGTGGGATGGCCCCAAGCCAGAAATAGCCCTCTAAGTTAGGGTGAGTCCCCTGAAAGCTCCCAGGAGGCTTTGTCTTGACCATTCTAATGTATGGTTTTCCCCAGCTAGCGATTGGTCCCCTTGTTCTCCACCCTTATGTTCCATGTATGTACAACATCTGGAAATTTCTTTTCGAATTGTACCTCTATTGGCTCCTACTCCTTAGTCCCTCCCTCACTAGTTTCCTACTTGTCCCCATACCGTAGCCCCACCTATGTACTGCCCCATACCCTCGGCTCTCTCAACCCCCGTATTTAAGCTGGAACCCTGTGGGGGGTCTGTGTCTTGGTCACTGCCCCCATTAATTGCGCCTTTGTAACGAGCAGCATGCTGGAATAAAGGCTGCAGTGGATCTGCACATGAAGAACCTTCCCGCCTCCTTCATTGCCCGCCGTCGCTTTACTCTTCTTAGCGTGTGTGCGTGTGCCCCGCACCATCGGGCTGTGTGTGTGTGGCTGTGCCCTCAGCTGGCCCCTCTGCGCCGAAGTGGCTTCTCCTGGCTGGGGACCCTTCTGGAAGGCTGCGGCAACTCACCACCGCCTCACGCCGTGGCACCTAGGAAAAGCACCTAATTCACCAGTGTAGATGAACAGAAACTGGGTGAACACTGATCTTTACCTGTGTCCTACACAATTGAAATTGAGATTTTCAGCATGAAATCTTCAGGAAATAGCAAAGCATTTCAGGTAAACCCATATAAAGAAAGAATATGTAATCTCAATTACATTAATATACACAATTTATGGCACTTTAGAGAAAATCTAACAGAATTACATTGTGTGTCACATTCAGGCATAGAACACAATGCCTTGTATGTGTATTTTTAAATTTGATTAAGTATAAATATTATTGGTAATTACTAAATGGTTTTATGGTAAAAAGTATCCTTCCAGTATTACTACTCAGTCAGATGGACTTCTTTATACTTATTTATAAATATAGAGTCAAATTCTAAGGTAGTACCTAATCACATGCATGCATACTGCCATATACGCGTGCTTGTAAAAAATTGTATGGCTCCCCTGGAAACTAATTCTGAAATGTCCATTTTCAATGCTGAACTTAGATGGAAAAAACATTTTATTATTATTATTATTATAGGCTTCAAAAATGACCAATTTACCTCAGTAATATCCTCTTTTCCCTTTCTTTTTCCCCTTCTTTCTCCCTTGTCTATGCCCTTGCCTATCTCTAAAAAGTATCTATCTGTACATCTGAAAGACAATGTAAGCTTGCTCTTTAAAAAAAAAAATTAAAAAGCTCTAATTTTTTTTTTCAGACCTACTTCATTTTCTCACCTTTTTAAATGCAGGATACAGCAAAACTAAACAGCCCTAAGCTACCCTGTAACTCTTTCAATAAATGCCCTTTAAAAAACAAAACCCAAGCAATCAATCCATCAAATAAAACCTGTGGAAATTCTGTTGTTTTAAGCAGTGACCTGAAATAGACTGTCTTTCAAATTCTTTATGCTACCAAGGTCAATGGACAAATGAATGCAGTTTGGAAAAAGCCTTTTTTATACAGACAAGTTGAAACACTTGTACTTCTATCTTGGTCTTAAAATATGGAGTAATATTTTCCATTGCTTTTTTATATTTCTTGCAACTATTTTTTATTATAAAAAGTGTGCACATCCATTTAACTATTCAAAAATACCCTCAAGGATTCTACTAAACTGTTGTCTTGTAGTCTGAGTTAGCAGATTTCATATGAAGCACAGCCCTTTTTTTCAAATTGAGGGCTGTCACTCAAGATACACGGTAGTAAATTTCTTATGTTTGGAAAATGCCAGTAGGTTTGAACTCTGCAAAGCAGTAAATATGGGATTTTAAACAATAACGTATTAAACATTTTCAACTGCCACATTATATGTGTATAATAACAATATATTATATTGTTAATTTAATACAACCAAATACAATAATCTTATTTTTAAATTATGTAAATTCTGTGATAGGTTTGTGGCTGCTTTTGTAAAGAGTCACTATAAAATGCTAAGTCGGTTCACTCTCAGCAGTATATTTGTCATTTGTGTACGTGTGCTTAGAAGATATATTTTAGAAAGAAAAAAAATGCCACAAATGTGACAAAGCTGTGAAGATTAACAGCAAAAATATCAAAAGTGACATGTTTTTGAACCACTTGTCTAATATGCTTTCGTATTTCACATGGTGTGTTGAATAGATAAGCAGCATATTATATCTTACAGAGCTGTGAAATTTTAAAGCTTTTTCTAGGTCTTGGATTTTACTTAGGCATTCATGTTTTGGGTAATGTTGAATTAAATATTCTCTGTGTATGACTAGAAAAAACCGAAATGTTCTGCTACAGGTAGATTCCCACCTGTTCAGTCCCTGCATCTTGTATAATGAGGATGTGAATGTGATTCCCACTAGCTATTTTTATTTGGCTTCTGTATCATAAAGTCACAAAACAACTTAGCTATAAAAACAAAACCAAAACCCCAAACCAATATATACATAGAGTAAAGGCATCCTATGTCTTTTCAGGCAATGAATTTTTAAAAGGTTTGCTTAAAAAATAGAATATAACAATTGGCAATAGCTATTCAGATGTAAGATTTAAAATGGTTTTATTCTGGTACTGGGCAGATGGGTGATTTGTATTAGATTTGTGTTTTGCTTTTGGGCGTTTTTTTTTTCCTACTAGATTTTAGTGCCTCATTTCCAGGCACTGCTGTCTGCATTTTTGTAGACAATGCTAATTCTCTAGCAGATTGCACTTTACTGTTGAATTTTAGAACAGTAAAATGATAAGGAGAGAGGGTAATTTTAACTAGATGGAGTGCTGAAATTGTAAATATCACTAGTAAAGGGTGCAAAAAGATAAAGCATGAATTTATTAAAAAAAAATATATATATATATCCATGTTTGGGATATGTTTCTTAATGCCTTGCCTTTCTTCGTGCTCCACTTCTACAGCTTCTAACCATTTTCAATTTTCCATATTTCCCTTTTGTTATTTAATTAGCTGAATATCATAGTGGGTATCTAAAATTGTTTGATATGTTTGAATATCAAAACATATAATCCACTTGAGTGATAGAAAAATAATTTTTCTCTACCTTAGCCCAGAAGCTCTAGGAGACAGGTATTCCATCAGGCATATTGTACACATTAAACATCTTTAGATATATTATTTGCTTGGTTCACATATTTATTCCAAATCCTGTGATCTTCATCTTCTGGTTAATTTGCTAATACAGGCACAGCCCCTCTAAAATGGATCTGTTGCCTCTTTATGACTGTGATAGATTCCCTTACCTTTAATGCAACATCATACAAAAAGGGCAACATATCAATTTGATATTCTTCTCAAAAATACTTCTAAAAAAAAATTTCTAAAATAAGTCAGAAAAATAATTCACTTGGAGAACTACTTTTTTTATTTCATGTTAACCTTCTTATGATTAAAATTGTGTTTATAGCTGAATGTATAGAGATATGTTAAGACTTTTAACAGTTAGCAAATGCAGTTTATTAAATTAATTGTTTATATTAGCAGCTAGCAAATAAAGACTATGATGGACTTGTTCCTTTTTCCCTTATAAGCTTGTCATGTAAGTAAGAACAATACAGGACATGATGTGCATTTTTATTATACTATTTCATTTGATAGTGTTACAGTTAGTATTTTTTATATGAAGACACAAGCACTTGTCATTATAAAATGGAATAAATAATTACAAATTGTCATTAACATAATTACCTATTCTTATTGACCTGACACTAAGAATGAGATTTTGATTAAATAAAAAGGTGTGATGTAATGAAAAATCATGTTTCTATGCCTATATATATATAGATATATATATAAGAAATAATGATACATGCATTATCATTAGTAGTAGTGTCGCATGCCAACTTTATCTAACTATTCTCCATGGAAACTACATTTTATTGATCAGCCAACTTAAGAGTAATACTGAAACACCTGTGTTCCCTTTCCTCACACCATCAGTGAAAATTTAGTTGCGTTGTTATGGGAGGAGTAGAGAGGAGAATGAAAACATGCCATAGTATAAATCACAGAGTGGCCCATAGCCTGGATACTGTGTGTACTTCTTGTCCTGTTGTGTTAGTAAAGGAAAAGTAAGAATTTAAAAGCCTTGAAAAAGGGTGACAAGGATGACTAAAAGTTTATGATGGCTTCTGAAGGAGGAAGGATTGGGAAAACATGAAACCTTTACCCTAGAAAGGAAGGGGCGTGGGGCAATGTAGCAGTGGCCCACAAAAACAAGGAAAGCTTGGCTTGGAATCATCTTTTTATTCTCCTTTTCCACACTAGATATGGGATAAAGCTGGCAGCATCAGTGGCTAAAATTTTAAAAAAGGGAGATATTTTTCCATGCAACAGGTGAGACCTGTGGGTCTGTTTGTTGTACGGTATTGGCACAGAACACCTGATACGGGCAGGGATCTATGGAGATTGCCTAGTCAAAGGCCCCTCCTCAGAGGAAAAGTTTATATATGTTCAAGGGAAGATGGTGTAAGACTCACTGACTTCTACTGAACGAATCAAAACAGGCTCAGGAAAACCCCCATTTGAGAGAACATGGGAGAATACTGGAGGACAAACAACGTATGCACTTTTCATACTTCTTCCTGACAATCCCCTTATGACCACTGCTGGAAATAGCATACAGGGTTTTATGGTTCTTGGCTTGAATCCATACAAACTTTCTTTTGTTTTCATGTAACTTAATATATACACACATTGCAAACAATAAAACATTTGTGCTTCACTAAGTGTAAAGAACTAGGCAGTCGATGAAATCAGCAGAATCCATCGTTATCTACATATAAATGGAGGGGCATCCGTTTTCATAGATGAAACAGAGTGTACTGCATACATATTCACAGCTCATACCAACGTGAGAACCTATTGTTTTATGGCTTGCCAGTTTTAAGAAATTCTAATGGTCCAGTGAAGTTGTTTCTTCGATATAATAAAATTACTCGCTTATTACATTTATTTCTGTGCTCTGAGGAACTTAGATGCATAGCTCTGTGTGATGTGTACTCCGCAACTTTGGTCAGGCCTTGCAAGCTGTCTATCACCATCTAAGTGAAATGAAACTTTTCAATTAGCAATCTTCCAGCAGAAGCATGCTTTTTCTGTTACCCAGCATATGAGACCTGTGTGAGCCTCAAAACAAATACTTTACCATTAAGTCACTTTTTGAGTTCATGGGGGCACACAGCTGTGTAAATGTTCCTCATGTTAAGCCTTTTGAAGTACAGGAGAAACTTTTGTATATCACCTGGAGATCCAACTGACATGAACAACTTCAAAAAGTAGTTCTATTTCCCTTGGGGTAAAGGACGAATGTACAGTACTGCTAAATTACATTTCTGTTTAAAAACACTACCAAAACCTAAACAAGTTTGAGCCTTCAAAGTAATTTTTTTGAGAGAGTTGCCTAGGTTTCTCTACAAGACTGCACTTCTAGGGTCCCCCCACAACTATTTGCTTCATGCTAGTAGTATATCATTTACCTTATACATGCTCTAAGACAAGCAATTCTACATTACCATTTCTTATCTTATATGCTGTCTCTGTACTACAGCCACAGAGTAACATGTCTTCCAGACTCCAGTTTTGTGCTCATACAGCATCTCCATGCTTGAATTGTTTTAATCCCTTTCCTAGATCCCTGCAGAGGTCCTAGCTAATTATGAGGCCTGCTGCTCCTTGCTCAAACAGATCAAGAAAATTAGAACACAAGAGTGCTGGAAACAAGATACTCTAAAATCTAAACTTTGCTTCCTTATCAGTAGAATAAAAGAAAAGATAGGTAGATATCAAAATGAATGTTTAAAAATAATTGCAGTTTATCTGGAGGAAATGTAGAATAACATATTCTTATTTTAGATTTTTTTCTGACTAAGATCTCATTAGCTGAAAGGAAAAAAAACTTGACATTTTTTTGATCAGTAAGTCTGTTGATCAAATATTCATTCTTACCTGTGTTGAGTATAAAATAATCTTGTAAACATGCTGCCAAAAAAGCTTCAGTTCTGAAACAAATTATATAGTCAAATATAATCCAAAAAGTGGATTTAAGAAGCACCAGTCTTCCTTTGTGTATCAAAAGATAGGGTCAGACTTACTTGTGACCCTACACACCTCTCAGACCCACAAACTTAAAACAATAAATACATTTAAATTATGAAAAAAATTGGAAAGACAAAATGACATCAAAAGTTTCCTGTTTTCCCTAAAAAAACCCAATTACAAAGCCCATACGTGCTATGAAGTGCTGAAAAAGTACAATGAAGCTATAATATTCAAGAACCTGATCTAAGGCAAGACCTGTCATAGGACATCTTGACATTATTTTCACCTGATCAGGCTGAAAGCACTACACAGAAAACCCTTCCAAGACACTATGTCTTCTGAACCTAGTCAGTAGGAAGTACCTGAAATGCACATTTGAAAAAAGGCCAATGCAAGAATGAGTGGGGAAGGAGGAATATTTTTTATTATTATTACACTTATATTTTGAAATCCCAAGCCAAACATAATGAACGGTCTGGGACCAGAAGATGCGAAAGTGGAGATGAGCCAACTGTGGATTAAATTCAGAGTATTTTATGTAAACAGTTTCTCTTGTTCTGGATACTTGGAACATACCATGAAAAGGCTTTGGAATTCCTATTACATATTCATTATATCAATCATATGTATATTGGATTGAATCATCTTCTGAAAGGCCCCCTGAGCCCAATGTTATCTTTATTATTAATTTGTTGATTCATATAGTGTTTATTGTTATGGCAGCCAGCACCTTTAATTAAAAAGACTGAAATACAAAGGAAGGTAGGTGGGCATCCTTTCAGATCGTAATCTGTTTCCTGAAGCACTGATTCAGTGGCAATCTTCCCAGGACAGAACTGAGTTACAACTCCCAGCATCCCTCTCATTTCCAATGAGTTGTTTTATTTTTAAACCAAGGGTTTGAAGACAGAAAGATATTTCAGATAACACACAATTCAAGGACTATCCCAAAGGTTATTTTTCATATTCATTTCAGGAAGAAGCCTGTAGGGTTGTTCATGTAATTGATTCACACATAATTCAAGGAAAGTTGAAGAGTTCCTTGTACTACTGAGTAAAATATCACATACATCATAGCTGAAGCTGGCAGTGGTGCTCACAGTTAAGGCAGCCTGACACTTGCCCATTACTACACCATTTTCACTATTTCCTATTTCCTGATCTACCAGCCACAAAATTGAAACATCCCAAGACATATCCCCAAAACAAGACTCTAAGCAATACTGGAATAATGTCTTTTTGCTGCCCATTCCACAGTGTGTAACAGGCATTAAGATTCATTATTTATTTGAATGTTTGTGGTGTTTCACTAGAGTAGGAGATATTTTTCCCTTCCTTTTTTTTTCAATTCCACTTTTCCATCCTCCATATAACTCCAATCCTCCAGTTTGTACATGAGCATTGTTCAGTGTGCTTAAAACATGTGGACGGAAGGGTACAAAAGGAGTAGGGTTTACATTGTAACATTTACAGTACAGGACCAAATCTGACTTTATGATTTTTTTATGTTTCTTACTTCTACTTGTACACATTACTTGGAATGGTAGCACCTGCTGAAGGATAGGAAAGGGAGTTACGTCTGTTTTCTAAAGCATATCAATATAGAAGAGGAAATCAGCTGAAAAAAGTCCTTTCCCTGGACTCCATCAGAAGAAACTTGTATCAAGTATGTAATTTCTTTTTGCAGGATCATAATGATACCTTACATCAACCTACCTTATTGTAGTCTTACAACACTCATGAAAACCTTTGTCATCTTGGCAATACTAAAAATTCTGATTATAATTGCTTTCACATTCCCTGACTCTGGTTCCATGAAGTCCTCCTGATGGTCAATGCAGGGCTCAGAACCAAGTGCAAGGTAAATACCCTTACAATGTTTGGCATAAGCTCCCAAGCAGAAGAGGGGAGAAATATAAGCAATTTCATTTAATTCAGAGGATTCATCTGTGAAAGAAGAAAGGATGCTGCAGTACCTAAACCTTGAATAAAGGAGTCTAGAGTGAACATGCCAGGAAAGAAGAAATAGGAGAATGCATAGGATTGAATTTCCAAACGGGTGATCAAACAATAATGAGCAAAACAAATTATCAGACATCTGAGTCACAGCAGAAGTCTTTGTGCAGGTAGTAGCCCACTGCAGAATTAAAAGAGTGTGAATTACTTTAGCATGTATGGAAAGGTTTGAGCTAAACCATATTTTTGAGTTGTTGTGGGATAAACACTATTTAATATCTTCATCAGTGACACAGATAGTGGGATCAAGGGCACCCTCAGCAAGTTAGCATACGACACCAAGCTGGGTGCTGCAGTTGATTCACTGGAGTAAAGTACCCAGAGGGACCTTGAACATATGATTGTATAGGAGAAAATATTTATGTTACCTTCTTAAGAATGTTTATAAAATAAGTTCTTAGTATTTAATATTTCTACAAATGTAGCAATTGAAAAGGGACTTAGATATTAATATCTGATATAATGATGTACGCAGCCTATAAAGTAGCCTAATTTTAAAGCCATATTACAAGTATGTAAGCTATAAAATTAGATGTATTTAGGCAGAAGTCTTTAACAGCTGGAGAAGGATGATGACGGATCTTAGGAAGTTGCTTTGGATATATGTATGTGCACACATCGTATATAAACTACCTGACATCTAAATTTGATTGCAAGTTAACTTTCCCTTTGAGTACAAAACACATGAGTACATACATATCCATAAACATAATAATTTTAAATATTTTAGGGTCAGTTTATGTTAGAAGTTTCCACATATGATTCTGAAAAGCACTTGAAGATAACTTTTCAGATAGAAGGGTCTGATGTTAAGCAGTGAATGGTTTAAGATAGCAATATTTTTAGCACTAAATTGAGCACCAAATCCATTTGAGTTCACATGGTGCACACAGTATCAGTACTGCCCTGAAATATTAACAAATCAATTTGTATTAACTAAAGCAATTATATGACAGTATTCACACTAACCTGCAATGAAAAGTTCTTCCAGGTCCATCAACACATACACCTCCATTGTAACATAGAACTGAGTTCAGTGTAGACTCACTGCAAGCATCAACATCAACTTCACAAAACCTGCCAGTGTACCCACTCAGGCAAGTACAAACAAATGCATTGATGGCATCTTGACAAGAACCTCTGTTAAGACAGGGAGCAGATTCACATTCCTGAGAAGCGAAATAATAACACATTGATTACACACCTTTAAAACACATTAGTTACTCATTCATTTCAACAGCAAGTGCAAGAGACTGAATCTGGAGATTAGAAAAAGTAATGGACTTTTTATTGTCTGATAAACAGAAGTCTCTAATTTGGCACAATTTTTTGTTAATATAGAGATCCTTTGATTACAACTCACACTCGCTATACTTGTTCCTACTCATTAATCTTGCAGAGATGCAAATATAGCTTCATATAAGCAGTCTTACAGGCAAAAGTATGCAATCCCACTCATAATTAAATTTTTAAAGCATGTTTTCGAGCCACAGTCTATACTATTATTTCTTCTAATTTTTTGCATTAGGGCCTACTGCTGTAAAAAAAATCACATTAGTAAAGCAATTCTGGACAGAATAAAGAATTATATAAATGAATGTACGCAAGCCTTTTATCAGTATTTCCTGATAAATGTTTTCTCATTATCAATTAATGCATAATATTGCAAATAGAAACATGTAAAAATGTTTATGTGTTCACATAATAACAATTTCCTCTGATACAGCTAATGTAAAAATCACCAAATTCAAACCATGCAAATTAGCAGCAAGTTCATATTTCTCCAGAATTACAAGAGAGTTTAGTTAGTGCAACAGCCAGTGCAAAAAATGTGGGTTTGCCCTTGAGCACAGAAACCTAGTTTTTACCTGTATCCCAAAGGAGTTGTATTTTGCAGCTGCAACCCAAATAGTCTAGCTAAATCCAGTATTCTAAATTTATTTTCACACTCCTGTAACTTTAGAAGGTTTAATTCTTTAAGGATATCCAAGGGCACTCACATTTCCTGCAGGTACTACAGTAGCTTTGACAGAATGTAAATGCAAATATCCATGGGGAATTGAGAGAAAACAACTTATTTTCCTATAAGCTCTCCAGCTGGGTGTATGTAGGATGATTTATTAGTGAGCATTACATAAGCTAATTGAATTATATATCCCACAGGAAGATGGAGATAGTCCTACAGACTGCCAAAAATCCTGTGTCTAAGTTCTAGAAGTAGTCTTTTGCTACATTAATTACATTTTTTGTTGGCAGACAGTAGTGTTCCTTTTTTTGTTTATAAAAAGATTGCAATTCTCAGTTCCAACTCTCAGACTTTTTTCTATTCCATTAACTTGTCTACTCTTCTTAATTTGTGTTCACTTGTATTCCACACTACAAACCCAAAATTTATTTATTCTCATCAGCAGAATAAATTAAATATCTATCAATTAATGGATAAAATATGATTCAAAAGTTAAACTCCAAAAAATACCAAAATCATCACAGTAACTAAGGATAAAGCTCAGACAAATGTTCACAGCTTTGATTCAATATACTATCACAGTTGTACCAAGTTGAGAACGATCCAAAACCTTTTTATTTTATGAAACGTATTTTCCTTTTAAGATTTTACAGTAAGATAAACATCAGACAGTTTGTAGGAAAGAAATCTCACCTGTCACTTTCCAGTATATCTCGATGTGCTGCAGTTAAAAGTTCGTCATTAGACTCACAAAAAACCAGAGTGTACTACTACCAGAGATGTTCTAGTCTGCACTGCTCAACTCGTGCAAGAAAATTGTGTCAGTGAAAAGACAGAACTATGTTAAAAATGCCACAAATAACTTTATCCCAAAGTTGATGAGCTACCACACTACCACCAAATGCTGTAGTTCATAGTTTAAAGAACAAGGACATGAAATGACAAACTGAAGTTGCAAGACAATTGTTACCAAGTCTTGCCTATGTTAGATCCCACCAGAGACTGATTTTACAGCATGACATTAGGGAATAGCTGGCTCTGCAGAAAATTCTCAGCTACTCTGATTCTCTGAAGACAAGCTCACTGAAGTACCAATGCTATTTTCACTTTGTCTTCCTTTACATAATGGGAGATTGAATCTTAACTATGACCAATAACCAGACAGTTGCCAAATCAGAGCAACAACAGTAGGGACTCACAGTCCTAGAAACATTGTCTCTCTTCTTCAGCACAGTAGGAGAAAAATACTTCCTTGGTCACCTCCGGTGCCCAGTTCCCAACCTAATAAGATATCTTTTAACCTTTTCTTGCTTAGAAGTGATCAGATAAGTTATTCACAGGAAAATTGCCTCCGAGTAACTAAGAAAAATGAAAACTACAAGAATAATATTCACAAAGATAGGTGATTTTAGGTTTTCTAAATCACAAATTTGTTGATATATAGGAGTCTCACAATTACTGACTTATATATACTTAAATTGGTACCTTCTTATTTTCATGGGGTCTTTTCAACCTTCACTAAATTTGAAACTTTAATTTGAATGGGAATTTAAAAATTTTGAAGCTTCATTTAAAAAAATCCTAACCTGACAGCAATCGTCTTAAGACTTTGTGCAACTTCTACCAACAATTTGCTAGCAATAAATGTTTAGGAACAAGACAAAGAACCAAAACCCCATATACACACACAAAAAAACCCCCAAAACCAAAAAACCAACCAACCAAAAAAAACCACCGCAAAGTAAGTAATACCAAAATGAAACTCCCCCCAGAAGGCACAAAATTACTTTCAGCTCTGTGTTGGAGTTCTCAGCAGAACTATTCCATTTAGAAAGCAGAGAACATGCTAAGACCTTCAGGTCCCACTGAGTAGTCAAAACACTGAGAGGTCAAGGGGCAGTAACAGCGACACCTTTGGTCCCCAACCTGTTTTCTTCCTCAGGATTTCCTACAAACATCAAGTACTCTTTTTAATTACTATTCTTTCAGATATCTTAATTTTTTTCAAGCCATACTTGCATTTTATTTTTCCTCTGAGAACACAGAAAATCTCACTGTATGACTGGGGCGTCTTTGGCTCACCCAGCTGTGACCGGGAGGCCCAAGGCTTCCCTGTGTCCGCGGCAGCACTGGGGCCCTGCGTGCGCGTGCCAGACTCTCCCAGTTCACACCCACCTGGCCTCATCACCCTGCTGTGCTCTGGCCCAAGCAGCCACACACTATTGCAGGCCTGGCAGACGGCTTTATTTAACACGAGACATTGAGGTAACTCCAGTATCTCTCTGGTGCAGTCCTGTTAAAATAGCTTCATGTGGCAAGGTTTCGCGTGCAGTGGGTGGGGGGGCTGCGGGGTGGGGCTGCTCTGTGAGGGGAGGCCGGGCTGGCCCCAGCTGGACACAGCCCGTTCCAGCCGGATCCAACCACCCGCTGCAGGGTGCGGCTGAGCCCACAGCCGGGGGCGGGGGTGGAAATGTGTTTAGAAAGGGTATAAAACTGTGCAGAAAAGCATCAGAGACAGGAGTGAGAAAAAAGTGTGAAAAAAACCCCTTGCAGGCTCAAAGGTCAGAGAAGAAGGAGTGGTAGGCAGTGTCTTCCCAGGGATTCCTGAGAAGATCCTGGAGAAGACCATTGTGAAGCAGGTTGGCCCCTTCTAGCCCACAGAGGACCACATAGGAGCTGATATCCACACTGCCACATGTGCGAGCACCACACCACGGCAAGGGAATGTGCCCCAAAGGAAGCTGCAGCCCATGGAGAGCCCATGCTTGACCATGCTCCTGGCAGGAGCTGCAGCCTGCGGAGAGGAGCCTCTTCAGAAGCATGTTTTCTGGCAGGATGGAAGGAAAGTCTTTTAGTTTTTCATTGACAGTAAATTAAATTAATCTTCCCCAGGCTGAGTCTGTTTTTCTTGTGACAATAATCAGTGACCATGACCAATCTCCCTGTCCTTATCTTGACCCACAAGCTTCACTTCTTATTTCCTCCCTCTCTCCTGATAAGGAGGGGGATTTCAGGAGTGGCTGTGAGGATGTCTGGCAGCCAGCCAAAGGGAACTCACCACACCTGGGTATTCATAGGCTGTAAAACTTTTTTTTCTGTCCTATCAGAGCAAGTAACTTGTCCAAACAGAGCTGTAATGCCCAGCTTTCCTGTGGCCATCATTGCCCTTTTTCCCTTTCTGTTTTGTTTGTTTCATTCAAGGGCAGCTTCACTCAAACCAGGTCTACAGCCACCCACAGCCAAAGAAACCAGGAGAGAAAAGCTGCTCCTAAGGCCTCATCTCATCTTCTTGTTCTGAAGGGGTTTGTTCTGTCCACTGTCACCAAAAAAAAAAAACCCAAATCCCCCACCCTTACTGACTTCAGCTGGGGTGCTCTGCTGATTCCTTAACTTTCTTCACATCTGTAAGGGATGCCCAGTACTCACACCTCCCTTCCCAGCTCATCTTTCAAAATGTGGATGGCTTTAATAAGCTCCAATGTAAAGAAACAAAATGACTAAACAAAACAGAAATTATGCAATTGTAATTATTTGTATAGAGTTTTTATCAACTCTTCATGAGTCTGACATGCTTTATTCTCATCCAAGTATGTTTTGAGTTTTCTCATATCTGATCTCCTAGGAGTAAAGCAGGAGGGGTCCCTTTCAGTAGGCATTTCTTACTCTGAGTTTGTTTTTTTTTCTTCTGGACAGCGTGCACTTTCTACATTTTGACCTAACAAGGAATCCTTTGAGTTTATGTGTTGTTAACAGGCAATGACCTTGGAAAATATTTAAAAATTATAATGGACAAGCTATCAACATGAACTCCCATTGGAATACTATGGAAAAAATTGCTAATTCTACCCTTAAGACTTCAGAGAGGGGAACTATGACTTACACTACGACTTACTAAGACAGGTGATTATTTCTGTTTTTATGGTTAGTGGAAACTGAGACATTGTGCCAAGTTCTAGAATCTGTTTACTACAATCTGTCAAAAAATGTAGACTATAACATAATTTATGTACTAGCTAAGATACTTCACAGTAAGTTAAATCTAAGAAAAATAACAGTTAACAGAATTTTTAGAATAGAATTTTTTTTTCAAAGCCATTATTACAGCATATATATATAATTTTTTCATGATACTGCTGAAAACATAATATACACGGGTTAAAAATTATTAGACAAATTTATGGAGCAAAGATCTGTTTCTAGATATTAAAAGCAATAATTAGTGTGAGTTCTTTGCTATAAGAAGTTCCAGAATTCTTGATGACACCATGAGTGTTCTCAGGTTTACATAATCACCAAAAAAATTGAGAGAGAGAGAGATGGCAGTGCACAGTTATTTTCACAACAACTATTATAAATTGAGTATTTAACTCCCAGAGAAAGTCATTACAAAAATAACTACCTGGATTCCCCAAATCCAGATATATCCAGCAAGAGATAAGGTTCAACTTGAATACTGAGAGTCAGTCACTGTAAAACAGCTAAAAGTTGATCTTCCACCTCCTTATATTTTAAAATAAAGGCTCAAGGCATCTCTAAAACATATGCTCTAGGCAAATGAAAGTTAAATACAAGTATTAATTTCCACAGAGATGTAAGTAAATGGAATATACAGACTTCTGACAGGAGAACAGAATGGTGATTTTCTGGCTTTATTTTTACTAAACTATTTTTACAGTAAATATAAATCCTTATTGATTTTCCTAGCATAGCAAAGCAATTTAAAAATCAAGACAAAAAAATTAAAGAATATTGAGATTTCTAGTCATGCAGCTCTTTTAAGGGTAGATTTTCTTAAAAATCCTTAGTTCAAACAATGTCATACAAGATCCACTACATTTATTAGAGCACAATAATTTATTCTGCTCTCTATTTCCTGTTCTCTGAATGTCATGGTGCAGTAAATCCTGTTTGTTCTAGGAAGAAAATTGCTGTCCCTTAAGAGAGCCCACCTGGCATGGCACAGTTCACTGGTTGTGCTGGCAGGAAATTGCTCTGAAATCTAGACTCTTAACAACTGACCTAGAAAGGCACTTTGCACAAGGCATACTACTTCCATATCCAAATCTGTGGGTCCATACTGACATCTGTCTTTGGAAGTGAGGTTGTTCTGTCTAAGAAAGCCCAACATATATCGTTATCTACATATATCATTATATTATCTCCAAATTCAGAATCCATAGCTTGAAATAATTATAGGGAACACATTTTGGCAAACTAATAAAAATAGTGAAAATCCACTATTTTTTGAAATAATGTTCAACACTGTTTCTTAAAACAAAATCTAGAAGTACATTTTGGAAGTTGGAATTTTTTTTCTTTTCTGGCAGAAAGGATTATTTTCCATTAGTCCTCCTTGGAAAAGCTGATGAGAAATCCAAAATTATTTCTAACTACACTTTAAAATCTATTTCGATAAAGGAGATTCAAGGCAAAAAAAAAAAGTAAATGTAGACATTTTTATTTAAGTGAAGTTTTGCTTCATATCAAAAAGGTAGATATAAAGTGGAATAATTCTTAAGATAACTTATGCAAATCCACTGTGGGGATGGGGGGTAAGGGGACAAAACAAAGGGATAAGAAAGTAATTTAAAGATATATATTGCACCACAAAAGAAAGATGTTTTTAAGAGGCATGCTTCCATTCGTTTAATGATAGGGCAACATTATTCTCAGGTGAAAATTGAAGTTTTTTGTAATAAGCAAGAACCACATGGCTAAGGGTTTGGAGTGAAATAAAAAATAAAGGCAGAAAATAAAAAAGGATGTAAATGAATGCTTTAGGAGCTAATTCAGATTTTAAAGCAAGGTTTTTCACATACAGAAGACAGTATGCATGTGGTTTTAATGCATGCTGAATCCAGATTTTTAAAAAATTGTCTAATTTTAGTGTGTATACTTTGGGTTAAATCTCAATAGTATTGATGACATATAAAAGTATGAGATTTATATTGAGACCTTGAGATGAATGCTCTAGATGTATTTCTATTCGATGTTTAAAAAAACTACAAATAAAGTGTATTTTTCTTACAAGTAAAATTATTACACTATTTTTTGCAGTTAATATAATCGTGAATCCATTTTTTAAAAATTATTAACTTTCCCAAACTTTTTGTTTTGGTAGATTAAATATAGATACAACATCTTGAGGAATGAGCAGGGAAAACTTGTGTCCATATTTCAGAATGTTGGTTTTATCCAACATATTTCAATTCAAAAGGAGTTCAAAATAATAAGAATATTTTGCCTTGGAATTTTGTATTATGAACACAAGGAGAAGAGAAAAAATAATAAAAATAAACCTTATTTTACAGAGACAATGACACAAAGCAGGAACATACTGGATCAGACCAGTGCTCCATGTGGCCCAGTATTCTGTCTATAGTAGTGGTGGAGGGAAAACCACTTTAGCAAAATCTATGTCCCATGCATCTTCCCTGACTGGTTCATTTATCATTCACTTATGGACCTGTTGTCTGTGACGTGCCTGATTTTTCTGAACCTACTAAGAGATGAACTGACTCCCCAGCCTTCTGGGGCAGCAAGTTCTAGGGGTTCTCTGCTTCCTCTGAAAGGAAGTAGTTTGTTTTCTTCCAAATATTTTTATCATGTCCCCCAAATGACTACACTACAGAATTTGGGGATGAAATTTTCCATTTATCTTCCAGTGCAGTAGTTTTCTAAATCTTATTTACATTCCCTTCAGCTTTCCCCTCTTTAAAGGGAATAGTTTCAGTCCTTTAAATATCTCCTTATATGTCAACCTTTTCAATTCACAATTTGTTACTCTCTGTAGCTTCACTAACTCTACTTGTGTTCCTTAAGGTGCAAGGTCCAGAACTGTGCACAGTAACCAATGTATGAGCCCACCTCGGTTCTGCAGCAGGGAAATCATGTCCTCTGTCTTGTTCCTCATACTCTTCCTGATCATGCCCAGCAGGTTTTTTTGCTATGCTTTGCTGTGGCTGTAGATTCAGACAATGACTCCAGAGAACTGTCAATGATTGTTCCAAATCTTCTTTCCTGAATTGTAACTGGCAGTTGAATTCAGTTGTATGAAGCTATTTCTCCCTAGAATATTACTTTACACTGAAGCTTATCTGCCACCTTTTCCCTCTTTCCATTTTGTGAGGTTCTCTTGGCACTTGTCAAATGCAAAGAATTCACTAAGCTTCTCTCAAACCCTGTCTGAGTGCGCATTTTACACTTTTGCCACCAAGCAGTCCCACCAATTCCATACTTCCAGACTTTGACAGATGTGAAGAAATTTTTATAAGTTAGAATGCCCTTTACAAGACACTTTACAATTTGTCTTTTAGGTTTTTGGAGTTCCTGCCAATATTTGAATTAATATATTCTAAAAACTTTTATATTATTTCCAAGTAGACACACTCTCCATTTGTTAAAATGCCATTGTTTCCTTGTAACAGCCTTAAGTTTCCATCTTAAGCCACTCAGGGGCTTTGAACCACTCTGTGTTCTTCAGCTGTAGCACACGTTTTACCTGAGCTTTTAACATTATTTGTTTAATAGCCGTTAATATGCTTGTGGGTCTCACTCTTACATAGTTTATTTTCCTGAAACTGAATATAATAATTTAATATTCCTGGGGTTTAGGATACACTCTGTTGTTTCGGATACATAATATGATATCAGTTGATAGGATTTTCTCACGTAAGAGATTAGAAATATGCCTGTCAGTTGAATGTCCTCAGAGGACTTAGCACTTTGGGGTGAAATTCCTCTTCAACATTTTCGTAGGTCTCATCCATTTCTTTACTTCTCCAATTTATATTCTCTATTTTCCCTATTACTTTCTATTTAAAAGACTCTGTAATTCAGTCACTCTGACTTAAAATAAACTTCCTATCTCATGGCCAGGAGGTCTCTAAAATATTACACACACCAAAATTGTCCCATGGGTGTGTAATTACAGATATTGTGCTTTGCAGAAGAAGGTGGCTATCTCCCTCTCCTCCTGCTCTTAGATTTACCTATCTGCATCTTGTACATAAACCACATTACTTTTGGAAGTTAATATTAGTTCAGCTTCTTTCAGGAAATTACTTACTTTACCAAATGCTTTTAAAGCTAGTTAGCAATAGGTAAGAATACTCAGGAGTGTGAAGAAGTCTCAGAGAGGCATGAAGAGCATCCACCTTATCTGACGGTCTTTGTACATCCAGCAGTGTTTGCCATACCCATGTCTTTTCTGCAGACTGGCTAGTCCTGATGAATAAATATTTATTTGCTTGAAGTAACCTCTGCATGTGCATAAGCTGTGGTGCCTTTGTGCAGAAAACTAGTTGTTTTTCCTGATTTATCACTTGTTTCTATCTTTTATGAAAATAGAGCAAAAAGATCGGTAAAACCAGATAAAATAAAACAACTCTAGGATGCAGTCTGATCACAGATTTCTACCAGATACAAGCCGAAGCGCCAACAAGCTGAATATCCTCCTGTGTAAAGACTCAAAATGCTTTTTGCTTCCTTTTTGACAGGATGAGACAGTCTTAACTGAGCATGGAGGAAGCACATCTGTCAATCGTGTCTCATCCGTCATAGCAAAGAAAACAAAAGCCAAAATAAGTAAGAACTAATGTCTATTACTAACCATAATTGCTATTACTGCATATACTATTTGTCTATGTTTATCAGAGGGAAAAGATCAATTTTCCATTATGTACATTCATTTTACTGTTCCAAAAATACACAAATGTCAAAGGGAATTATGTGTATTGGTTTTGGTTTGAAAAACAGGTGTCTGCTAAGGAAGGCAGGAGGCCCCCTTGAAATGGAAGATGCAACTCCCTTCCCTCCAAATTATTCTAATTTTGNCGTCTGGGCAGGCAGGGCGTGTGGAGCTATAGTGTAGCGAAGGCTCCCACCAGCGGCAAAGGAACGGCGGGGGGGGACGGGCAGGGCAGCTGCGGCCCCAGCTCCCAGCAGGGCAGGGAAAGAAGGGCTTGGGATCCCGGGGGGTTCCCGGTAGAAGGAAGGCAGTAGAAGGCAGAACCCCGCAGCGGCGATGAATTCCCTCCACCACGAAAGCAGCTCCTCTCACCTCTGAGTACTCGGAGAACAAGAGAGCTAGGCGCTCTACCCAGCCCCTTTTTGCCAGTTCAAATCTCGAAGCAACTCCACCCTACAGGAGAAAACCCCAGGCAAAAAAATAAGGACAGCCAGCTGGACTCCTCCCCCTGTGGCCAGGTCTTTAGTCTCTCTTAAGCACCCAGTGATTTGTCTCCTAGCAACCAAGTATGGGGAAAATTCTTTAAGAGAAAAAAAAAAAAAAAAGAACTCCTAAAACCCCAACAGTATTGAAATTGATTTATATAGTGCATATATTTTTTTCTGTTACTCTTTCTTTAGTGAATTCCGTAAATGAAAAAGCAATTAAAACTGTAGTAGATAGGGAAGTTCCAATATACACACTCCATAATAGATATGCAAAAGCTATAGCCTGTAACTATAAAGATATAAAGTGCTTATTTTGTACCTAAAAGTATTAGACAACCAGAGAAAGTTTTGGAGTGTGTTTTCTTGAAAACTCTATAGCAGCAGAGGTGAGGATGAAAAAATCAAGGGTAAAAAAGTAAAGAATCCAAGTATGCCTAGGGAAATACATATACACACATAAATACATTTTATTTTTAAAATGGTTATTGGAATCATCTTAGTTGCTGACCTTGCAATGACCACCCAGCCATTCTCTCCCTCTTCCTACATGACAAGGAAAGAAAATAAATGACAAAGCTACTAGATTGATAAGGACAGAGAGATCACTTACCATTTACTGTAACAGGCAAAACAGACTTGACATGGGTCAAATAATAATTTAAGTTCTTGTGTTATAAATACATATTGTAGTTTTGGTTTTTCACAAATATTAAAATGGATACTGTATGTATAATGTTAAAATAGCTTTGTTATATAGTTTGTAACAATAACTAATGCCTTATTTCTGTTATTAACTAAACTTAGACAATAGTGATATAGCTGATATAGTTATTCTTGTGGTAATTGAACTGTCTGCCTGGCTGGATAACATCCAGTGAACATATGGTGAGGACCCCTGCTACGGACATGCCAGCTATCAGCGAACACCATCTATGGAACCCACAGACCAGAGCGCAAGCTGGGGATGATAACAAGAACTGACCAAAACCACAGCCAAGAAATTTGCATGCTCTAAAAAGGTGGACCCAAGGAGGAGCCATGCTAAACAGTTCCTGGAACATGTAAACTAGTTTGAGGAAAAGTTTGAATATGTATAATTGTTTATGAATATGCATTAGACTGATGCAATAGTAAAGGTATGTAAAGGGTGTCCCCGAGGTAGCAGGTGTGCTCTTGGCCGAGGGCCAGGCACTCAGCATGCTGGTTTTTTTGCTTTATTGTTTTTGTCCCCTGTTGTCCTTTATTAAACTTTTAAATTCTAACAGGAGAGTGAACCTCGTTTTTCACACTTGGAACTAGTAATAGATTTTGGGCCAGTGAGAAACAGAAAGAAAACCTAAATCCACACTCCACTTCTTCTCCACAGGCTTAACTTTACTCCTCTGTTTTGAAGTTTTCTACCTCCTCCTTTCACCTAGACGGGGTGGGAGAGAGGGATTGTAGTTCGCACCAGCTCCTCTCTGCTGCTCCTTCCTTCTCCCACTTTTCCCCTGCTTCAGTGTGGGTCCTCTTTATGTGCTTCAGGGTGAAACTGCTCTTTCATGGGCTCCTCTCCATGTGTCACCGTTCCTGCCTACAGCCTGCTCCTGTCTGGGCACTCCATGGGCTGCAGCCCTTTCAGGGCATATCCACATGTCGCAGCATGGGATGCAGTGCAGATGTCTGCTCTGGAATGATTCTCTCCATGGACTACTGGCAAATACCTACTCCACCATGATTCTCTTCAAGGGCTACAGCTCCAACAATCCCTGCTGCAGCACCTCAAGCTCCTCTTCCCTCTCCTTCTTCAATGGCTCTGGATACTGCCTGGTTGTTTCTCACACTTCTTTCCCCCCCTCACTCCTCTCTCTGCTGAGCAGTGTTTTCTACTCTTTCTTGAATACGTTTCTACAAAGGTGCCATCGTCTTGAGTGAGAGATTCAACTTTCCTCTGCGGTTGGTTGGTTGCAGTTGACTCAAATGGGTTGTTTCCAGCATGGAGCAGCCCCTGGCCTATTCTCACAGAAGCCACTCCTGCAAGACCTCCTTCTAAACAAAATCTTGGCTCCTATACCAAATGAAATTGCATAGCCCTTAATACAAATAAATGTACCTACAAGTGAAGAAAATATATATATATATGTTTGTCTGGATTACATCATGACTATTTTTTAAAACAAAGGAAGTGGCTAATTTAGAAAAAAAACAATTACAGAGCATAAGCCTACCATGATTACTGTGATGTGCATACCCCTACATAGTCAGAAAGTCTAGCTGATCACTGTAACACTTGCATAAGCCTGATATATGTCTGAGCAGGAAGAACGCAATGATAGAACCTTTAAAATATGACACTTGCAGCGCAGTGTAATCTGGGAATCACATTGCATGCAAATAAGAATGACTATCAAAAAATGAAGCTGTTACTCTGACAGACTTATTTGTCAGAGGTATATGTATATTGTTTCTTCCTATGAATTTCTAATCTATGCATTTTCAAACATCTCACTGTGAAATATGATTGTCTTTTGAATATAGTTTTATGATGTTGTTTACAGGTCATTTAATCTCTCATTCTCTTCAAATGGAGAAAAGTGTAAATCAGGGATGTTTCTAGAGAAAATATTTCCCAAGGGTATTTTGTATTAGCATTGGCAACATCTGATAATCATACAGATTTGCAATATCATATCATATCATGACGGGCACTTTGCAGAGCTGGATTACTTATTTTCTGACTTTTTCTTTCTGTAAAGGAAACTGGAAGCTAATATTCCAGCTAGATTTACTCCTTGTGTGAGACTTTCATGGATTTTCAACAGAAAAATTATGGACCATAATTCCTTTATGTAATATGAGACATTTTTAGTTATGTAGTACCTTAGGCTGTAAATAAAAAATTATGAAATGTCCCTGCATTCATACATAAGTTCAAAAGAAGTTTCTATAAAATTTTGGAATGTTTTTTGACAATTCAGTAGAACAATATTAGAAAAGCCAGATAGCCTGAAGGACGGTTCATGCCAGACTTTCTCATGCCACATATTCTCATGAGACCAAATGCATTTGAAAGGATCATATCCCGAGATCAGATTAAACTCTGTTTGTCAGAAAACCTAAAAAAGTCTAAATCGATTCAATACTTTCTGCAAAGTGTAGTCAATATTGTAAACTCTGTTCATTGTTCTGCCAGATGTAGTCACCTTCTACAAATTGGTTTGCTGACCATGGGAATCTGCACAGCAGAGACTTACATACATGCATGCCTTCTTGTCCACAGCCATTCCCCATGAGAGCATAAAACTATTAATGAACTTCTGAGGAGGGAGTGGGCTGTGTATTTAGTACCCTATGATTTTGTATCATAGAATTCTACGATTGCCTGGATTTTGAAATTTTAAAGTCATGGCAGCTTTCAGTGTAGAACATTGCACCTTGAGGTTTACTATTCAAATATGCAGCTACGCTACAGCAAATGAGATCCAAACATGCAAATTAGGTAATTATACCATTCATCCCGAACTGAGGGACAAGTGATTTTCAGGTAATGTTGGCTTAGCTTGCTGTGGCTTTTCAGATTTATCATTCACACTTCACCTTTAAACTTCTTTAGACATTTTGTTAATGGTCTTTTCTAATGCAGTGTCATGTAAGCAAAAAATAATGCACTTTTCAGAATGGATTTTAAACAACTGAATTTCTGTCATGCATTTTCAATATACTTACTTCAGAGGTTAACTAAATAAAGATGAATTTCAAGTGACATATTACCCTTTCCCCTATAATTAAAAAAAATGTTGAAAACGTACATTAATATTTATCTCACATCTTGAGCTGGTCCATCCTGGTTCACAAGAGCATTGATACCCATCAGTGAGATCTATACATCTGAAATACAAAACAGTGTTATTCAGATGAAGCTCTGTAATTCCAGATTCAGCACTACTGAAATCCATGGTACTTTTCAATAGTTTTTTAATGGATTTCGATTGTGTATACTGTGGGTGCTGAAGCATTTTGTAAGGATTCTGATTGTCACGTTAGAAGATGACTTCCCATTTCAACCTGTTGTGATGTAACAGCTAAATATTTGCTTTTAAGTATATTAAACACTAATTAATCCACACTTACTGAATACTAGTTATGGTAATGAACAAAAATGCAAGAGAAATTGAGATAATGTAACTATATGACATTAGCTTAAGCAGGCAACATCTGTCATCTTTAAGTGTGCTTGTACTCTTACTTTATGGAAGAACATAATTAAAAGCATATATCAAACTTCCCATATCATTAAGTCTTAAATATTGCTAGTAAGGTACATTATCATGGAGTTAATAATAGTTAAATAAAAATAGGCACCTTCCATGAAGACAAGGATTTGGCAAGCATTCATTAACATTTATCTCGCAGTTTGTTCCAGTGAAACCTCTCTTACAGTGACACTTGTAGGAACTGATGCCATCAATGCAACTTCCATTGTTGAGGCAAGGAGAAGACATACATTCATCTATATTTACTTCACACCTGTCACCTGTTTAAAAATCCAGAAAATGCAACTAAGCTTTAAATTCTAAATTCAAACCAACTAACAGTATATTTATTAATATTTCCACATAATTGTTTTTAGTCACATAGATTTTTAATATAGTTCATGATATTTATCAATAAAGAATATCTAACTGGAATTACCTATAATGTAAACGTCAAAAATGATGGTTATATTGAAATATATGTAATGATAAATGATAAATATAAAATGATGACATCTGTAATTGTGGCAAGGCAAGAAGGCTTTAAATACCAGCTTGCAAGCAGTGGAGAAATTGAAATTTCAAGATTAAATTTGTTACACAGTTAGCAGGAAGTTGAATAGCACAGGTTTGCTATAGGAGGAATACAGAACTAAAATTATATATCTTGAGGATGGTCTAACTATAATAGTTATTTTCTCAAGATGAAATTGAAATGCAGGAGCTTTTGATAAATGATGCAAGACATAAAACTCTTTGAAATTGTTTTTTGAAGACATTCATTAGGAATGTTATGGTGGTGCACTTTTATTCTTGTGCATGCCACAACTTCCATCTAAATATCTTAAAATATTAGTACTTTACAAAATACTAATTGACAAACAACATGTGCATAGGTCTCTTTGTAGACAGTTTCTGCCCACAGCCTGGGAGGCAGCTACACACCACACAGCCAGTTGCTTGCGCCCACAGTAGGATGGGAGGAAGAAACAAAAGGTAAATGTGAGGAAATTTGTTGGTTGAGATGACAGTTTAATAGGTAAAACAAAAGCCACACGTAAGCAAAGCAAAACAAGGAATTTATTCGTTGCTTCCCATGGGCAGGCAGATGTTCAGCCATCTCCAGGATCTTGGTTTGAGGCAATTTAAAAGAGAACACTCAGGAATGAGTTAAAGTAATCATTGATAATTATTACATATTCACATATGCTTCCATTGCAACATAATCTGCTGAAAACTAAAAATTGTATTTCCTTTGCAACTTTGTGCCTAGTTTATTCAAAAAACATGTATCATGAGATATAATTCAGATTAGATTCTGCCGGTAAGACTGACTCTGTTGGAAAGAACAGGAATGCCTTGTTATGGTATCTCCATATTTTGCCTTTACTAGGAAAGCATTAGCAATATTAGCAAGAAAAATGAACCTTTAGTCCTGCCAGTGCTAAAAGTTTCAGACATCTCTAGAGGATAAAAGTACATTTTGTCATTCTCATCCTAGAAAGAATTTCTGAGATTTGCTGTGAATAAAAACTATAATCATTATAGTAATTATGGTACAATAGGTTTAAAGATAAAAATGAATACAGGTATCACAGGAAAATTAATTAAATTTTAAAAAAACAACTAAAAAAAGGGTTTAAGTATTCGTTCTAACAAAGAAAATAACCTTCTCAATATTGGGAGCTCAAGTGTTCTTGCCACATAATGCACAAACTCAAAATATTTTTGATAGTTCTTATAGACAGTAATTTACATTCAGATGTTAAAATTTCTTCTTTAAATTCAGCATCCATATTCTAAT
Organism: Aleadryas rufinucha; assembly: GCA_013397815.1. Classification (NCBI taxonomy): domain Eukaryota; kingdom Metazoa; phylum Chordata; class Aves; order Passeriformes; genus Aleadryas; species Aleadryas rufinucha. The sequence continues at coordinate 26,860 of VZTH01005149.1, forward strand.
AACCCCTGAACAATACATCACTAATACGTCACTAATACATCCCTAGCATTAATCCCTTAGGATCATTGGATTAATCCATCCTGATATGAATAAACATTTTCATTTAAATTATTTCCAAGAGCAAAATATACTAAATTTACTACTTGTTGCACTGCAGACACAAAAGGCTGGCAATTGGTTATGACTGTAATCTAGATGGTGTCATTCTCTTCCAATGTGACTGTCATTTAATTTGAAACCTGACTTCTCTTTTAATCCTTTTTCAAAGTATGAAAACTTTTAATTGAAATAATCTTGCTGAATACAACCAAATGTTCTGTAAAGTTGATGTGAGACAGATTATAATACTACATAACAAGCACTTTGCTTAAAGTGTCGCCTGTGAACTTTTTCGTAGCTCAGACTGTGCCAGATGTGTTACTGGGCTGAAGACAACTCTTAGAGCTCTGCTTTACAGACCATACTTTGCTAGAAATAATTCCTCCACACATCAAAGAAAAGGGAAAAGTACCTCACACATACCATGTGGGGGGATTTAATGTGTTGATGGCAACCTGGAGGCTGCCCAGCATGTCAGAATGCTGCGGGAGGCAAGGAAATGTCATAGATGTGAGAAGACTAGTACAGAGTAATAACAGTAACACTAAGATGAAGAGAAGACTTAGATGAAACTATTCTCCAACTCTTTCAAATCATCCATTCATGGGAAGGATCAGTCTGTCTCATACCTTAATAAGGAAAACTCAGCAGCCTTTTCCAATTCCTATTTTATATTCAAGCCACTTCACTAAATGGCAACGCCTCAGCCTTTCTTGGAGCTCATTTGCACAATTCTACAACTGCATTCTAATCTAGAGATTTTCACATCTTCCATCAAGTCTTTCACCTGCATCTGAATCATGTGTTCAGTGTTGGGCCCCCAGCTCCACAAAAGGGCAATGAAACTGGCGAAGGGTCTGGAGCACAAGTCGTATGAGGAGCAGCTGAGGGAGTTTGGGTTGATTAGCCTGGAGGAAAGGAGAGTCTCTATAACTACCTGAAAGGTGATTGTAGTGAGGTGGGGGTTGGTTTCTTCCCCCAAGTAACCAGCAGCAGAATGAGAGGAAATGGCCTCAAGTTGCACCAGGAGAAGTTTAGACTGGATATTAGGAAAACTTTCTTCACTGAAAGGGTGATCAGACATTGCAACAGGGTGCCCAGGGAAGTGGTGGAATCACCGTCCTGGGATTCGATGCTTGAAAATACTATATATTTTGGCTTGTTTATTTCCTAATAGACACATAAGAAGATGTAATAGAACTTATAAATATATGTTATAAGAATATATAAAACCTCTATATACCAAATGTAAACTTACTTCTTTATTAGGGTTAAAGACTGAGGAAGATGAAGACTCTTTAGTTCTGTGGGGTTTTTTTCTTTTTTTTTTTAAATAAGAGATAATTAAAAGATTTGAGTGCTGTTTGAGAAGATTAAGAATTCAAGATACCAATTTATGAGAACTGACTTGTTTGAAACGAGGAAAAGGAAGAACACAGAATTTTGTGTAACAATAAAGTCAAATATGTTCTACCTGGAAAGGAAAAACAAATGCATGATAAAAAAGCAGTTGATTGCTGAGAGCATACTCAAAAATGGAAAAGAACAATAAATTAGCATGCTATACTAATTTATATATGACATAGAAAAAAAGAAAAAGAAAGTTGGTCTTTCTCTGGTAACTGGAAATTTTACATCCTGTTGAAAAGAGAAAGAACTGAGAGAAAAGGACAGATGTCCTTTCAGAACTGCTCAGCAGCACCTAGTTCCCTTGCTGAAGTCAATTTTAGTACCAAATATTATAAGACTATTGACAACTACTTGTGACGATTCCAGGAGATTTCATGATAGACAGATGTTAATCAAAAGATCAGTTAATAGGTTTTACATATGTATAACCTATAACGAAGACAATGATGTAAGTAAAAAAAATTGTATAACATAAATCTAAGGAATGAAAATTAACAAATTATTCATGAGCAGAAATACCAAAAAACATATTGCAGAGCATATTCCAGTTACAGAAAGAAAATTAATTATTTGTTAAGTAATTTCAGCTTAAGACTGTAAAACCCTAAAGGAAGTGAAAAATCAGGAGCAAGAATATTTTATGCCTATGTATCTTAGAAATTTTTAATTACATTCATAATCCTTGTGAAAAATCTTTTCATTTGTAGATTAATTTCAGGTCCCAGTACCATGTTTACATGAATTTATAGGGTTTAATTAATGGGAGGTTTTTAATTCAGTTGTGGTTTGTTTCTTTTTTTAAAATACCTTTTATCTAACAGTGCTCTTCATTACTGCTATAACTCTCACAAATATTTAACTGCAAGCCATTATAAATCATCAACAGAAGTTATGGAAAGACACTGTAAAACAATACTTAACACTTAGTTATTTACATCTTCATTATATCTCTTCCATAATTTGGACAGATATATATTCAAACATATTCCATTTTGACCATGACTGATCATGGCAAATAATTAGTCTTGTCTGACTTTTTGGGCAAGAAAAGATCCAAGAATAAAATACACAGCAAAAAATATTTCAGCTGAGCGATCTGGGATCAAAAGCAATGTAAAGATAAACTGGTATATGGAAAAATAATGTAATAGCCTGTCACAATTAAAGGAAAAACAAGCTGGGATGACAACTAGGTGAAAAATTGAGGTATTTCCCCTATTACAGAAAGATGCAGAAAATACATCTTGAAAAAAATATATATAATAATTTCTACCAGCTATTAGTTCATTTCCACAGCTTTTGAAATACTTTGTTATAAATACATTTTATGAATACAAAACATAATATAAATAAATGCTTTCATCTCCTTAGAAGACATTTTTAAGTAGAATTTGTCTTTCATATTCAATAAATAACTTTGATACAGTATATTTCAATCATCATATTCTAAAACAACCCTCTTACAAATCTAGAAACATACTTAAAAATAGTCACTGACAGCAAAGAACGAGTACTCATTTTGTCACATTGACATTAATCTTGTGAAAAGCATGAGGTCCTTTTAACATCATTTTAGTATTGTCTCATTCAGCCTGTTATGAATAAATAATCTGTTAACAAAAGTTTTCTGTGTATAGTACATGGAAAACTAGGGCTGATAAGGTCACTGAGCTTGTTTTTGTTGATTTCATCTTAAGTAAGATTTATTATAGCTTAGTGACTAATACCACAGATTTAGATTTTCTATTTCTATTGTACTTTGTGTCAGTAATAGATTTATTTCAGGCAATTATTTCACCTATTCCAAGTCAAGTTAAATTGGTGTTGATTGGACTGCAGAAAATTTGCAAAGTTGCCACCTATTTTGAAATAACTTTTTCTTTGTTTAGACAAGCTCTGATTTCCACTCTGAGTGGGAAAGAAAAGAAAACTTTACAAGATAAGATTAGACCACAGAAAACAAAGTAATTAAAACAAATTTAAAAATTAATTTGCGTGGTCTGAAACTTTGACATTTGTTTTCATTAAATATCAATTTGGGATCTTAGATATGCATACATGGCTCTTGAGAACTATATCTTCCCATTTAATTTAGAAGTCAATACAAGAACCAGAGGGATAAAACATAAAAACATCACCTGTAGCTTGCACTGTTTTTAGATATTCGAACTTTAGACTGGAGCATGATTTCTTTCTTCTCTTTGTGTGATGGAACATGATATTGATACTTTCTTATTCCCCTAGTCTTGGGCTCTGCTTAGGTTTCCCTTTATACCTTTCCTGCTCCCAGGCTGCCAACAATAGCCTGGCAGCACTGCCCAGACAGCCCACCCCCTCAAAACCTCATGCACACAAAGAGCCATGGTTTGTCAGGCAGTGACAGATGGGGGGTGTCACCCCCTCCCCAGTGGGGCCACTCAGAGCTGAAGCTGGAGCAGAGCAGGCAGCAGCCACTGGCCCCAGCACAGGAGTTACACCAGCAACCTGATCAGGCCACGGCAAGGTTGAGCCCTTGCACTTCTGGGTCAGTGCAGAGCTGGGGCATCTCCCTGCTGAGGGCAGAAATATTTACTGAATTACAAAATGAAGAAATCAAGCTACACTTAAAGATATAGCAGTTAAGAATTATGATTTAGTTGACAGTTGAATAAACTTACAAAAAGGGATATAGAACAAGATAAACCTGAAGACCGTGCAAGTAAAATCTATTAATTCATGTCTGAATATTGGAAACATCATAGGAAAAATAACATAGTTGTCAATATTTCCAGAGGAGACAATGTGACATTGTCGCACTGTAGCTGGGCAAGCTGCAAACATCGATTCAATATACATGACATCTTAACTTTGATTTTAACAACATAGGATTTAGTGTGATCAATTACTTTATTAAAATTGAGGAAAACTTTTAAAACTAAAAGCTAACTGAAAGCTGGTAAGTGAAAGACAAATTTCTAAGAAACAAAATATCTCTCATTGGAACTAATACAATTCAATATGGAGAAAAGAATTGTATTGGTATGTTGCACTGAATATAATATGTATATATTTCCTATATTTCTTATATTAATAAAAACACACAGTCTTACAGTTAAAAAAATGTGTTTTATCCAGTATAGTCAATGTTTATTATTTTAACAGTGTGATATAAAATGGCATGTAAAATAAAATTGAAATAAGGGAAAATTGAAGAGCTGCACTATGTGTTAAAGGCATAAAGAAAAAATTGTTCTATCATCACTCTAAAGGAATATATGTATAGCTTTGTGTAAAAAAAAAATTAATATTTAATTCCATATCAGTCTATAACATGAATGCCTCCAGGATACACTAATATTAAAATTCATTATTATTATTATTATGGGTTTTGATTTTCTTCTCTATTAGACATGTTTTATGTTGTATGTAATGGTCTTATTTGAAACTGAAGCATTTTAATGCATTTTTGAGAGTCAAATGACAATAAAAGACGAAGTTTGCTGTTCGTTCAGCTAAAAACTCAACTATCCCTTATCTTCTTCAAGGAATTACATATACTATGAGTAAAGAAATGTATTATTTACATTACAGTTTAAATGTTCCATCAGATATGAGAAAATTCTGTGCTTGGAGGTTTTCCAGACCCAACTGGACAAAGACTTGAGCAGCCTGGTCCGAACCCACAGCTAACACTGACTTCAGCGAGCTATTGGACTAGACCTCAGAAGGACCCTTCCAACTTGATTTATTCTGATTCAAGAATGAAATTTCCCCTGTACAGCTTGATCCACTAACCTGGTTAATGGCAAAATGCATGGGATCAGAAGTATGACATGGGTGCATGGAAGAAGATGAAAATGCAACAAGAATATGATGATGGTGTATGAAAAATTACATGTGACTAGCATGTATTTTATTATAGCCTCACAATTTTCTTACACTTTTTAATAAAACTCTGGTCAAATTCAACCTCTCTGAAATAAATCCAAAAAGATGCTACCATGGTCATACTTCATGGAAATAAGAAGCACAACTTTACAGTAACTGTTCTAACATAGAGCATATTGTGTTCTCCAAATGAAACCATCTGTCAGAAGTCATTGCTTTAGATATTTGTTGCTGTGACTGACTGAAACATCCACAGGTTTTTAAGTGATGAATTGTTTGTTTCTATCTTACTAGTTCTATCTGATTAGTTTGCTTCTTTCTTTCTGACTAGTTCCCAGTTGTTATGTTTTAAGAATGGTATTCCCAGTTTAGTGTTGCCACTGGAACTATGCTGCTGCTTCCCTTCTGCCCTCCGGCTGGAGGCACAAAAGGCAAAGATCAGGAGTTGAGATAAGAAAAATTTACTGGAAACAGCAATGAGATAAGGAAATTAACAATAACAGCAACAATATTAATAACAAAAGGTATAAGAAAAAGAAACTATTTGCATGGAAAGCCCACGACAATAAACAAATACTGGACAGTTTTCCCCGCCAGGTTTTCTCGACTGGAAGGAAGCCCTTCTCCCCAGAAGTGAGACTCCCTTTCCTCCTGCTCCCAACAATGACCTGAAGTGGTATAGAATAACATCCCAGCCTTAGTCACACCGCTTTCTAGCTACTGCAAAAATTAACCCCGTCCTGGCTGAAACCAGTCAAGAATTTTTCAGTACACACTAAAAGAAACTGCAGCATGAGAAATAGTTATTGAAATATTCCTATATAATTTAAAGCTTTTTTTTTTTAAATAAATACTACAATAATTTAATATAAAAGATATTAAGTACATTTTCAACTTACACAAAACTCAAAGAAATATCGTGGAATCACAGAAGAATAGACTGGTGTTATGATATATAATGTTCCTTTGTGGTGTTCTCACATTAGAGCAGCTTAGAAGTTCCTTTGTTGCAGTATTTGTAGGAGAGCAATTTGTGTGGAAATTGAGATTTCAATCCCCTGGGCCATAGTAACTTTTACAGAATAGAGACTCCTTTAAAGCATGCAGAATGACATACTTGAATACATTCAAAGATCCCTCCAAAGTTATGGTGGATGAAAAGTACAAGGACTCTTCTAGCTAGCAATAGTAGTTAGGGAACAACTCTAGGAGTTGTATCAGGACTTTCTCCAATTTGTTGCAGGTATAATTAATGTGAACCACTGATTTTGGCTCTAGTAGCCCTAGATAGTTTAAATTCTCACCTCATAGCTTATGATAATAAGATCCAGATATAATCACTTAGAACTGCAGAATTTTTAAGGCTGGAAAAGACCGCTAAGACCATTGAGTCCAACCATTAACCTAGCACCACTCTGTTCATTGCTAAACCATATCCCCAAGTGCCACACTCCCATGCATTTTGAACACTTCCAGGGATAGTGGGTCCACCACTTCCCTGAGCAATCTCTTCTAATGCTTGACCACCCTTTCAGTGAAGATTTTTTCCTAATATCCAATCTAAACCTCCCCTGGCACAACTTGAGACCTTTTCTTCTCATCTTGTCACTTGTTACCTGGGAGAAGAGACTGAGCCGCTTCTCATAAGGCTTGTGCTCCAGACACTTCACCAGCTTCACTGCCCTTCTCTGGACATGCTCCAGCCCCTCAATGTCTTTCCTGTATGAGGGGCTGTCACGATCCGCTTATAGGANTTGAGGTACAGCCTCACCAGTGATGAGGCAGTGCTCACTTGCCTCACTTTACCACAAGCTCTCAAATGTTCTCACAAGATAGTCCTACCCTCTGAATTCTTCATTTTAAGCAAAAGCTTTTCAGGAAAGTCTTCCACATATGTCTTACCATTAGACACTGATCTCATAGATTATATTTATGTTACTTGTTTCAGTTACTATCTATTTAGCTGGGCATTGTTTCAGTTCTGTTAAGTATTTCTGTTCTGTTAAATAATACATGTTTGTCCTAAGAAAGATACTTACATGGTGAATACAGCATCATGATCTAAAACATAAGACAAACCACAGAACTTCACAGCAGCACTTCCATAATTAGGATACAGTGTTTAACATTGATTCTATTTTTGTGAGGCATGGTTTCCTGAAGCAATTATTATTATTAATAATAATAATAATACTGTGGGAACAAGACAAATTACAAGAACAATGTCAATATTCATGAATGCCTAAGGAAAATCCATTATTTTGGCATACAGCCAAAATAATGAGAGGCAACCAGCCCTTCCATGAAATCCATAAGGAAAGTTAGGTGCTGAAGGACTTCAGAAACTAGAAAACTGAGGAAACAACTATCAGCATATGTCTAGGGAGTATAGTGCATTAAAGAGTTAGAGTCCCTAGGAAAGATATTCTGAGCAGTGGAACTGCTTCAGCCATGTCACAATGGCTTTACTGCCATGCCTCCGAGGAGAAAAAATTACTCTGGGGCTGCACCATTCTGATGCAGCTATTTTTTTTTCCTTCCATTCAATATAGCTTGCAAATTTTGAACTGGGACAATATAATATGCTTACTGCTGTCAGTTGTATGAGTCTAACAGATCATCTTCCTCCATTTTTACTAAGAATTAAAAATTGTGCTCAAATGTTTCCAGATCTACTTGAAATGGAACAACATTTCACATAAATTGACATTAATGCATAGATGTTTCACCTATTGGATATTTTATACTGAAAATATTTCTTCTAGGATTTTGGTTTGGTTTCTTGCTCTTTTCTCAAGTTTTCTTGGTTTTTTTTTCTCATTTGGTGTAAATTATTGTTATTATTAAACAGACCAGCCACAGAAAGAAAAGAGAATGTGAGGGAGAGTAAATCATCATAATCATACATTATATGCAAGAATTGGATTCAAGGCTTTGTTCTGGTCAACATGGAGTAATGTATGCAAAAAGCAGCCAAAGTAGTTTGAAACCCCTTATTAATTTAGTAACCACTATGAATGAGCAAGAAACTTGGAGGAAAGTGTGAGAATCAAATTGAGATTTTCTCCCAATCCATGATACTGCTTTAGGTAGTGGGTACAATGGGAAATGGGTCTAAGCCCTAACATGTACATGAGTGCATGAACAGTGTCCATTTTATCATTATGAAGTGGTATTTCCTACATAGCTGCTATTCATAAAGAAAATTCATAAATTACTTGCTGTTTCTTTTATGCAGTCAAAAATAAGGAGCAGAGATCTTATTTTATTCCTCTTTTACTGACTTCTATAAATCCAGAAAAAGAAGCTGATTCTGTTTGAAGATAAATAGTAATTAACTGTAGAACACCTTGGTGAAATCACCTTAGAACTGCTACACTAAATACATTTAAATTAGACATCAATGAGCATGAGGAACAAACACTTCACATTTAGATATTCTTTCCCAAAGGATCAGGATTTTTCTCCATAAAGGCATGGATCTGTAACCCAAACCAATTATATTTTATTAAACAAGGGGAGCGTACTGTCATCCAAGTTCCTAATCACAGATTTTATTTGTATACACAGTGAGAGTTTCTGTTGCCAAATACTCATTATGGGCAGACCACAGGATTGCATATTTTGAACATAATCTGTAAAAAAAATAGGTAATCATTGACTTTGTCTCCTTAAGGACCACAGACTTTGCATACACTATTGAGATCTTTCTTCTTACAAATAAGATTTTCAGCTGTTCAGTAACTTCATTCCTTTGAAATTACACCTTTCTCTATCTTACTAGTTGGAGCTCACTGCTATTTGGTATAACTTTTACCGACCACATAAAATCATTTTTTCCTCAGATAAGAAGATATGTTCCGGACTACCTTCTCCTGTTGCTAAAGCTGTAAATAAAATATTTGAATTTATGAAAAAGTCACATCCAAACAGTGAACTTGGGTTAGACAGTAATCTAACTTGGTTTCTGTTGTAGCATGCAGAACACTGGGCCAAACAAATTCTGGTAACTCAATTCTTGTATTTATTTCCTGTAATTCAGTGCCCTATGGGCCAAATCTGGAGGTGCTGAGAAAGCTGGCATATGTCCTTGAAAGGTTATTTGCTAATATGTCTAACAGACATGGAAACTGGGGAAGGTACTCAGTGACTAGGAAAGGAACACATTGCACTTATCACTCTGAGAAAAGCTGAAATGATCTGGGGAGCAACAAGTCTCTGTTTAGTCTGATCATGGAGAGAATCCTGGTGGAAGCCATTTCTAGGTAATAGAACAACGTGAACAGGAACACCCATAGATTGAGAGTGGCCCTGCAGAGAAGTTGGGAATACTGGTGGAAGAAAGATTGGACATGAGCTGTCAATATGCGCTTGCAGCCAGAAAGCCAGTCATGCCCTGGGCTGCATCAAAAGCAGCGTGGCCAGCAGGGTGAGGGAAGGGATTTTTTCCCCTCTACTCTGCTCTGGTGATACCCCACCTGGGGTGCTACATCCAGATCTGAAGCTCTTAGCACAGGTAAGGTGGGAGACCTTTTGGAGCAGTTCTAGAGGAGGGTCATAAAAATAATCAGAGGGCTGGAACACCTATGAAGAAAGGCTGAGAAGCTGGGGTTGTTCACCCCGGAGAAGAGAAAACTCCGAGGAGACCTTACTAAAAACTTTCAATACTTAAAGAGGACTTATAAGAAAGATGGACAGACATTTTAATAGAACTTGTTGCAATAGGACAAGGTGCAATGGTTTCAAACTAAAAGAGGGCAGATTCAGATTAGATGTAAGGGAGAAATTTTTTACAATGAGGGTGATGAGGCACTGGAACAGGTTGCCCAGATGTGGTAAGTGCCCCATCCCTGGAAACATTCAAATCCTAGCTGGACAGGGCTCCAAGCAACCTGACTGGGTTGAAAATGCCCCTGCTCATTGCAGGGGGGTTAGACTAGGCAAGCATTAAAGGTCACTTCCAAACCAAACCATGGTTCTATTCATTTATCAAGGGATAACCATACCTGAATAATCTGGTTGCCATTTATGATGAAATGACTTGGTTTGTGGAAGAGCTGGAGCTCTTAGCAGTATATGTCACTTATCAAGATTGTAGCATGGCTTTGACACTGTCTCCCACAATATTCCTGTACTGAAGTCAGGACTTTATATCCTGGAAGAGTGGATGACTAGATTGGTAAAAGGTTGGCTGTGGCGAATTGATCATATTCTATCAGGAGGCCTGTTAAAAAAGGAGTATCCTCAACTCTGCCACGAGGCTTAGAACCCTGGGAGGCTTAAGACTGGTCTTTAGTCATAAAACCTGAAGAAAGAAGACTTTGCATGCCTCAGACTCTTCCATATCTTGTGTTTCTAGGTCCCCCTCCCCACTGAGAAATAGGTCCACTTTTCTATTGGCCTTTGTTTTGCACCCAATGTATATATAAAAGACTTTCTTGTGGCTTTGCACATTTTCTCTATTCTCAGCTCTAGTTTAGCTTCTCCTTTCCTAATTTCAATTCTGCACACTTGGACAATGGCATAATATTCCTCCTAAGTAGCTGTCCCTGAATGTGTGCTTCCTTTCTGCATCTGAGCTCAGTCAGGTGTTTCCTATTCAACCTGTTGGCCATACCTTATTGAACACTCTCTTTGATGAACAAGGAGGAGCAGCAATGGAGCAAAGCTGCCACCAGACTAAGATTTAATTGTTTAAAGTATGTCTTAAGGCTCTATTTAGTAGGCCATAAGTCACTTTGAAAGGAAAAAGAATGTTTGCATCCTGACCTTCGCTCCCAGGAGAGACAACTAGCAGTCCAGACTTGTCACTTCAAGCCAAATACTCTGTGAGGTTACACCTTACTGTTTTAGTTACTTTCTGGCCTAGGAAGTCTTTGATGAATAGTGTTCAAGCTCAACAAGTCCAGCAAAAGTGCCCCCTCCTTTCCTTACAAATCAGACTAACTTACAGCATGGACATTATAGCTCTTCTCAGGAAAATGCATAAAGCAAATTTCCACTCTTCTGATGGTGTGTTCACCAAACCTAAAGTCCCTAAAGTTCTCCAAACTTACGTGAATGCTCTGATATTTAAACTAAAAGACAGACACCGCTAACTCTACATTTAGTACAGAAGTGCAGATCTGTCAGTCTGCATGTTGAATTTGTTCTCAGTGTGCCAATCGGTTTTGACCTCTTTATATGTAAGCTGCCTCNGGAGGCCTGTTAAAAAAGGAGTATCCTCAACTCTGCCACGAGGCTTAGAACCCTGGGAGGCTTAAGACTGGTCTTTAGTCATAAAACCTGAAGAAAGAAGACTTTGCATGCCTCAGACTCTTCCATATCTTGTGTTTCTAGGTCCCCCTCCCCACTGAGAAATAGGTCCACTTTTCTATTGGCCTTTGTTTTGCACCCAATGTATATATAAAAGACTTTCTTGTGGCTTTGCACATTTTCTCTATTCTCAGCTCTAGTTTAGCTTCTCCTTTCCTAATTTCAATTCTGCACACTTGGACAATGGCATAATATTCCTCCTAAGTAGCTGTCCCTGAATGTGTGCTTCCTTTCTGCATCTGAGCTCAGTCAGGTGTTTCCTATTCAACCTGTTGGCCATACCTTATTGAACACTCTCTTTGATGAACAAGGAGGAGCAGCAATGGAGCAAAGCTGCCACCAGACTAAGATTTAATTGTTTAAAGTATGTCTTAAGGCTCTATTTAGTAGGCCATAAGTCACTTTGAAAGGAAAAAGAATGTTTGCATCCTGACCTTCGCTCCCAGGAGAGACAACTAGCAGTCCAGACTTGTCACTTCAAGCCAAATACTCTGTGAGGTTACACCTTACTGTTTTAGTTACTTTCTGGCCTAGGAAGTCTTTGATGAATAGTGTTCAAGCTCAACAAGTCCAGCAAAAGTGCCCCCTCCTTTCCTTACAAATCAGACTAACTTACAGCATGGACATTATAGCTCTTCTCAGGAAAATGCATAAAGCAAATTTCCACTCTTCTGATGGTGTGTTCACCAAACCTAAAGTCCCTAAAGTTCTCCAAACTTACGTGAATGCTCTGATATTTAAACTAAAAGACAGACACCGCTAACTCTACATTTAGTACAGAAGTGCAGATCTGTCAGTCTGCATGTTGAATTTGTTCTCAGTGTGCCAATCGGTTTTGACCTCTTTATATGTAAGCTGCCTCTTGCTTTAATATCTCAGGGAGCATGCCAGTAGATTCCTGCCCCCTAACTAAGTGGTCACTTCAGTTAGTAGTGTAGTTACTCGTCCACTGGATATCAATAGCAAGAAATGCAAACAGAGGCTTGAGGAGAGCAGATGTAATCACTACCAGAGCTGACTGGCAGTATAAAGCTGTAAAAGCAGCTGGGAAGGTCAAAAAGATAAAGTAAACTTTATCTTTTAATTGATTAGATTTTGTGAGACTTTTTTGTTAGGTCAGCCTGTTGTATGAAAAGTAGAGCAGAGATTTTATTGTCGCATAGACAAAATGAACAGCAGGTTCTGAGGCCAATGATGAGAAAGACTGGGCCTCAAAAATGATGTAAAATAAAATACAAGCTGAGTTATTTAAAACAAGGTTTTGACTTCATTTAACATACAACTTAAGTACACACTTAATCACTTCCATATGTCAGTTTGTACTCATCTCATAGAGAAGATAAGACAGAAAGAGCAGATCTGTGCTTAAGAGAATAGCTATTTAGAACTAAGGAATAATTACTGCTCTGCAGAAATTACTGAAATCAGTGACTTCATGGTACTTAGTCATTTTTAGGCATCTTTTGGATGATAGCCAGTAGTTGGCAGCTGGAATGAGAATTTTAAATTTGTATATCTCATTTTAATACACATTCTATTTTAGCCACTGAAATCTTTAATGTTTAATATTGACTGGAGGTGAGAAAGTGTTGATGGAGGAGCTGCTGGAGGAGCTCCTCACCTTTGGTGAGAAGAGACGAGGAACTGCCTCATGACAGACACAGTTCCCTTTTAGTTTAAAGCCATTCCCTGTTGTCCTATCATTATGTGACATTTAAAAACTCCCTCTGCAGCTTTCTTGTAGGCCTCCTGTACCTACTTGAAGGCTGCTATAAGGTCTCCCTGGAGCCTTTTCTTCTCCAGACTTAACAGCCCCAACCTTTTTGGCCTGTCTTCACAGGAGAGGTGCCCCAACCCTGTCACCATTTTTTGTGACCCTCCTCTGGACTTACTCCAAAGGGTCTGTGTTGTTCTTGTGCTGGGACACCTGAGCTGGACACAGTACTCCAGGTGGAGTCTCATTGGAGCAGAATAGAGAGGGAAAATCACCTCCATCAACCTGCTGGCCACATTGCTTTTGATGCAGTCCACGGTATGGGTGGCTTTCTGAGCTGCAAGTGCACACTGCCATGTCATGTTGACCTTACCTTCTTGTCAGCCAACAGTTCCAGTTTGGGATTGTCCAGACCCACGTGCAAGACCTTGCACTAGGCCTTGTTGAGCTTCACGACGTTCCCACAGGTCCACCTCTCAAGTGTGGCAAGGTCCCCGTGGATGGCATCCCTTCCCTCCAGCATGTCAGCTGCACCACATAGCTTGGTGTCATCAGCAAACTTACTGAGGGTGCACTTGATGTTACTTTCTATGTCACTGACCCATGAGTTTTTTCATCTTTACTTTCTTTTCTTATTCTGTTGTTGAGAGGGACTGAAAGAACAGCTGGATGATCAGCTGGCAGCAGGACAAGGTCAACCCAACACATTTAAAAAAACCGTAACTCTAGTCTTTCAAAGAGACCTTAAAATTCTTAACCTCAAATAAAGAAAACCAGAAAGTAAAGCCTTAAGAATTATCAAGTCTTTCAATGAAGGCAGTCACAATGTGGTAATCCTAGAATCCTTTCAATTTAAGCAATTAGAAATTAACAAAGTTCTAGAGTCAAAAAACTCTGTATTCTTATTAAATCCATTTTGCAGCAGAGTTGATGACCCAGACACTTATGGTTTATACTTGAATATAAAATAAATTTTTCATGAACATAAAAATTATTTCACTTGAGGCATGTCTGAATCATCCGGGTTATATTTTGACATAAGATTATTCAGATAGCAAGATTTAGAAGTCATTAACACCTCAATCATGAAAGTGACCTTCAGGGCAAGCAATTGCAACACATTGTATTTAATTACTTACTCCTGTTAAAACTTTATACTGAGAATCTGAAGCAAAATTAATATCAGTGTTCTCATTAATATTTTTTAATATCAAACTCAGTGAAATATGGAGATAAATATTTTTCTAATTTTATTCTTTACATAGTTGTGTAGTTGTGCACATTCAGAATGCACCGTCAGACCATTTTGTATCAATGAAGATTAAGCTGTACTCATAAATTATATTTTGCTTCTAGTTTTAATTTGCTGATTAAATTCCATTTGATTTATAATTCCACAGTCATGAGAGTTCCACTTGTTTACAAGGTATCTTTGGATCCCCTAACAAAGAACCTTGGTAACCTGTCAAGCCAAAATAATTCTGAGATAGCCTTTGATGTCCTTTGATTATGAACAAATGCATTTGTAGTAACATTTACAAAATCAAAGGATTCTGGAATCATATAGAGAAAAGCAGTCCCTGAGTAAGGCATATTTCAAAGGCTCTCTTGGTGTAAAAGAAGACTACGGAAGAATGGTATTTTCGTACTCAAAATGCCTATCCTCAATGCACATTAAGTCTCATAGCTGGTACATTACAAAGCAAAATGTTTCGTTGGTTTTTTCTTTAGATTTGAAGTATAAATTCAACAGTTAATGTTATAACCACTAACATTTATTACTCCAGCCAACAAATGGCTGTTTAGACAAAACAGGTTTTAGAGCCAGTGACTCACAAGGCATCTTCTATTTTATGTTTTATATCTAACACTCTGGTACCACCAATGTACAAGCAGTAAGCAGTAACAGCCATGATCTTGACTAAAGAGCTATTCTACTTAGGACTTTCAGAACTGCTTTATGAAATCACTTTACTTCTTATTTTGGTCCAGGAAAAAAGCCCAGTTTCTTACATGCCCAGATCACCAAAGTTTTATTCTCCAAAGTATCTGGTATAAGGATTTTAGCCAGGGTGCACTAGTGATATTTAGATCTTAGGAAGACCATTGTTGCTGCCAGTGAAATCATGACAGAATACACCTCTGCATTTTTAATCTGAACTGTGATCATCTTTTTTAAGAGTGTATGTGAGGTGCAAAGCATTATATTAGCAGTGTGGAGAAAAAACTATATTTTAATAGTTTAAAAATTATTTCTAATGTATTTTTTGTTAAAGATCTATTTAAAATGCAATAAAATTATAAACAATGTAAAATAAATCCAAAATAACATAAATTCATGGAGAACTTAAAGTTTTAAGAGACACATTATATGCCAAAATTTTAGAGGCAAAAGAGCAGAGATCACTGTCTAAAGACTGCCCTCCCTAAGACAGTAAATTACATGATAACCAGAAAAAACATTCAGAATGTCTAATAAAAGTTAATAATTTAAAAATAAGATTTAATAAACAAAATGAAATATATTAACATAATTTGGACTAACCATTTCAACGTATTGTAATTTGTTTCCAGTTTCCATTCATTTATAAGTGTATGATACTTCAATAATTAATGATTAAAGTTCTCAGTATATATATATTTTTTTTTTAAATTCAACTGATCATTGGGAACAATTCATGCTGTCATCTACCTTTAAAGAGGTCTGGTCTTTGAAAGAAAAGTTGTTCCTAAACTGATGAAATTACTGAAGATGTAAGTGGAAGTACAACTATCTTTCAAAGAGTTAAATGAGTTACTCTTGCTATACTATTATAAATTCAGTACCATAAATACTAGTATTTTGTAGTTAGTGTTTTCAAAAACTGAAACTTTTAGAGAACTAATTTAAAATTCTGTACGTTTGCCAGGGAAACAAACACTCAACACATGCGCTTTTTGCTTCATAATCCAGAAAAGCAATGTCTTGCTCTGAAAATACTTCATTTTGAAGTCAAATTACTTTCACTTATTTCTGGGCCTGCTAACATTGCCTCTTCATTTTTAAAACTTTAGTTCAACTGCTATACTTTTTACTGCATGAACTTTTCTGGACTTAATCTAAGTGGTGCAATGCATAGTGGTTGTCCAAACAATGCCAGTTTAGGGAGGGAAAAAAAGTTACTGGTTATAATTAAGTGATGGGCAATCTATCACTAATTTTGGAGTAATGTTTCAGTGTTTGATAGACACCTTGACATAATATTACCCTTGTTAGCAAATAACTAAATAGGAAACAACTATTCTTGTAAATATACTAACAGGATTTGTACCAAAAATATCTACTTGTAATAGCTAACAACTATTACAGCTAATTGGAAAAAAGAATCACAAAAAAAGCCCCCAGCAAAGCGCAGCATCTTATCCTTGATGGTTAAATATGTTAGGGAAAAGCACTAAAGTCAAGCTGCTTTGTCAACAATGAAGAATCAAAACAAAAGCACATCTGCAGATTGCTTGTTCCTTTTCAAATTAGAGTCTCCTAAGTGCTCATGTGCAGGTGTCTTGTCTTTTATAAATATAGCAGGGAATTCTTACAGAAATGCATACATAAAGGTTAAGACAACTGTTTTAACATTTATTAGTTAAAAATTATATCTGCAGCACCACTGCCTAATGAACAGAAGTTTCTGTTGACACCCAAGGAGTACTACTTAGAACATAGGCCATCTGAAGAAAATACTGCAGGGGGAGGCTTTGAAAGATTTAGGCAGGAAAATTATATAGATTTTTTCTTTTTTTTGCTGAAATGTCAAGGATAATTTTGAAGAACAGTGCACAAGTGATATGTGGACTAAGATTTGTGGTGAATGGAAGAAGGATATACAGCTATATAGATATTCCCAAAACTGTACTTGTTCTTTGTTCTGTGGAGAATTACATTCCCCTCAGTTCAGTGGATGAAAATTGCATCCTTTTTTATCTTGTTCATTATGTGGCATTCATCACAGGCGGGAATAGATAGGAAAAAACATTTTATGCAGAAAGAATGCAGAAATGATTCAGCTTGAGAAAACATCTGTAAATATTTCAGCAGTCATATGATCTCATGTGTTTTCATGTTGCTTAAGATGGATCTATCAAAACATTATGTATGAACTAGTTCAGCAGCACATTGAGCATTTAAATAGAAGTCAACATAATTTTAGGGAAATTTTACTGCATCGCTACCCATTGAATATTTAGTCATTATTCTTTAAAAATGTAAAGATTAACACTAAAGGCAGTGGTGTCGATCCAACAGGTCAACAAAGTCAAGGTGTTGCTATGGTTCTGTGCAAATTCGAACAACAAGGTAGCATTTTATTGTTTGCAAAATTTACTCTCTATCTATGGTAATAGTTTTTTTCCTGGCTGAATTAAAAGGATACACATTGATTTTCTTTGTACTATACAGTAACTCATTTCAACTGAATGTATGAGTGATTAAAGAAATTATAATTCAAGTCTTAATATAAATAATCTTGAGCTACTTCAAAAGAATGAGATAAAATTCTATTTAGGTTAATACTGATTTATCCTCCAATAAGGAGATAAATTTTTGCTCTTGCTATAATATTAAAACCATGTAAAACCTGTGAAACAAGCTTCTTGGCTGTGGTAAAGAGTAGATCATACCTGTGAATCCAGGTAGACAGAGACAACGATAGCCTCCAAGCCTGTTGATGCAGCTTCCTCCATGTAAACAAGGCAAAGTTTCACACTCATTTACATCCATCTCACACAGAGACCCATAGTATCCAGGTGCACAGTTACAAGAGAATCTTTAGAAAAGGGAAAATCAGGTACGTCAACAGAAGTAACAACGAGATCTATTGCAATATTTTAAAGCCATATGTATCTCCTGATGCCAAGCTGGTGTCCCTAATCCTCATCCATATTAAAATAATGAATAGACTTTTCTCATTTCCATGTTTCTGAAGCAAAAAGAGTGATTTACTTTTTGTTAAATTAATAGAAAAATTTGGCACAGTAATTTTAACTGAAGGTATAAGGAATGACTTAAGGGCTAATGATCTGGCACAAGTCTCTGAATAACTTGTGAAGTGCTGTTGAACAAACACAGGGTTTGTAGCAATCTAAGTCAAGATCAATTTTCTTCTATTTCAGTCTTTTTCCAAATGAAAAAAAACAAGGAGGAAAATAACAAGTTATGCTGAAGACATTTTCCCTTCTATCTTCCTTTAAGGTCACATAAGAAACAAAAAACTGAGACGGTAGCATTTGCTTACTCCATTTTAATTTTTCATATGGTGAAGGTCCCATCCAACCTAGAATTAACATAAGGAAATCAGGGAAACACCTGTTTATGAGATCCAGGCAAGTTCCATTGTTCTTGCAGGGTCTTGATAATCATTCATTAATCTCCACTTCACATAGGGTCCCAGTAAAGCCATGTTGGCAGGAGCACCTAGCAAAAAGGATGTCACTAAATTACTTTTTAGGTCATTGTAAAAATTCCAGAAAAACATGGCAGATGTTGAGGGATCTTAATTAAATGGTACCAAAATCATGTTTGCTTTTTACTGGTAATTACAAAGGGCAGTACTTTAACAAGAACCAAAAAGTCCAGTGGCTGAAGCCCAGTAAATAAGACTTTTTTTATTATGAGCTGAAGGCCACAGGCTTTGTGCTGACCCCACTGTGCAAGGGCTTACATAGAACTTGCCTTGCCCTGAGCTGCTTTTCACTTGTTTCGACACCTGCCCTGCAGCAAACTGATCCCTCTCGTGCTATAGCTTCAGCTCTGGAATGGCATCTATGGTGAGGGTACAAGACACTGAGATGATCACGGTGTTACAAATACTAGCCTTTTGTGTTCCACTCCTGAAGGATAGGATGACATCCAGAGGGACCTGAACAACCTTGAGAAGTGGACCCTTGGGAATTGCATGAGGCTTAACAAGACCAAGTGCGAAGTGCTGCACCTGGGTCAGAGCAACCCTGATAACAATACAGGCTGGGGGATGAACAGGTTGAGAGCAGCCCTGCTGAGAAGGACTTGGGGGTGCTGGTGAGTGAGAGG